>JACVVK020000390.1:17500-60000 GCA_018292915.2 Batillaria attramentaria | reverse complement strand
CCAAAGGAAGGCAGGGCTCACCTTAGCATCCTGCCGCTCTTTTGATTGCCCTCCAATTTCACGGACCACCGAGCACGAAAAATATTACTACACCGAAAGAATCTGTTCTCTGCCTCAGTCTCTCGCGCACGGTCGCGGACGAGTAAACGCTGGAGCCATTTTACCAGTTTGACGACATGTTCCGTTGCCAGGCAACCAGAAACTGGCTAAGTGGATTCTGTTTGGACAGTTGTAGATCTGGTAATGGCGGAAAAAAAAATTTCGTCTCGGGAAAAGGGTTTCACCACCATGGGTGTAAAAATCAATTATACGTTGTGTGGTGGTCGGGGGTGGGACAAGATAGCGAACCGTGGCCGGTGCGCGTTTTCGCTGGTAAACAACATTACGTTTTTCTTTTTGCAAAACATGAAAATAGAATTCGCATCTTTGTTTACAGGTCGGTGTCACATTTTTGTCACACTCAAATAAAAAAAAATGTCTATCAGGGTTTGTAATGGGTTTTCATGTAATGCACAACTTCAGTTTCGAGAACGGTACAAATTACTTCATCTTCTTCTCCTGTCCTTTTTTTTTTTTTTTTTTTTTTCGTTTTTTATTACTTTTTTTTTTCAGGAACACGTTTACGAAATTAATTTTTCTCGCTGGATTTGTTCCCTGCCAAAGGTCTTTTGAGACTGTTGTTATAGGATTTTTTTTAAACCCTCGACCACCCCCGCTTTTGTTAAATTTTCTTCATTTCTTTTCCTTGTTTTTCTTTTTTGTTGTTTTTTGTATTTTTGGGGGGCGGTCTTTTGTTTTTGTTTTTTTTGTCTCTTTTTGTTTTTTCTCTCCTTTTTTTAACATCAATTCATTTGTTACCAAAAGAAAGAAAGAAAGAAAGAAAGACAGAAAGCAAGAAAGAAAGAAAAACAAAACAAAACACATGCATCCATGAAGTCTTCGAGGCATGCTGCGATAAGGACTATTTTGGAACAGATTCACTTGCAGTAGGCTATAGGAAATGTCTTTGTTCAGAACAGATCGAATGTAATGTAACCTCAGTGGTGCCAAGATTCATTCACTTTTATGCTGCGACATCATGGAGGAGGACGGGGGGCGGGGGGGGGGGAGGAGGGCTTCCAAGGTCATGACTTACATTTCACTGATGAGAAAAAGGACGTGTGGTTTCTAAATCCTAGATCCAAAATTTGTACGTGCACACGTTTTTTCAGTGCCCCCTTACGCGTTGAGCTTACTCCCGTGGAGGAATAACACTGGCGCATTCACCCTTCTAAATCAAGAACTTGTTCGTAACGTTAGGGCAGCTGGAATACGATAAGGGTGGGGGTGGGGGTGGGGTGGGTGTTTGGGAGTTTAAAGGCCTTCTCCGCCACGTAAGGGTGATATCAAAGACGGGGCAACGAGGAAAAGACCAGTACAAATGTTTGGTCCCAGCCGGGATTCGAACTCACTACCCGAGCATGGTATACGATAAACGAACAACAACAACAACAACAACAACAACAACAACAACAACAACAACAACAACAACAACAACAACAACTTTCGACACAGGAATCTCTCTCTGTCTCTCTCAAATGACGTTAAAAACGCAACCATCCTCTCTCTCTCTCTCTCCTCTCTCTGAGGGTATTTTCGGTTTACTTTTATTAATAATATCTAGTAATGTTTTGTCTGCTTTTTATGAAGTAGTTGTAGCAACGGCAAGTTCGAAAATTGACCTTTGTGTTATAACTTCTACCGTTGAGAAATAAGGATTCATTCAAAACTTCTACCGTGGAGAAACTGATAAAGATTCATTCATTCATTCATTCACACTCTCTCTCTCTCTCTCTCTCTCTCTCTGCCCCTCTCTCTGCCCCTCTCTCTCTGCCTCAAGCAGTGACAGCGTACGGACGGCAACCACCTCTATTCAGAGTGTTCTTTTTCGATCAAAAGCGTTCGATACACCTTTTTGTATCGCATGATCAGCTTGGCTGCGCACAGACATCGCCTTTCAGTGAACACTTGAGACCCGGACCAGCTGTCGACGTTTTCTGCTTCCCAAAAAGAAAGAAAAAAAATCGTCTTTGTTGTGTAGCGTTTCTTCACCAAAAGCATTTTCCTAACGGCTGAACTCTTTTTTTCTTGATTTTGTATTTTAGCGGTTTCTGATCTTGGTCACAAAAAAGGGGGGAACAAAAGAGAATCTGTCCTTCTTTTTTTATATAGAAACAGAGGCGAACCATTGAAACGGTGTTTGGGCAACGGAGATAAATAAATTGTTTGGAAATCGTTAGTTGGGAGTGTTTTTGGACGGGGTATTTTAGTCTGGCTCGATGGAGTGACTATTGTTCAACACAGCCTTGAGCTGTCTGTCTGAGCACACGCAGGCTGGTGCACTGCCCTAATGTGTTGGTATTCAACTTTAAGTGGTTGTCTGGTCGATGAACGGGTCCTTTGTGTCGTACCGATCAAACGCAGTCTGGTGGAAAAACGAGTGTCGCCTCTGGGAAAAACGAGAAAAGGTGCATCTTTGCCTCACTGTTGTTGTTGTTGTTGTTGTTGTTGTTGTTGTTGTTGTTGTTGTTGTTGTTGTTGTTGCTGCTGCTGCTGCTGCTGCTGCTGCTGCTGCTGCTGTTGCTGCTGCTGCTGCTGCTGCTGCTGCTGCTGCTGCTGTTGATGATGAAACGTTTATTAGTATAAAACATGTAGGCATTGCTGCCTGTCACATAGTATGGTATAGTATGGCATGGTATGACAGTTCCTCCGTCTTTTCTGAGGCGCTGAAGGCGCCGCAGGGCTGGAGGACGAAACGAGAAAAGGTGCATCTTTGCCTCACTGTTGTTGTTGTTGTTGTTGCTTCTGCTGAGGATGAAACGTTTATTGGTATAATACATGTAGGCATTGCTGCCTATCACATAGTATGGTATAGTATGGCATGGTATGACAGTTCCTCCCTCTTTTCTGAGGCGCGCAAGGCGCCGCAGGGCTGGAGGACGAAATAGTGAAACCGAAAGCCTGCTGCTGCTAAGCGCTACTTCATGTGCATTGCTGCCTGTCTTACAAGTATTCCTCTCCACACGCTACCAAAAAAAAAATTGAAAATTATGAAAACTGAGAAAAATACAAGCAAGAAAACCAGCAAAGACTACAGAGAGAGAGAGAGAGAGAGAGAGAGAGAGAGAGAGAGAGAGAGAGAGAGAGAGAGAGAGAGAGAGTTTTGGGGTTTAACGTCCTTTTGCACCACATACGGGTGATATCAACGACCGGGCAACGATGAAAAAGCCAGCACAAATATTTGGCCGAAGCCGGGATACGAACCCGCGACCCGAGCATCAGAAATCCAACGCTCTACCATTCGGCCACCCCGGCTTCCCGAGAGAGAGAGAGAGAGAGAGAGAGAGAGAGAGAGAGAGAGAGAGAGAGAGTTCCCTTTCAGCTGCTGAGTTGCGTCCAATAACTAAATCAGAAAGTACTAATCAAGGCCAAGTGAAGCATGAAAAGCCTCCTGCCATCACTTGTTGCGCCGGAAGGCGACGACTGCGCAGTCGCCGAGCCATCGTCGGGAAGCGGAAGTCGTCGAGGGGGTGCTGGGAAGGAACTTCCTGTGCAACTGACATCTGGATGAAGTGGCGGGATTAGAACGGCTAGGCCGGGCACAGAGCTATATATAGATATCTAGTTCTATGAGCTAAGAAGAAGTACTTGGGTGGTTTTGGCTTTGATGGAATATTCAACACGTTGACGAAATCGTATAAGTTGTACCACAGAGTCTGTTCTCTTTTTTGTTTTTTTGTTTGTTTTTGTGTTTTAAATGTACTCGGACACGTACAGCAGAATATCTGTATAAATTATGGTCCAAGTTCTGAGACTTAAACGGAGTAGGGTGACAGAAGTATTCGATCACCTTTTTCTGGGAATGTTTAATAGACATGGAAATGTTCAGACTTTTGGACAACCCTCTGAAAACTAGACGGAGGAAAACAAATTGCTGTGTGAATAATTATCATTATTAGTGGTAGGGTGGAGTGGTTGTTTGGGAGTGTAACGTCCTCTTGACCTCTTCCACCACGGAAGGGTGATACCAAAGACGGGGCAACGAGAAAAAGGCCAGTACAAGTAGTTGGCCCCAGCTGGGATGCGAACACACGACCCGAGCATTGCGAGTAGAAATAGTATTAGTTTCGGGTCGCTTCGCCATTTCAATTTCTAAACCTCTGTCCACGCGGACGGGCTCTTGCCACCACCACTCACAGTAAAGTTTGATATGCTCTTTCTTCATTTCTTTCTCCTTCCTGCTCTCTTCTTCTTCTTCTTTTTGTTTTACGTCTTTACATTTCAGTCCAGTTTTTCCACGCCAATTTCTCCGCCATGCTTTTTGTAAACTGGTTCAGATGAGCACGTATATATAAGTTTTTACTTGTTGTGCTCTCTTTCAACGTAATACTGTTTACTGCTTGACGGTGATCCGGCTTCAATGAATAAAAATGTTTAAACCAATAAGTATGTACTAGTATTACTATTATAACAAGGCTGCCGCCGAAGCCCGTAAACCGAAGATTTGGTGTAGGCAAAGCAGTTTCTTGGTTTAAAACAATTCCTTCTTCTTCTCGTCCTTCGTATTTCTTCTTCTTCATTTTTTTTCGCCATTAATAATACAGTACAATACAGTATGTTATATTTATTGTATGTAAACGGCTTTTTCTCGTTGTCACGTCTTTCATATCACCCATACGTGGTTTAAAAGGACGTAAAGCTCCTTAACACCCACCCACCCTTGTATTTAAAAGGATATTCACCTTGCAGCCTACTGAGCATTCATTAATAAAGAAGATGCTATAAAACTATGTTGATTAATAAATTACATAAAATAATACTGTACCCTAGCCGTTCTAATCCCGCCACTTCATCCAGATGTCAGTTGCACAGGAAGTTCTTTCCCAGCACCCCCTCGACGACTAACTTGAATAAGCATTATAAAGTATTTGTGGGTGAGGAAAAAAGAAAAAAGAAGACGGAGCAGGGATGGGGACTATTGTTTGGATGGGTGGGTGGGTGGGGTGAAGATTGCCCAAGACCGTAACAGACTAGCTGTGATACCAACAGTCCCCACCCCCCTCTCCTCCATCTGACAAAGGGCTTCTGGACACTGACACCAAACCAAAGAGACAAAAACTCAGTGTACCCTTCCCGTGGTCAAACACCCCAGCAGTGCTCCCAGTAACAAGCGAGAATGGAGGGTGGGGTGGTGAAGGGTAGAAGCCTCAGGTTGCGGCCATCTCGGAAGTCACTCAACCGTGAGCAAGTGATCAGCCATCACTTTCGTCTGCCCAGACTTCCTGTCACCCTATTACCCGTTACAAATACCCGCTCGTTCTCGCCTCCACTACAAGGGGGCGCGCGAGGCGGACGAGTGGAAAATTGGGAGGTCAAGACTTGTTAATTGGTACTCTGCTGGGTCCCCGTGGGGTCGGGCTTGACCCCCAGGGGACAATGGCGAGTGAGTCCTTGGGGTCAGGCAAAAGGTCGTAGTCAGTGAAGGTATGAACACAGTCATTCTGTCTAGTCCCGCGAGGTTGAGGTCTGGTCTTATAAGACTGGTGCAGATGGCCGAGGCTCAAGACATACTCAACGAGAGAATGATCTGAAGTTATCCTCCTATCTCCCTCTTGATTTCATTTAATTGAATTTATTCTGCCTTTGCAGACAGATATACCATTTGATGCTTGTACCATGCTCTTTCCACAAAATTTGAGGCTGAGTTTGGAGACGGTTATCTGGATGTAACTGGCACCAGACATACCTAACAAGAGAATGTCTCTTGCCTCTGCGGGGCGGTAGTACAGATGACCATGGAGCACAAGCTCAGAATGGCACAAGAGAATGACCTGCGCTTGTCTTTCTCTATTTTAAAATTTTTTCTTTGTACCATTATAAGTGACAGGCGCACAAGTCGCTGCTCACACCATTCTCCCTTCACAGAGGTTGAAACATGGTTTAGAGACTGTACACTATAATACAGACGACCGAGGTACGAGACGGACTCCACAAGAGAATAATCAGGATTCTTTTCTCTCCTGTTGTCTATATTCATTTCTTCTATGGTTGTTGGTGACAAATGTCCAGTTGGCTGCCTACACCATTCTCTCGCAACAGAGGTTGAGGTCTGGTAACCCTGAGCTGACTATGACTCAAAACGTACCCAACTAGAGAATGCCATCTAAGGTTGTCTTTTCTCCTTAAAAAAAAAAAAAAAATCACGACAGATGCACGACTCGCTGCCTGCGACGTCTGGCGTTTCGACTTCATTCCAGGACTGTCAAACCTTGTCACGATACATATACAACATTCCCCCCTCCAGTTAAAAAAACAAAAAAGGAATTGTTGTCACAAGGTCAGAGCATGGTCTCCAACGGCTGTCTGGGTAGATTGGCCGTTGTCTGCTCCGTCCAGAGTCTGTCACTTCCTGTTGAAATTGTGATACTGATCCCCGTCCTAGCTGTAATCCATACCCCTTCGACGTTCAGCGAATGTCCAGACAGATTTGCGCGGGGTCTAGTGGTTTCGGCTCGAATTTCGTACAGAAAAACAGAAAAAAAAAATAAAATAAGGAAAACTTTGAATTGGTTTGTTGACATCAGACCGCATAGGTTTTTATTTAATCATTATTTTTTTTTACCAAATGTCTCTGGGGAATTTGAACAGGACAAGTGCATAAATGGAAAATGCACGGAAATTCAAACTTGATTAAAAAAAAAAAAGTTTGAAGTTTGTCTACTTTTGAGGTTGTCACGAGAGAACTGTTGGGTATTGCCCAAGCTGCTTTCTAGTTGTCGTGATCTTAAACACGGTTTCATGGATTGACTGGTTGGGTCGGAGAAGAGAAAGAGAGAAGGCTGTCCGTCATAACAACACATCATCAGCAAAAGTCTGCACGATGCATATCAAAAAAAGAAAAAAAAAATGCGATCAAATTACGGGGAATAAGAGATATTGACTCGGTCTGTTTGCACTGCTTTTGAGTAAGTTGAAATTAATTACATGTATAACGTATTGTCACCTCTTTGCTGTTTCTCCCCCCCCCCCCTTACATCCACCCATGTTTCTCTGTCTCTGCCTGTCTGTCTGTCTGTCTCTCCCCCCCCCCCCCTTGCTCTGGGTGGTGTTCTGGCACTCGTCGCCGACATGGCCAAACATTTTGTGACGCATCCCTCGTGTGTACAACCGGCTCTGCATCTGCCTGTTCACGAATGACTGAACTCCCCCCCCCCCGGCTCCCCCCCCCCCCCCCCCCCCCGCCTCTCTCTCTCTCTGTCTCCCCAGCACATTGCTCTATGTGGTTTTCTGGCACCCGCTGGCGCCATGGCCAAACATTTTCTGACGGGTCCCTCGTGTGCACACCCTGTGCATCTGCCTGTTTCTGAGCGGTTCACGGGTGGCTGGCCGCGTGGCGACAACAGCACAGGCCTGGTTTTGTCGCCACCCAACACATGTTAACAGGGTGGCTGCGCGGGTAAGGGGCGGGGTGGATGATTAGCGGGTGGAAGGGACACCGGGTGGTAATGAGGGTGTGCCGACACAGGGCCGTGGCAAACGGTCTGATTATGATGTATGGCTGAATCCAACGGCACAGATTTGACACGGTCGGTGAGCACTGTGGGGCAAGTCAGTGTTTGAGGTGTGCTATCGTGGCGTACCGACTTTTATGTGTGTCCTTATCGTGGAGGAAATATTACTAATTTGCGAGAGAGGGACATATTGGATGAACTTCCAGTTGAACAGATTCAAATGATTCTTTCTTATTCCAGATAGGAAATCCGGTTACGGTGGACGTAAAACGAACAACCAGACAATACAATGAAATGAAAATCACTTAGAGTGATATTTAAGTTATGACACACTTTAAAATTAGATGGAGAATTCATGTAAGCATCACCAAAATTACTTGTTAATGTGAATAGTGTGCACCATTTAAAATAACTATTAAAATACATCAAATAAACATTCATCATATTTTTGAAGGCCCCGTTCCTCTAGCCCCCCCCCCCCCCCCCCACATCACACACGCACGCGCACACACTCAGGCTAAGGGCCCTTGCACACTGGCGTCATGCGACATTGTCGCGCCACGCGTGCAGCAAATTTTGTCGCGCGTCTACGTATGCAACCCCTTGAAGCGCGAAGCGACAGGCGTAGCACGATTGAAAAATTCTGTCGCGCGGCGATAGGACCTGTTCTATTCGGCGCGCTTGACGCGCGCGTGTAGCGTGGTTTCAGCCAATCAGAAGAGCCAGCCAGCAAGGGCCCACTCGCCATCCTCTTCTCTTCCAAGATGGCGGAATTGCGAGAAGACGAAATGTTTCGCCTCATCGACCGGTATCGTGAACAGGAAACCTCTACAATTTTCAGATCGATTCATATCACAGTCGACGGGTATGCCGTTTTGTTGTGTCACTCTCCGCTGACTCACACTACGGTAAATGCTACATAAATGGAGTAAATAAAACTAGACACACTGAACCGAACCGCCGGGTTGTCACTGACGCAGTCTCTCATCGTCCCAGTCTACGATATCATATCATACGATACAGCAAAGCCGGGTTTGTTGTAGCTAAATTCTATCAAGTTATCGTGGCCTCGATCACCAGTCTCTATTCAGACTGCGAACAAGCAGCCTGAAGTTTATGATTCGTTTCAGATCCCTAATATTTCGCATTCCATCGCACACTCAGAAGCACTGACTCGTGGCGAGATCATTGCACGCAGCGCGCAAGACTCCACGTGTGAGAGCCTTCACTGTGCGTGAAGCACGCAAGGGGCGACACGCGTGGCGCGCGCGATGTAGCACCGACGCTAGTGTGCACCGGGCTTAACTGTTGACCACTGTTGGCCGGGAGTCGGCTGGCTCTTGGTGTAGGGCGCTGTCGGGTGTGAGAGTCAGACAACTGTTGTGTTTCGTGCGTGGCAGTGTTCCGTGTCTTGTCACAGTTCACGTGTTTTCCCTGCTCACCTGTATCAGGTTTATGCCTTTTATGCTTTTAAAAATGTACAGTGCATCGTGTGTGTGTGTGTGTGTGTGTGTGTGTGTGTGTGGTGTGTGTGCGTGTGTGTGTGTGTGTGTGTGTGTGTGGTGTGGTGTGTGTGTGTGTGTGTGTGTGGTGTGGTGTGTGTGTGTGTGTGTGTGTGTGTGTGGTGTGTGTGTGGTGTGTGTGTGTGTGTGTGTGGTGTGTGTGTGTGTGTGTGGTGTGTGTGGTGTGTGTGGTGTGTGTGTGTGTGTGGTGTGTGTGTGTGTGTGTGTGTGTGTGTGTGTGTGTGTGTGTGTGTGTGTGTGTGTGTGTGTGTGTGTGTGTGTGTGTGTGTGTGTGTGTGTGTGTGTGTGTGTGCAGTCCGGTTTTTTAAAATGAATGTACTCTTATTTTTAGTCATTCCACTTTTTTTTTTTAAAGTGTATACGTGTATGCTGTGATACTTAACCTCATTTTATTTTAAACTGTGCAGTGCGGGCACCAAAAGGAAATTTTCCGGTTTTTAAACTGGACAATAAAGATGTTTTGAATTTGAATTTGAATTTGAATATTACTAGACTATCACAGATTACTCTATCAACCAAACCCTGTCCATATGATCACAGTAAAATTTGACTATGAAGCACACACACACACACACACACACACACACACACACACACACACACACACACACACACACACATCTGTAATCCATACCCCTCCAACGTTCAACGAATGTCCAGACAGATTACCGGTAATTTTGTGCGGGGTGTAGGAGAAAACATTGGCAAAAGAAAAAGAAAAGGAAGAACACGGCACACACACATACACACACACACACACACACACACACACACACACACACACACACACACACACACACACACACACACACACACACACACACACACGCACGCACGCACGCAGAGGTTTGGTGTGTTGGAATATCCATTGGATCAAAATCTGTACCGACCTTTTCGAAATCCTGTATTGGAAATCACCTTTGTGTTAACACGTTAAACATCAACCCTTGCCTCCCAACCCCCATCCCACTCACACATCTCCGCCTATCCGGCAACCCCCCTCCCCCTCCCCTCAAGAAAAGAAGAAGGAGGACTGAAAAGCTACGTAAATGTAGCAAGCTTTCTATCAGACTGGCCACAGTAACATTGACGTCCTCTCTAATATCATGTATCCATCCATCTATCCAGTGCCTCCCAGCACTGTCCCTGTGTCCGCCACCATTGTCCAGATCTCTGCCCACCAATTTTCTTCTGACGGTATCGTACCCCCCTCCGCGCGTGCGCAGCACACAGGTGAAACCGAGGCTGCCATGCGCAGTGGAGCGCGAGAAAGTTCCCTGACGTCCAATTAGTGTGCACCGTTCGCCTCTGCCTTCCGACTGTCGTTGAAAGGACAATGACTGCTTGTGTGGCAGGGGAAAAAGGGCGGGAAGGGAGACGTTCTGTCGTCTGCAATCACCGGGAAAGGTCCTCTCGTCGGCCATTTTGCATCCGAATTGGTTAATTAGTGTTGCTCTGGAAATTTTAGATTTGCATAAAATGTTACCGGTTTGGAGAAAAATGGATTATTTCTGTTGTGTCCTATGACAAAGGCATCAATTCATTTTGGACACTCTGTTAAATTAAAAAAGAAATTCCTGTTTCTGATTTTAGACACTTGGTTCTTTAGCATACCAGTGAATCAGCCTCAGTCAGTCAGTCAGTCAATCAGCCAGTCAACCCACAAACAAGTCGAAGGAATAGCAAATAAATCAAACTTCTGAGCTCAGGATCTCTTTGAACTTTGACAAAACCAGTATGTGGGCTCCATTTTGAAAAGCATTTAACAACAATTCTAAAACAGGATTCTAGAAGCAACGCTGATATCATTTTGGTGTATAGTGAAACACATTTGTCACAAAAAAAGAGGAATTCGTCATTCGTTTGTTCGGCTATCTGAAACAGTCCAAACTTACTCCAGAATTTTAAGATCCAGTTTCAACTGGATCTCCCGTACCTGGACCTACGACAGACACCAGGCACCCAGATTGACTGACTGACAATGCATGGTGTCCGGTTCTTGAACTCGCGGGTACGTGACAGTGTCTGAGTGTCGTGCCCCCCAGCCTCTCCCACACCATTATAATCCCCACCCCCTCCTGTCCCCGTCCACTCCCATTCCGTTGTCCGGCAGACCCTGTGTGTTGACAGAGCCTCGACAAAGCCTCGTTAAGTCTCGTGTCTCGTTTTCACAAGCAACAGTAGTCCACTGAATGCAACGGGTGTCTTGGCTTGCGGTGTGGGGGTAGGCTGGGCGGGATTGCTTTTCCATCGCGTTCCTGGGATCAGATGGTCGACGGGTTGAATCTCGACATGGGGAAAATTTGTACAGGCTTTTCCCGCTGCCCCTGTCTTTCAAATCACCCTTGCGGTGGACAGACAGAAGACAGAAGACGTTAATGCTTGAAACACCTACCCCACTTCCGCTGCGCATCGTTCGTTTCAAATTTCTTTCTAAGAATGAGATACTTTTGCTTGCCTATCACCTTACTGTAACGCTGCGGTGATGTGCTATTTACTTCTTGGTATATGTGTCATATGTTACGGAAATTTCTGCAGAAGCAGACGATAAAGTTGTTTTGTATTTTTAAAAACTATTTTATGGTCCCTTTCGGGAAATTCGGGCTGCTTCCGCCGGGGGAAGAGCGTCACCGCGGTGCAGCGCCACCCAATACCTTTTGTAATTTTCAATATTGTATTGTATTGTATTGTATTGTATTGTATTGTATTGTATTGTAAAATTAATGCATTGTACGATTGTCAGATACAGAGCTCATGGGTAAAACAATATTCACAATACGCATTCTGTTTTGCTTATTTCCCTGATACACAGAATAGTGTGGGCTGGTGAGAGGTAGTTTTTTTTAAAAAAACTTTGTTTGAACTTAAGAAACAAGGTGTCATATACTTCCGCTTAAAATTTGGGGATAGCCAAAGACAAATTAATTTGGGTACCAGTCTAGATACTTTCAGTCTTTTGGTCACGGTGTCAATACTCAAGTAAATCGCCTGGTTATATCAACACTGGCCCAGTCAGTGTAAACGGCTTCTCAACGACCAAACAACAGATGGTTTGGTCACCACTCTTCAAATGACGTAGGGCGGACAAACATGTCACTTTCACTGTCTTCTAACCGCAAATTGCCGAAACCAGATAGGAGTAAACCCCATTATATTTGATAAGGGCAACAGGGCCCACTGCTTCTTCAGGTATTACCGTCTTCAATGCATGTCACCACGCTGACAAATCCGCGACCATTGTTACCTCCCCCTGGACACTTGATTCCGGGCCTGAGAGATGGCAGCTAGACACAGTAGAGTCCAGTCTCTTTGACAGGAACATAGCGTCCTCATTTTGTCTATTTATTATAAGATCGGCCGCATATTTAGGCTGGACCAACCATGTGTTCTCAGTTTACAGGCAAACAGTTGTCCCTGCGTCCTCTCTTTCGTGGCACAGGTGCCAGTCTGGACACAACAGATGGGGGTGGGGGGGGGGGGGGCGGTTGTAACTTGGGTTGCGTCATATTTGGATTGGGTTGTCTTGCGAAGGCGTGGGCCTGCAGCCACTTGGACTGAATAATTGTCCTCTTGATGAAATGGTAATGCTTCTTGAATGGGGGGGGGGGGGGGGGGGGAGCCGGGGTGGCCGAATGGTAGAGTGTTCTGGACTTCCAATGCTCGGGTCGTGAGTTCGAATCCCAGCTGGGGCCAAATATTGTGCTGGCTTTTCCATCGTTGCCCAGTCTTTGATATCACCAGCATGTGGTGGAAAAGAACGTTAAACTCCCAAACAGCCACCCACCCGCTTCTTGAATGGGGGAAAGACAGTGGAAAAGTATCAACCGAGCTATCCTGACACCCATGAAATAGCATGCATACATGACATGTACACGAAGACTGTGAAGACATGCGACACTGGACATCGTACGCAACATGACACCAGCTTGCCATGAGGCTGTCAGAAACTGGGAGAGGATGTCTCGGCGTTGTAGCCACCCTCCTGGGTTAACATGTCATGGCAACTGTCTCCACTGAAGGGACCTACAACATGGCCTGTCATCATGACAACTTGGTGTTTGAGTTTCCAATCTGTGAAAATGTGTGTTTTTTTATTTTTTTTTTGCTTTATAGTTCGATTTGCGGGACATTGCGGTTTTTCTTTTGTTGTTGTTGTTTTCCCCGGCTGCCCCAACTCTTTGCCAGCTCCAAATATTTGTGCTGGCTTTTTCATCGTTGCCCCTTTGATATAACCCGTATGTGGTGGATAAGGACGTTAAACCCCCAACCACCCACCCACCCTTTCCCGCTCCAGCGGTGTTCCTCCCAGGTCATGGGTGGAATTCACGGAGGGCTCGAAAGCTGGGGCAATTTGAATGATGATGGAGCATGAGGATGATGGTAAGATGGTGCCATGGAAGTCCGTGTGTTTTTCCCCATTCCCCTGTCATGAATATCCCGGCGTTAACCAGACCCGGGAACTATGGCACCTGCGGTGACGTTTTTAACCATCCACATCATAAGACGTGTCATACCAAGGGAAGCGTCGCACCCGTGAAGTGGGTGAATCTCGGCTGTGTGGCAACAGCCTCCCCATTGGGCCCATAGCACACCCGCTCTGGGTAGGAGCCTACCTACGTAGAAAAAATCCCGCTTGCCTCGGCTGGGACTCGAACCCGGGTCTCTCGGTCCATGATCCGAAGTGCTAACCACTACACTGCGGGACAATGTTACATGCTAGTCTCACCATCTGTCTGGCTGCTTTTCGATGTCTTCTCAGAATTTTGGCGTATCTCGTACAGAAATCGTTCAAAACACAACTGCGATGCCTATGTTACCAACAATTATAACGAAACGAAGTGTGAAGTTGTGTTCTGTCTCCTTTTTAACTTTCTTTCTATTGAAAGCAACCTCAGTCTTAATAATAATAATAAGTAATAATGTGTGCAGACATCAGTTTAATCTATACACGTTACTATTTAGAAACAATCCTCTCTCTCTGTCTCTCTATGTCTCTGTCTGTCTGTCTGTCTGTCTGTCTCTCGGCCGTGAGTTCGAATCCCGGCTGGGGCCACATACATATAATTATTTGTGCTGGCCTTTTTCTCGTTGCCCCGTCTTTGATATTAACCATACGTGGTCGACAAGGTCGTAAAACTCCCAAACACCCACCAACCCACCTCTATCTCTCTCTGAAAATACGCAAACCACGAGAAAAGCTGTAAAGTTGCCGTTGTGGTTGTTAACTTCATCCAGGAACATCTGTCGGCACGCGACACCCTCAACACACCCCCCCATAAACCAGACCACACCTTCATTCTGTCACACAAGCAAACCGTCTCTCAAAACGCAAAACGGAAATGATCTTGCAAATCCCTCGCCTCATCAAATTTCTATGGGAATCCCGCTTCCTTCCTGACCCGCCACACCGCTTGACACGGGTGGATGACAGCCGATGTACGGGTGGATGACACGGGACACGCTAGACTTGAAATCCTATCTGTGCTACCCCGGGTAGCGGACTTGTTTGAAGGCGGGGCGCGTAGTTTCTTTGTGCACGCAAGGTCTGGCTGTCATGGAACGGGGCAAAGGGGGACAACGGAGTCTCTCTCTCTCTCTCTCTCTCTTACAATTCTTAGTTGTTTATTGCAGTACTGATGGACGTGTGCTTGTGTGACTGTGATTATATGCGAATTTTGCCGTGCATGTTTGTTCATACCCACCAACCTTTGTGTGGGCCCAGTGCCTACCAAATAAAATTCTATTTATTCTAGGTCCTTCATGCGTAAGAGGAACAACTCTTGAACCCATTTTGGAGCCGATTCTTACATATTATGGAGATTCCCAAGCACTGGCTTTCGTTTGTAATGACCGCCTGAAAAGTACCGGAAGTGCCAGACTGTCGTCTGCCTCTGTGTCCCCCGGGGAAACATTTGTTTCTCTCTCTCTCTCTCTCTCTCTCTTTCTCTCTCTCTCTCTCTCTCTCGCGTTACCTTTCGCTACCTTTGGCTGCATGACTAGTGTTTTCAAGTAGGCATGTTTTATAGGGTGAGCAGACTAGCCGGAACACCAGTCAATTCACTCAGGCAACCAGGCTGACCATAACAAGAGCTCGAGTTTATTACAGTTTCAATACATATGACAGGCATACAACAACGTATGGAAAGCTTCTCATTGACATGCGCTGACTACGTGCAGCAGGATCAGACATGGACCGAGGACCAGGTAGACGGCGCTGAATAGTGGCTATTTTTAGAAGATTTGTCGAGTCCCAGTCTGTTCAGGGATGGACCGTGGGCTCAAAGAAAGTCGTATTTCTCTAATTTTAGAAGCCATAAAGTCACGAAAACGGTCGCAATGGCCAAATGAAACATCCTTCTGTCTGGCAAACATCCTTAAGCCTGCTTTTAACTGGGCACAGCGCGCGAAAACACACATGTGCACATCACAGTCGTTGCGTTCGGTGTGTCTACTAACTACAAAACTGAACACAGCAGTGCTCGGTGACAAACCGATTGAAGATGCACTGTCCGCCATGTTTGCGCGCCGAGTGACGTAGTACAGCCAATCAGAATCTGTTGTGGAAACCACAGTCACAGTTGTGGCTAGTTGAAACCCAAGTTACTGTGATGACGCCACAGCGGCGGAAACCCCTAAAAATCACAACTGTGTCGCAGCTGTGGACAGCACTGTGGCGCTCCGCAGTGATCAGTTTAAGAGCCGACTTTAGTGTATCGAAAGCGGTAGTTTTCCATCAGTCGCTGGTTGGTTGGTTGGTTGGTTAGCTGGGGTTTATCGTCCACGCCACAACGAGGTGATTGCAGACGGCCCTTGAGGGCAGGTTTTTTTGGGGGGGATGGGGATAGCTACCCTAACTGTACAGCCCAGCTGAACACTTATTCAATCCAGTCAGACTGCCAGGTCGGCCACATTTTTATGTATCCTTGACTGTAATGGACAGGGAGCCGGGATGGCCGAATGGTAGAGCGTTGGACTCTCAATGCTCGGGTCGTGAGTTCGTATCCCGGCTGGGGTCAAATATTTGTGCTGGCTTTTTCATCGTTGCCCCGTCTTTGATATCACCCGTATGTGGTGGAAAAGGACGTTAAACCCCCAAACACCCCCCCCCCCCCCCCGTAATGGACAAGTTACACAAACAGATCCAGTTCACAGTCAGTGGAAGCGGGGCAACGTGAAAAAGGCCTGTACAAATTTTGGCCCTGTCGGGATTCGAACCCGGGACCTTTCGATCTCGAGTCCAACGCTCAAACCGTTGAGCCACCGACTCCCCCTCCCATCAGTCGCTACGAACACAGCGCCTTTAAGAAATACGCGTAGACATAGAGATTTTCCCGTTTAGAACAGAAAGACTGACAAAAGGGTTCAGGTAGCAGGGTAGAGGACAGGCGAACAAATCGCGTGACAGGCGAGACCAGGGGGAACCCCACAGGGATCTGAAACCGGATTAGTAGCGGGTTTGCCCCCCGGCCCCTGTCCCCTATTGTCTGCCTCGGGGGCAGGGTTCCGCCACGGTCTGTGAGCTCGTTGTTGTCGAAAACGTCAGCAACAAGTCGTTCTTGAAGACAAGTCGTCCCTGTTTTTTTGGGGTGTAACTGAGCTTAGAGGGGGGAAGGAAATTGTTATCTTGGCGTCGTCTACGGCGGTTGCGTGATTGTTTCTTGGCTGTGATCTGGGGTGATGTCTGTGAGCTCGTTGTTGTGGAAGACTTTGCAACATCTTGAGTCGTTTTCTGGGAACTGTTCGTCTCTGGATTTTGTAATTGTTTTTGCTTCTTCTTCTTCCCCCCCCCCCCCCCCTTTTTTTTTTGAAAGACTGATCGCCGTGTGTGCACATTGGGGAAACTGTGTGTGTGTGTGTGTGTGTGTGTGTGTGTGTGTGTGTGTGTGTGTGTGTTTAATTTCAGTTTGCCGAAAGCTTACTATTCCAACGAAATGGTGAGAATGTGTGGGTGGGCATTTTGATGTTTAAACATTTTCTATTCACTGCTCGAGTGATTTCAACGACGGCGCGGAAGGTGGCGCAGGGTGGGAGGAGGTGGGGGGGGGGGGGTCTTCACCAATGCGAGAGGTCAGGTTCGAGTCCCACTCGGGGTAAAGACTGAATTTTTTTCCCCTTCTCTTGGCACCGTTCATGCTGGCCGATCGTCAGGGGTTCTCTCCGGGTACTCCGGCTTCCTCCCCCTCTGCTTTGGAAATGTTTAGCCCACAAAATCTGAAAATAAACTGCAAATCGAAATTCTGAAACTTAAATAGCTGAGGTGACCCTGACCACGTGATTGATAATAATAATAATAATAATAATAAATGATATTTGCAGGGTGCATTTATTTAAATAAAACTCAATGCGCCTATCACTCACCGACACTCCCGCATTTTTTACGATGGACAGGCATACACTGGTGAAACTGACTACATGTAGTGAAACAGGAAATTACTGGAGTTATTAATTTTGTGGCCTCACGCCGCTCAAGCAATTCAGTGTAATGTGTACTTATGTCCAGTGTGTGAGAGAATGCGTGTGAGTGATTCACGTGAGCATGCGTGTTGGGTTCAGCTCACGGCGCTTTGAGCCAATTACTGAAACGCGCAGTCAGAAAGAGGCCACCGGTTTTCCCCACAACTGAGTCGACTCAGTACCACACGTGACCAGGGATAACAGGAGTCTTGAAATTAAAACAGATCAACACAAAAGTTTGGCCTAATTCAGAAAATTACTTTTCAGCGTCGCCAATCTGTAGACATACATAACTTTATGTTTTGTCAAGCACGAGATGGGTTCTAGATCAAATTTACCGTCGTTTTAGTAAAAGGGTCTAACTGCCATGGATTTGATGATAAATTAGACCCTTCTGACGCCCTGGCGGTAGAATATGACCGCAATTTAATTCTGTTTGACATTTCACGAACGGACCTGTCGTTTCTATTCATTTTCTTTCCTACGGTGTTAACATCTAGAGCAGAAAAAGACTTTGAAGATCTATACACGATAGTCCTGAAAGAATCCAACAAAGGAACCTCAAACACGAGCTTATGAAAAATCCATTTCTGTGCCACCTTTTCGTAAAAAAATCCAGAAAGTCCGGGGCGGTCGGTGGTCTAGTGGTTAAGAGACTTGACACCAATGCGAGAGGTCGGGGGTTCGAGTCCCACTCGGGGCAAAGAATTTTTCCTTCTCGTATGTGACATCGTCACGGGCCGATCGTCGGGTGTTCTCTCCGGGCACTCCGGCTTCCTCCCCCTCTGCTTTGGAAATGTTCATCCCACCAAATTTGAAAAAATAAATGCAATTCTGAATTCCGAAATTAGAATAGCTGAGCTGACCCTTCGCACCACGTGATTGGAATGTGTTTATGTCCAGTGTGTGAGAAAGTGCGTGTGATTCACGTGAGCGTGCGTGTTGGGTTCAGTTCGCGGCGCTGGGTAAAGCACCTATACAATACTATTATTATTATAAAAAAAGAACAAGCACACGTCACTATTTTGCTAGAGACGAGCTCTCTCGCCTGACACTAATCACACTACAACAGTCTATACCAGGCTGCCGTGACTTCTATTTTAAAGGTTCTCAAATGACAGCGGCTTCATTCCCTAATCTATCGCGGAAACCGTACGCCGGGAGGTCGTCTTTTCATTATGACTTAAACGCCGGGGCATAACCGCTACACGGCCCAGTGCCCTTCAGTAGTGCCGGAGAAGAAGTAAAGGGAGATCATTCAGATCTGGAGATAAAGGGAGATGACGAGTGCAGCGTAATTTGTTCGCCGGGGTCAGATTTCACAGGGGCACTTTGTTCGGGGTTGAGGGTTTTTTTCTTGTACAAGCGCGAAGGAGAGAAAACAGAGGGATTAACGGTTAAACTCTGTGACCCATCCTAAGAGTGTCGGTGGAGGGGGGGGGGAGGGGGGCGGTCGTGTTGCGTCTGTAAACTGAAGGTTCATGTTGAGGGAGAGGTTTATATTTAGCCCAGTTTACGGAAATTTGACGTTTGGTTTCTAGGTGTAATGTACAGTGTGTGTGTGTGTGTGTGTGTGTGTGTGTGTGTGTGTGTGTGTGTGTGTGTGTGTGTGTGTGTGTGTGTGTTTTCTTCCTATTTGTGTATCCTCAGCTAACTGCATACACACAAAGTACGCCAGCACCCGAGCCTATTTTTCTTTAACCTTTGTAAACGGGAAAAGGGAAACTGCAGCCAAACAGAGACTTAACTCCAGCAGAAGCACAGACTCAGTAGAACATAGCCGAGGCACAGACGTAAGCGCCATTGCGCCATCGCGGATCGAACTGCAGACACCCGAGAGGGGTGGCAATTAACGCAATTTGATGAGGGTCGTGAAACGCGATCGACTGGCAGAGAACGGATATTGCATTCGACAGGTATGTACAGAGACGGAAAGGATAACCCAGTATAGTGCGATGCGGACTGCTAAGGTAAATCAAGTTTAATGAAGTTTTGCGGTGGTGTTGTTGAGGGGGTGGGGACGGAGTGGGGAGGGGAGGAGGGTTTGTATGTGCGTACCAAAACCAAAATAAAAAACAAAACAAAGCAAAAGTAAACAAGACAAAACAAGCCCAAACAAGAATAACAACAAAATCCAAACCAACCCAAACAACAACAAAACTAACAACACCTCCCCCCCCCCCCCAAGAAAACCCCAAACAAACCACCCCCACCCCCAATACAAATAACAAACAACAAACAACGAAAAAAGCAACAACAACAAACAAAAAACAAACAAACAACAACAACAGTAACCCAACAAAAAACATTAACTAAACAAAACCAGGAAACAACCTAAACCAAAACAAACAAACAAACAAACAAACAAAAAACCCAACTTGAAACCAACACAAAACGAAACCAACAAACCAAACAAAAACCCCAAAACAACAACAACAAATTACAAAAACAAAACAACAACAACGACGTCAACGACAACAACAACTACAACAACAACAAAAACAACATAAAAAACAACAACACCACTACTGTTTCATAGGAAACGTGCTGTCCTGCTAGACATAAAGCGAAGACTAAGGCCAAGAGTTGTCATCAGGCAGTCAACTGGAAAGTCTATCAGGAACTGTCCGTTTCACTTTGGTCACAGTGGGCGAGTGACCACAGCAAGTGACCGCTGGGTAAATGGAAACTGAATCTCACGACGCACTACTGTCAACAGAGAGACACTGGACACGTATGGTTGACGGCCTGGAAGACAGGGCTCTGGAGGGTTGGGGTGGATGTGGAGTAGGGGGTTTGGGGTGGAGGGGGCAGGGTGGAGGGGGAGGAGGGAGGGGGAGGAGGGAGGGGGAGAGGATGGTTGTGTGGAGTGGATGAGAGATACGTATACTGTTTGTACGTGTCTCTGTTTTATATTATTAATTTGTTTTTTTTTTTTGTGTGTGTGACTTTTATGACACTGCTTTGCGTGCGATGTCCGTCTAAGAAAATTTGGGGAACGCAAAATTGAAGCTGATTTATTGGAAATCAGTAGTGGTCAGTTCAGTATATACACTTGCCGTAAATGCATAAAACTTCAAACAAAACAAAACAACAACAACAACAGCAACAACAACTCTCACCTCCTCTCCACAAAATACAAGAAACAACAAATAAAACAAACAAGACCCCTCCCCTCAAAACTGAACAACAACAACAACAACAACAACAACAACAACAGCAACAACAACTCTCACCTCCTCTCCACAAAGTACAAGAAACAACAAATAAAACAAACAAGACCCCTCCCCTCAAAACTGAACAACAACAACAACAACAACAACAACAACAACAACAACAACAAACAAACACAAACGGGGCTATTAGTATTACAAAGAGGTTAAAAAAAAGCGGTAAGAGGACTGCAACACACGATCATGTAGCATTGTTGAATTAAAGAATACCTATCGATCAGTCCACTAGCCAGGCAACTAAATCTGTCCCGTATGCCAAACTTAGAACCAAACGAGCGGCCAACCAACCAACCAACCAATCAACCAACAAACCAACCAACCACTCACGCACTCACCAACGCACCAGCCAACCCAAATCAGGGAAAAGGAAAAGGCAAATCGTTGGTCACCGATTCAGGCACAGCAGCCCGCAACATCAGCAACAACTACAGTAGCTACTGTCCCCTCCAGAAACATCTGTCAGTAAATCGCGCCCTCCGCGAGGCCCGATCGGTAAGTACCCAGCGTGCATTGATTGTAGGGGCCATCTGTGGTCCGTGATGGGCTTGCTGCGGCTGCTCTGTTGTGTGTCCAAACCAGAGGCTGTCTTCACATCCTAAATGGTCAGGTGGCTGCTGGGCCTGATTTGTCACGGTCAATTATGTAAACCTCAACAGCTGTATCTGCGTTGACCGCCGGCCGCCGGGCAGTGACAGAGGGACGTATTGGGGAGATGGTGGAGGGAGGGGGAGTTGAGGAGGGAGGGGGGGAGGGATGGCTTCAGGGAAAACGGATGACAAGGTCTTGTGTCTTGTCGGGTGCTGACCCATTGTTGTCATTCGTTAGTAGCCTCGGGTGAACTGAGACTGAGCGGGGATTGTCAAAGTGCGGCATGTAAGTGGTATGTGGGGAATGCACGTATGACGACCACACTTTCAAATGACTACTAACACCTTTATTAAAAATTTTAAACATGGTTTTATTCCGCTGGCCAGTTTACACAAAACAGAAGTATTCAGGCTGTGGCAAAAGGCCAGCAGCCTCTATATATAAAGATTTATTGGATTGAAAAAAATTGAATTGAATATAGCCTCCGCCTATGAACATAGACAAGGTAGTACGGCGAATACTGTGACAGCACACATCGTACTAATAACAATGAAAAGACAGGAGAGGGAGGGAGAGGGGAGGAGGGAGAATAAGAAGAAGGGAAAGTGAGAAGAAGAGAGAGGGAGGGGAAAGGAAGGGCGGGGGGGGGGGGGGGGGGAGGGGGGATTGGTTTGGTTGGCGTAGCTGACAGACTGCCCGCGGCACAGTAAGTGCTTAAACTACTTCCCTAATATGGTAAAGCGCTGGCTTGTATTATAAAATCATGTACATATGGGAAAATTGTGAGGTTTTCTTGACTAGTTAAATTTTCATCACCATGTAGTAGGCTGTCTATTTTTCTGTGTTTGTATGGAATATTACAGATAGTTGTAGAGCGGATGTCTGTGTAGTGTGGACAGTGTAGGAACTGAGTAGCGTTGTGAGGTATTAACACCTTTATTGTACTATTGTGTTTTCAGACCGAAGACTAGTTCAGATCAGTTAAGGGGTACATGTATCTCGAAAATACTAAATGACCGGCATCACAGACAAACGGGTGAACGAACGAACAAACAAACAAACAAACAAACAAACAAACAAACAAACAAACAATAGTGCACTGTGCCCGTGCGAGTATCAGCCAACTTGCTAAACTTCCCGAACAAACTGACTACGAGAACAAACTACGAAGCAATCATCCCAACAGCCAACACTGAGAACCTTTGAGCCTCCAACCACTAAAGAATCCAAACAAGTATGCATACCTACCGCGGGCCAACCAATCAATTCAGCCTAAAGGTTTATAGGGTGGATGGGTGTTTGAGATTTTAACGTCCTTTTCCACCACATGCGGGTGCTGGGCAGCTTTTTCTCGTTGCCGCCCAGCAAATATTAGACCCAAACCTGGATTCGAACTCACGACTCGAGCTTTGAAAGTCCAGTCCTCTACCATTCGACTATCGACCTGGCTCACAATGGTTCATGCGTCGGCTTCACTTTGGGGTTTCAAATAAAGAAATCAGATTTAATAAGCAATGAGAGCCGTTTATAGCAGAAATGGTTTTGCATGGAAATCCTACAATCCTGCATTCGTTATCTTCTTGCTCAGTCCGTTTTTAGAATCAGACCTCGTTAACAGAACGCTGTGACTGCAAAGCGATTCTACTCCACAAATCCTCATTTCTCGTTTTGGCTCTTGTCCACAGAGATAAGGCACGACACGAACTGACCAGACTGGTCAAGTCAGCTTCCCATCTTGTTCAGTGTCCACTGATTGCGATGTTCTTCCCTGCCTTATCTCACTTTGCGGGTCCACTAACATGCACGCTATCGCGGAATCACCACTACGTTGGGATGGCCATTGTGGGGCGAATGTGTCCGAAGAGGCGTGGGGAAGGTCCTGCAGTCGATCAGTGAAAGATGGACAAGGGTGAGCGTGGTCTTATATCTTGCTCATCGATGCTGCTGTCCACGTTTTGGGTCTTTTGATCAGTGATGACGTGCGGAGAGAAAAAGGCCAGATGGGTCACAGAAGCTGTAGCTTGAAATATGCGCGAGTTTACCCTGGACCAAATAAGCGGACCAAGCCGGCACGTTTACACAACGAGTCTGCACGGGAATTCTGACTCGATTTGATGAAGGAAAATGCCGAACCAAATTCCTTCCAACCAGAGGATTCAAACCCTGTCAGTGAATTCGCGGGGAGCCGGGGTGGCCGTAGAGCGTTGGACTTCTAATGCTCGGGTCGTGAGTTCGAATCCCGGCTGGGGCCAAATATTTTTGGTGGCTTTTCCATCGTTGCCCCGTCTTTAATATCACCCGTATGTGGTGGAACAGGACGTTAACCCCCCCCCCCACTTCCCCCCCCCCAACACCCACCCACCTCATGATTCGCAGGTCGACGCCTAACCACTGGGCCAAATTCCTTTGTCCCCTTGTCTTTTCTGCGATTCTCATTATCTTTCCAATTATTTCTGCTATACTAACAGTGACACTGACTCTGCTGCGCTTTTCCAAATTTCTCCCATAGTACCGTATTATTGATACGTGGTCGCCTGACTCGCCGGCCTTCCAAGCAAGTTTCGAGTGTCCGCAGAATGCAAACTGATTGAGAAACAAGAGTAAAACGCTGTCAAGGACCGGCACTAGAAATAGATTAGTAATAATCATTACCTGTCACAGCCAGACCGAGGGGGTGGGGGACAAGGGGGGAGATAGGGTGGGGGCACGTTGACGAGCAACAAATTAAAATAAATGGCTCCTACAGAGCGTCGCTCATTCTGCCAACTTTCGGAAGCTAGGAACGGCTACTCTGGCAGAACACACCTCAGCGGGAGGCAACTTCTAGCAGTCTGCGTTGTGTCTGCGTGACGTAACTGATGACCACCAGATGGCGCAACCTGTCGATACGCTGGAACAGGTGAGGTGATGGGACTGGTGTGGAAAGGGAGGTAAGAGATGGGGAACTTGTTCTGCGAGTTCTCTGCCCGTCAGTCTATCTAATCTTAACGACTTCCAATCAAACGAAATCAATCTTTGCCACCATTTTTCTCTTTCACGTTTCTTTCAGTGACTCACTGGGTTTCTTTTACACGTGTTTACGCCACAAATCTGCATATATCTATTTATAGTTCAGTGGTTTACTACTATCTCGAGCAGAACATGATGTTTCTGTTTGTATCTAAAATATCCCATCTGTGACACTATCTTTTGGTTTCTTTACAGAACTGTCGACCAAAGACGAAAAAAAAAATCTATTCATTATTGAAATTTCCTCCTGGCGTAATACCAACAAATATAATTTTGTAGCACCAGGAATTGCTGTAGGTTTAGTTTTCTATGTAATGCTACGAAAATCAACCAACCAACAAAGAAACAAACAATCAAATAGTTCCATGAAAAATACTGACAGTTTTCGTGTTTACACCACACGGGAACACACACACACACACACACACACATATATATATATATATATATATATATATATATATATATATATATATATATAGGGGAAGTAAGTAAAGCTGAGAGCGCTCCCTAGATCTAGGAGATGTGTGCTTTGTATGCCAGTGGACAAGTCCGCCTTGCCCTATATTGGCTACAAGCCACAGTGGAGGGGGGGGGGGGAGGGAGGGGGGGAGAAATCTACCATCCTACCGCTGAAACGTCTAACAGATCTAAGGGTATCTCACCATTCATAGGGCCCCCATTCCCCTCCCACCGGGAGGAAAATGGTCGGTACAACCAAGGCCATATGAATTGGTGATTTTAGCCGCTCACGACCATGGTTTCGGGTCAATGGGACCCTCATCAGGTGAGCATGCGGCGATACCCACGAGGGCTGCAGCGTCCAACCAGCACTAAAAGGCTGCCCCAGAATAATCTGGTGCGTCTCCAGTACTAGCAGACGTCGCTACCCTAAAGCTCTGCAAGAGGTTTCAGCGGAAAAAGACTAAATAATTTAGAAGGAGCAACTGCCTAGGTGTAATGTCATGTAATTACATTTAATATAGAAAAGGAACAAAGGCGTCGCTAAAGCTAAAGCTATATATATATATATATCATTAAAAAATTCAAAGGAGAACGAGGCACGCAAAGAGGCAATAACTGATTGAACTTAAAAGGGCACAAAAGGGTCTCTGTGAACCACCAAAACGAAGGAAAAATCTCGTAGGCCGCTTTGAAGAGACTTTTGAGAGCTCGGGAGTGCATATGGGCTTTCTGAGCCGCAGAAGCGCCTAACTAAACTGAAGTGAACTGGAACTGAACAGTCAGATCAAACCGTTTCGAAACCTGTCGCCGCTGTCACAACCTTACCAGACAAGTTGACGCTGAGCTAACGTAACAGCAGCTGGGTATAGCATACTTGACTTTCGGCTACCGATCAGTCAGAGCTTCAACTGTCATTCACTGAAGCCACAAACCATACCCACCCACCCCCCCCCCCTCCACCCCGCCACACACACACACAGGCCGTCACTTTCGACCAACGGAGCCCATATTTCACGCTTCACTTGCTGGTCAATGAATCGTGACCACGTTACGCATAAGCCACCGGCAGTCCAAGTCTTCAGTATCCCCTCCACCCCCTTACCCCTAATCCCCCCCCTCCCCCCGAAGCATGTTCTCTACGCTTTGACAAGGGGGATACGGGTGGGGGAGTGGGGGGTGCAGGCCGCGTGTCAAGAAGATTGCAGCGCTAGTGTCAAGTTGCAGGTTTTCACTTGACGGACTAGAGATCGGAAGTCAGTCAAGACGTTATTACCCAACCAGAGGGGCGATCCAGATCAGACACGAGTCTAGTAAGGAAGGAAGGAAGGGATGAGACATAAGTGGACTGATGTGGTTAGAGACTGTGGGAGAACAGAAGGCTGGAAGAGTGACACGTTGACAATGACACTTTAGTTTTGAGAGAGAGACTGAGAGAGAGAGAGAGACAGAGAGAGACAGAGAGAGGGGGTGGGGTGGGGGTGGGGGTGAGAGGGTCACAGTGTGAATTTGCATCCTGCTTTGCGACGAATTAACAAAATCACAGCTTCGTAGGCCGGGCCAGCACTGCACTTTAGTTCAAACCTTATTTACAAAGAAAGAAACAAAGAAAATGAACAAACCAGAACCAACAGATTTTTTTTTTTAAAAAAAGAACCAAAGGAAAATACAAGAATAACTTAAAGAAATAATAATAATAATAATAATAATAATAATAATAATAATAATAATAATAAGTGGAGACTCTCCACATAGGACTCATTGCGCTAACACACACACACACACACACACACACACACACACACACACACACACACACACACACACCAAAACTACAAAACACACACACACACACACACACACACACACACACACACACACACACACACACACACAACAAAACTACAAAACACACACACACACACACACACACACACACACACACACACACACACACACACACACACACACACACACAGCCCCATCTCCCACAACCTCTCACTGACACAAATACACATTGTAAGGCCATTGTCCTACAAAGGACACCATTCCAACACCATCACAGACTCGCTCTCCTGATCCCTACACCCATCACATCATCACGCACAACGATTGTTGCGCTTTTCAGAAGCCAATCAAACCGCTGGTTACTATGGGCAGAACACGTCAAAAGAGAAAACGACAGTCATTTGTCTTCCTTAGTCAGCTGACTTGACCGATTTCTGGCCGGGCCTGCACGTGCGACAATAGGGGCAGCACAATTGACAGATCTTGGTCTGCGTGACACGTGGCAGAAATGAATTGGAGTCGGCTTTGGTTAAGATCAGACCGGTTCTAGTGTTATATATTGTCGTCAACACGCTAGTGTCCTCGTTTTGTGTATGGACCAAATGTGTGTAGTTTGTGTGTGTGTGTGTGTGTGTGTGTGTGTGTGTGTGTGTGTGTGTGTGTGTGTGTGTGTGTGTGTGTGTGTGTGTTATTGAAAATACAACATTGTAGTTATTAAGATGGTGTTGTGTGTGCTTTCAAAACCAGAGACATGAATATTCGGAAAGCAAAATTTCGATAATCATGTGTTTTGGAATTGAAATTTTAACAACGACAACAACGACAGTAACAACAACAACTGCTCTTAAACAAATAAAACCAGACAACAACAAAGCCCACGAAACAAAAACAAACAAAATCAAGAACAACAACAACAACAACAGCAACAATAAATCAAAACAGACAAGCAAAAAACCCCAACCCACCAACCAACCAACCAACCAACCACCACCACCACCACCACCAACAACAACAACAAACAACTACATACAATGCTTGAAGTTTTCACTCTTTTTGGCTGAGTGAAATACTTTTAGTGCTTTGCTGGACATGTCTTTTGTCTTTTATTAGTGATGTGAAAGACTGAGAAGCGAGTTGAGTATACCGGGATTTAAACCCGCAGCCTTCGGATCTCGATTCTCGACGCCCGGCCATAAAGCTCCGACTTGTCGTCTTGAGTGTGTTTTCATAACATTTGCAAACCTCCCTTAAGCCCTTTACTCAGGTGTCGTAACACGCGCCAAGACAAATCCTGTGAGTGCGTGATTGACAGCAGGAGATGGAACCAGCATGGTCATCAACACCCAGGTCTGCTCACGGGGTGATCTGACAAGTGACTGACAGACTCTTGTCAGTTTCCAACACCACCCTTTAGTGTTCTTGCTGAGAGGAACCAAGCGATACCTCGGCGCCCGTAGATCATTAATTCCCCAAGACACTTCAGCACTCTGGGGGGCATTAATTCCACAGGGATGCCTAACTGCCACGAGACCAATAAGGCGCCACAGACTCTTCGGCGCTCTGGGCTCATTAATCCCCGGAGGCATGTCACTCTGTTAGATCCCTCGTCAAGGAGGTTTGCAAGCCTCATGACGCGTGTCAATTACGACGTCATCCGTTACCGGAACTACGTCACTAGATTACGTCATTTTGACTGAAAACGTAAACTTCACAGTGGTGGATGCTGGTTGATGTGTACTCATTTGTTGCAGGGGTTGCGTCTTTGCGTCATTTTGACGTAAAACATCAACTTCAGAGTGGCGATGCTAGATGATGCGTGGTAGACAGCTGCTGATTGATGGCGGACACGCCTGGGTGGAAATCACTCATTCGTGAGGTCTTTGACTGAAACAGGAGACATGAAAATATTAGAGACAGTGGACAGAGGAGACAGCAAACCCCGGGGAATTATTACCGCGGCTTAACTACGCATGGTTTTGTTTGATAATTTTTTTTTTTTTGCATCCGTTCCGAAAGCCTCAGCCTCTTTTCATCTATATTTCTTCTTTTTAAGCCCCTCAATCACGTCTGTACGACCAGTAGCTAGGAATCAGTAATGTTGGGCATATGCTGCGAACTGGTTTATTGCGCCTAGGAGATGATAAGTTGCAATATTTGCTGTATATGCGCTTAGTATTTATCTTTGTTTTACCTAGTTGTAATTGCTATTTGTTTTCTACGCTTTTTTTTTTTTGTAATCGGGAGTTCGAGAAATTAGCATGAAGATGCAGCGCCTCCTGCATGTCCTGGGTTTGTACCGCCTCGTAGACCAGTTTGTATCCTTTGTCCAACGTTACACTTTTGTTTTTTGTTTTTTCATGTAGTGCAGGCAGACTCAGCCGCGAATTAGTCTTTGTGGCCAGCGCGGCTTTAAGCCCTAAAAACTCACTCACTCTCTCAGCCTTTTTTTCTAGTGGGTTATTTATAGAGTTTAGTTTTGCAACTTAGATTCACTGTGGAGTTCGAAAATACAGATTTGTAGTTATGTTCATCTAAAATCGCCTTTTTTTTCCCCCGAGAACTCTGCAAAACTCTTTAGTCCGATTTCGGCAAATTCGCAAGATAAGGTTCATTTTCCCTTTGAGACATTTCTGCCGTCAACGTGGATAGGCAAGATTTGAGACAAAGGAAGGTGGAGGATGCAGGCTGAATTCTGTTGTCTCTGGTGTCTAACTTAGTGTAATCACTATTCCGTATTTTATGACGTAAAGGTGACTGCAATTTACTTTTTTCGACTGCAGACCTTGAAGAATTCTGAGGAACTGCAACTGCTGTTTTCGGTCTTACAATTCACTAAGAACACTCGCACCAAATGGGCGTTTGAGGGTTTGGCATCATTTTCCGCCACATAATTAAGGGTGATTTCAAAGATGGGGCAAACGAGAAAAATGCCAGAACAAATATTTGGCCCCAGCCGGGATTCGAACTCGAGACCCGAGCACTCACACCATAGCAATCCAGGAACTACTACAGTAGTAGTAGTAGTAGCAGTAGTAGTAGTAGTAGCAGTAGTAGTAGTAGTAGTAGTAGTAGTAGCAGTAGTAGTAGTAGCAGTAGTAGTAGTAGCAGTAGTAGCAGTAGTAGCAGCAGCAGCAGTAGTAGTAGTAGTAGTACACACGCCGAATTTTACTGATTACTCATTCGTGTCTCGCTTACGAGCCGTATTGTGAACAGAATTTTATCGGGAAGCTCAGACACATCAAACAACACCCCAAATGAGACCATCATCATAAAGCCAGCCGTACTGAAGACTCTTCCAGCCTGGGCGCCAGACATGAAAATATTTATGGACACCATATTGATATGTTAACACCTCCCCACCTGTGGTTCGAATCCCACTTGCATCGTCTGGGTGTCGTAACCACTAAACCTCCCTGCATGCCGCCTAAAGCTCAGTCCAGACAGTCTTGATGGGATCTGCAGGTCATATTAGCTAATGGAGCGGTCACCTTGGAAGTTAATTTGTCTGGAAGGTGCCTACGGTGTCTTGGAGTCGTCTGGAAGGAACCATGTTACATTGGGGCGGGCGGCACCTGCCGTGAATGTAGCCTGAGGGTCATTGACTGACGATAATTATGAAGATGATGATAACGAGCAGAAGGTAGGAATGTCGGAGGCACGTCCAGGTCTACGTACGTGGCGATGGACTGGGAGTGTGGGTTGAGTTATCGCTGATGGACGCGAGTTCTGTGGCGGTTTTAATGTGTCTGTAGGTGTTAATGTGCTTGTGTGAAGTCAGTCGTGAAAATACTGGTAAAAGATTTGAAGATTTATACTACGCTAGTCTTCAGTCAGTGTGGCCGACACATGCCAACAGCCAAGACAACGACAACAAACAAACAAACTGAACACACCGCCTCGCCACAACAGAAGAAAATCATTAAAAAAACAAGATGGCCACTGACCAGCCCAATATGTTGTTTCCATTTAATCACCTGCTGTCGTCACGGTCGTTCTTTTGTAATGCCATGTATACGGGAGGACACACACACACACACACACACACACACACACACACACACACACACACACACACACACACACACACACACACACACTACACACTCTCTCTCTCTCTCTCTCTCTCTCTCTCTCTCTCTCTCTCTCAATGGAAACAACTGACCGGGCTTGTCAGACCAATCTTGGTTTTGGAAGAGAGACGTCAAGTTGTTTTCTTTGAAATATATGACGTTTTCCTCATTGGGATGACGCATAATACATTTGACGTAATAACTTTGACTCGGATACAATTCTTGCAATGAAAGCAGCCCCATGAAAATTGAAGTGTTGCTGCTGCGCAGTGTAAAGATCGAATTTATACCGGCTCAATGTGTTTAACAGACAAGTCTGCGCGGCGAACGTTTTTTCACTATGTGTTATGTCTGCTGCGCGCGCGCGCACACAGACACACACAGACATACGCGCGCGCGCACGCACGCACGCACGCACGCACGCACGCACGCACGCACGCAGACTTGCGCGAGCCGCGTTTGTGCATGTGCTCCATTGAGACCTATGTGGTGTTCTCTCACTCTACTATGCTATTGAGTGAGAGTCAGTGGGAAAAACAAAGCTCACTACATCAATGAAACTCCCGCTTTCCCCGTCTACAAATAGAGAACTTCCGAAAAGTGACGACACACCCCCACGTCAATCAAACATGACGTCGGCAAACTGACGCTGATACAGTTTTGCGTCAGTGCGCGTGTGCCTTTTCTGCGATGTTTGTGAGGCGTGTGGCTTGTGTAAAGGAAATGTGCTTCGAGTACAAATTTTCGAGTCAACTGACGACAACGGCTGCAGTGAATTTTTCTAATTTTTTTGTATATTTTTTATGGCACCCCAGGCTCATTATCTATGTATAGTAGGAGCGATTTTGAGATCTAAAGTGTGTTCACCAGCACTTTCATCAGGTACGGTTTACGCCAAAAGTACAAAAGCGACAACCTCCAAAATTCACTCAGTTGAGAGTCCGTATTCATGCTATCTATGTCCCAAACATGGAGTGGTTTAGGTAAATATTACGCCTTTAAACGCCAGAAAGCCACTTTTTTTGAAAAGGGCGATAACTCGCAAATCATGTGTGCAATCGTACCTGGATCGGGCCTTCTATTCAACAATCTTGATTCATTTAGAAACCCCAAATTTGAAATCGATCGGTTCAGTATTTTCGGAGAAATAGGCATCTGAACTGGGTTCACATGCAATGTCAACTCAGGCTCGGTTTACATGAAAACTATAAGAGCGACCATTTTCTAGTAGTGAGTCAATTCAGAGTCCGTATTCAAGCTATCTACTGCCAAAAAATTGAGTGATTTAAATAAATATTACGCCTGTACACGAAAGACAACCAACTTGTCTCAAAAGGGCGATAACTCCCAAATCACTTAAGCAATCATAACACGCTTGAATCGTCTAATGTAACATTTTGATAAATTTGGATACCCCAAATTTGAAGCCATTCGGTTAAGTATTTTCGAAGAAACGGGCCCGGACACAATTCACACACACACGCACATCCACACAGACGGCACTCAGGAGGAGGAGAACTGCGTTCGGAACATCATACGCGTCAGCATCGATGACGCAAGTTTTCTTACGTCATTGTCAGAGTTACACTTGCAAAATCGTCTCTGCGGGAGATCGGCAGTGACGTGCGTTTGTACCACAGATGCTTGCCCATGAACGTGGAAATTTTAGCCCGTCCTATTATGTTGTTTCCATTACTATGGAAACAACATAACAAAGAAAATAGGAAGAAAGAAATACAAAAGGAAAGAAAAAGGCAGAATGCATATTACGCGTACATACGCTTCATAGAAGTGGTTTTGTTAGTTTGCTTCTTTTTTGAACATTCCCGATGTTTTTCCTTTTTTTTTTGGGGGGGGGGGGGGGGCGGCCATCAGTCTTGTACACGTCATCTCAGCTCTGATTACAGTGTCTCCCCCTCTCTCTCTCTCTCTCTCTGTGGCCGTTTTGGCCGTCCATTGTGTGTGTGTGTGTGTGTGTGTTGCTCATCTATTTTTCCCTGTTTTAATTTTTTTAATTTTTACCATTAATTCGACGATTATGGTACTTAGAAACGGCAGGTATGAATTTTTTTTTTTTTTTTATGCCACAACTCGTTGCCGGCTCCAGTGGTATTCCTCCATGGTAATGGGTGGAATCCACGGAGGACTCGGAAGTTGGGGCAATTTTTATTATGCATGATGATGGAGATGAGGATGATGGTAAGATGATGCTATGGAGGTCCGTGTGGTTTGGGACTGCGGGACAGGGCCGCATTCCACGCTTGCAGGTATGAAAATTGACTGTTAATGTTAACTGCCTCTACCGTTGTAAAATAAAGATTCATTGACTCTCTCTCTCTCTCTCTCTCTCTCTCTCTCTCTCAGTGCAGATAACAGCTTCCTTGTCAGTTAATAAATAAAAACGAATATGGAATAATAAGCACTCTCCTGCAACCGCCCTTGTATGTTCATATCCTCCTCTTACAGGTGTTTCCGTTGCTTTTACACCTAATCCTATCGTGACACGAGAAACAGGAAACCAGACGAAACAATATAATACCCGCAGGACACTGCTTCAGGACAATTCCCCTTGTCCCATTTCATTTCCTCCTAGCCCCCCTTCACAGTGTCATTTTAATTCGGCCTAAATACCAAACGCCTATGACAGTTGCGTCGGACCATTGTCAGCGTCCACAAATTATTAAATTTCCGATTCAGTTCGCGTCGTTAAACTGTCAAGCTAATTACTGAGCGTCGCCAGGCAACGGCCGGGGAAAGGACAGCTGAAATTGTCACGTGACTGCCAAACGACCATGTATGATTGGGCGATAACTTCCGGCGTTGCACGTGCGCGCGCATACGACCGGAAGCAGCTCCAGTTGCCCGGAACCAAGTGCGTGTATCGGGACAGAAGATTAAGGTGGAGGATTTTTTTTTTAAACAGCAGGTTTCTAGGGGAATCGTTTTACGTGCACGCATTACGTCTAGCATTTCATGATCTTTAGTTTCATAGGCTAGTATACGAAGCAAGTCTTTGGGATGTTTCGTGTCCTTTCCTATATTGCATGTGTATTTCAGTGTCAATATTATGAACATAAAATCGTGTATTGGTATTTGTGCTGATTCGTCTTATGAGAGAATCAGTGTCACTGATATGCATTAAAAACAAAAACAAAACAAAAAACCCCAGCAACAAAACAACAACAACAAAATGCAAAAAAAAAACAAAAAAAAAACAAACCCCAAACCAAACCAAACCAAACAAACACAAGGGTGGGTGAGTGTTTGGGGGTTTAACGTCCTTTTCCACCACATAGGTTGATATCAAAGACGGGGCAACGATGAAAAAGCCAGCACACATATTTGGCCCCAGCGGGGATCGAACTCACGACCCGAGCATTAGAGGTCCAACGCTCTACCATTCGACCACCCCGGCTCCCCCCAAACAAACACAACAAACAAACAACAACGACAAAAAACAAAACAAAACAAAAAGCCAGGTGTATGCTTCTTCAACTAAATCATAGTTTCTTTTGCAACAGTTGAGAAAAACAGAAACAAAATCCACACTTGTACACCGACCAGCCAACCAGCCTCCCACCCAACCACCTGTCCACCCACCCACCCACCCACCCAGCGAAGCAACCAACCAACCTACAGTCTATCTAGCACACCGCTGGGCCATTAGTGAGAGGAGCCGGGATAGTCGAATGATAGAGCGTTGGACTTTCAACGCTCCGGTCGTGGTTTCGAATCCACGCTGGGGTCAAATATTTTGTGCTTGTCCTTTTTCTCGTGCCCTGTCTTTGATATCACTCGTACGCGGTGGAAAAGGACGTTAAACTCCCACACACCCTCCCACCCATTCTGGAATGCCAATGCCTAGCTGTCGAGTCACTTTTATTCCAGAAGGATATCGTGTTGTCCCGAATTTCGCGGTTAAAAAACAACAACAACAACAACAACAACAACAACAACAACAAAAACCAACAAATCAACCAGCCAACTAACTAACAGCGGAGGGTGTTTTTTTTTCTTTGTTTTTCCCCCGTTGTCGTGAGTGCACATAGAACCCGCTCTCTCTCTCTCTCTCTCTTTTTTTTTCTGTAGTTTTAATCTATCATAATTACTTACCAGTCTAGTCTACCATTTCAATGCTGTCAATATGTACTTTTCCCCACTAACCATTAACACAAGCGGTGCCGCTTGTCAGTTTATGCTCACTGTCTGTTTACTTAAACGACTCCCGTTTGACGTCATCAGGTTTCGCGTGACTGAGAGTAAACATACGCTTCTGTGACTGAACACATTTCGTACCGCGCAGGAATATCCCACTTTTTCGGTTTGGGCTCTGTATGCGAAAATCAAGCAATATTAACGGTTCCTTGATTGTTCTTTTTGCAGCAAACACGAATAATTATAATCAAAGTGCAACACTCCCACTAAACCTGATTGTAATCAAGGCAGACATCATTTTTTTTTTAAAGTGAGGCAACGTCTTTACATTTCAGTCCAGTGAGTTTTTCCACGCCAATTTCTCCGCCATGCTTTTTGTAAACTGGTTCAGATGAGCACGTATATAAGTTTTACTTGTTGTCCTCTCTTTCAATGTAATACTGTTTACTGCTTGACGGTGATCCGGCTTCAATGAATTAAAAAAAAAAATGTTTAAACCAATAGTAGGAAAAAAAGGCAACTGGTGTACAACCCAAAACTTACTTGGTAAGAATAGAGTTAAAAGAATTCAATCGAGAAATCTCAATGCATGTTTCATGAGACAGCTAACGTGCTGTAATTTCCTAACACACACACACACACACACACACACACACACACACACACACACACACACACACACACACACACACTGTACGAACGATTAACAGCTAGAAAATCCCTCCCCAAAACAATCGAGACGAAATCTGGTTCTGCGATTTAACGGCCCACCTCCTTTCACTCGGCATACATCGTGTACCGGCATAAGCAGATTAAAGACAATACAATTTATGCAAATGTTTAGAAACACCGCTCGGTCGCTTGTTCCGATCCAAAGTCCCCCTGTGCCTCACGCGAGGCGCTGATCACTCAATCTTTATCGCCAATCACACCCCATCAATAGCGCGGTTAACACTGGAAATGCCTTCGCAGAGAGCTTTTCTTGTCCCGGTCATGACTAGTCTCCAATCGCCTGGACACACGTCATGTAATGACGCCGTCGTTGATGATAATGAAGATGATGAAAATGCGTCCCGTGCCATCCATCAAGGGGGATATAACTGCAAGGGGGGACATAACTGCCCAAGACGACCCCAGAAACAATAATTTTATCCGTCTCCTGTGTCGTCCACGTATCTGATTGGAATCGCTGGTCGGACTCTGTTTAGGGTCGCGATTTTTGACAGCAATTTGGAATTTGTCGCAGTGAGTTTGCCCTAATTCTTTTCAAGGGAGGCTAATTGGAGAATGATCGTTAACTGCTAACAATATCTGATTTACCAGATGGCTTGTTATTTGAGCAACGGATGCAAATTTGATGGTATTCCACAGCAAACATGTATTTTTGGACGATGGCGTGTCCATGAATAGCTTTAAGGGAATCTTCAGTATTCTTACCGGTGTCTTTGTCCATCTTCCTATGTACAATACATAATTTGTCATAGATTTGTTTTGTAATGAAGTTATGTTTGATCTCTGGTTTATTCAATATGTCTTGACATTCATCAGAACGAAAAATGCTACTAGCATGGTAGAAAACAAGAATACGAAAAGAATAAACAAGATACCAAACCACCACCGCCACACACCAAAACAAACCCTGAAATAACAACACCCCCTCCCACAACAAACAAACAAACAAACAAAAGAAGAAAAAACTCAACAACAACCGAAAACGAAGAAACAAAACAAAACGAGAACAACAACAACAACAAAACCCTCAAAAACAAACAAACAAACAAACAAACAAACAAACAACCCTACAAATCGGATTCACTCGCATTGTTTAACACACACGATTATACAAGGGGACACAATGACAAATACGGAGACAGCACTGTTTATCTCAGTTGCCGCCGATCTCAGTTCACTGAGATAAGTAGAGCTGTCTCTGTATTTTCCAGTTTGGCTCACGAAGGCCTTAAGCCAAAATGCTGGGAGTACAAATTTGGTCTGTTTTCCTCTTAGAGTGTTTCGAGCCTGTAGGAGATTATTTTTTCAAGGTGTCAAAAAAAAAAAAATTAAAAAAAAAAATTGGCACATATTTTCCAGTTTGTCTCACGAAGGCCTTAAGCCAAAAAGTTGGGAGTACAAATTTGTTCTGTTTTCCTCTTGAAGTGTTTCGAGCCTTTAGGAGTTTTTTTCCAATGTGTCATAAAAAAAAGATGGACACACATTTTGCGCACAGAGGCAGCTGACACGCAGATGGGACAACGGAGGCCAGCAGAGATTTTGTCCCATGATCCCTCAGTCCTGCACGCGCCCTTCTACATCCAGATGGCCGCGCAAGGAATTCTGGGATCTGGGCGCCATTGTGAACGGAAGTGAAATATGGGGCAAGTTATTGGAAGGGACAGGATGTGCAAATCCCGTCAGGCGATTCTCAAAATGGAGTAAGCATGACAAGGAGGGAGAAATTATGTGCGAGAACGTCAGACTGGGCAAAAAAAAAAAGAACACCCTGGAGGAAAAAAAGAAAATGAAAAAAGAAGACTTGGCTCTGGTGTTTATGAGACGCGGTCGCTGTGAATAGCAAGTCGGTCAAACTTTTGTCAGTTGTTTGTTCCGCTCTTCAATTTTCTCGTGTAGTACTTATAAATTATGCATACCCAGTTTTGTCTTTATTATAGTTATGACGACCTCAGTCGTCATGGCAATAAAGACTCAGAATATTCAGGAGCCACGAAACGATGGATTATCTAAAATCAAAGTCATGCCACTTAATCTTGTCTTTCTTTTGCTCAACAAGAGTGACTGGGGTAAGCCTAAAAGAATAAATAAAACGCTAGGGGAAAGTTTAAAGATACACCCTGCAGTTCTTTTAAAATCACAGACTGACCCAGGCTTAAAACGGTGACAAGAACACGATGCAATTTAGATTATTTAGATTTTGTATTTACAATTAGATGTGGTGCAAAAATATGAAGCTTTTGGGGTGGGGGTGGGGGGCTGTCCTTGCTAAGATATGTGCCAAAACGTAAGCGGAAACATGCACCTGCCGCTCACTTCACTTGCAAGTGAAGTCAAGCGTTTTTTTTTGTTTTTTTTGACAATGTCAGCGTCATTTAATTCCATCAAACTGCTGCAGTACATATCATCCCAGTGTCTCTGCTCCCCTACACGGCGCAGACTGCACCGACACTGAATAGTGAAGTGAAGCGTTTGTATGAAACAGACTATAGCTACGACAAAGAGTCCCTCTTAGTGCAACTCGCAAATGGTCGCTGGCGACATTACAAGTTTACAAAGCTCTAAAGTGCATTTTGGGAAGACCACTGACTCAATACTGGCAGCAACTGTGCAAAACTTAGATGTCGCTTTAAACTTACGATTAGTGTGCAAGAAAACTTCATCTAATCCAACTCACACCAGTTACGTGTTCAAACGTCGGGAGACCTTCCCCTGACAACACCACAATCTCGACCGCGTAACAGTTCCCCAACACCGGACCATTCCCAATCATCACCGCGTCACGAAAATTATCACCCGCATTCATTAAAGCACACGTGCTCCAAAGTGTCACAGTGTCCAAGCTTCGGCCCTGTCCCCCCAACACAGACCCTGCAATCAGCGGAGCAATTTTCAGCTGGACGCGACGGCCATGGAGGCCAGAGGTCAGGTGGTAATGTCCAGTCCCGAAGTTGTAATCCGGATGAATGAGTAGCGTTATTGGAGTGATTAGGGTCCATCCAGGACCACTCCAAAACAAGGAGGAAATGAACGCTCAGCGGTGGAGGTTAGCGAGCAATCACCATTAAACGGCTTGACCACTTGGTGGAGAACGTTTTCAAGACAAGGAAGGCGTTTGATTCTTCTAGCCAGTCTTTGGGTGGTGTCGGGTGGTGCCGTCTCTGCAAACGTGTTCGGACTCGTCAAAGCTTTGCGTTTATGTGTGTCCTGTTTATCACCCCGACACCCACCCACCCACCCTTGAATATTAACCCTTTACTTTATTTATTCATACCCCTGGTCAAAAAACAAATTTGTTCTTGATGGACACAATAAAGTCGTTTGAATCTGAATTTGAATTTCAGATCAGAACTGATTTGTTCCACTTGCCTTCTACTGATTCATGTAACCGTGGTGCCTACTGTTTTAGGACGTGTTCTAGCTCTCTTGAGGGATGTGTGAATGAAAATGAGTTGATGTATTTTCAAGCATTGAGCTGTGTAAATATGATTTATTGTTTTATCATTATGTGCGAGATGGTACTATACAATTATGGTAGTAGGTAGTACGTGTAAGTCTATAATGCTATTGCATTGGTAGTTATCACTGCTTTGGATTCACACACATCTTGTCTTGTCTGGGGCGGTCGGTGGTCTAGTGGTTAAGAGACTTCTCACCAATGCGAGAAGTCAGGGGTTCGAGTCCCACTCGGGGCAAAGAAGTTTTCCTTCTCGTATAAGGCACCGTTCATTCGGGCCGATCGTCGGGGGTTCTCTCCGGGTACTCCGGCTTCCTCCCCTTCTGTTTTGGAAATGTTCAGCCCACCAAATTTGAAAAATAAATGCAATTCTAAATTCCGAAACTCAAATAGCTGCCTTTGCACCACGTGATTGTAAGATGTTCATGTCCAGTGTGTGAGAGAAAGCGTGTGATTCACGTGAGCGTGCGTGTTGGGTCCAGTTCGCGGCGCTTTCAGCCGAGTCATGAAATTGGGTAAAGCGCCTATAAAATACCCATTATTATTATTATTATTGTCAGACGTGAGATGCTGTTTTGGGATTTTCCTACGTATTAGTGCAAAGCTTTCACCACAAAAGACGAAGTTGAATGCATCGTGTGCTGTGCGAATAACATCCATACATTGTGGATGAAGACACCAATGGTTGTCACAGTCACTTCTCTGCAACAGAGCCAGTAGTCAACCCCAGAGACTGTCCACATGGGGTGTGGTCATTGAGAAGTGCACAGTGCATGCTGGACACGAGGCGCGGGGGATTTGCACAATTGGATTACAGGAGACTTGGGGCCGTGAAACCGTCACTGGATTAACGTGTGGCCACAGGGGGATTGCCGGAGCTGACCGAAAGCGTGCCCAAGGCTCCGGACTGACTTGCAAATGAGCGGCAACTGCCGCATCAAATGGCAGAAGAAGTGAGGGTGCGATGCTCCGGCCTTGGCACTAAATACTGGGTGGGTGCATGTGGGCGGATGGGTGGGTGTTTTGGAGGTTAAAAGTTTTCTGTCAGTCATGAAGGTGATTTCAAAAGACCACGGTGGTTCAGCAACAGTCAGCGGCACTTTCGGCCGAGCAAGTGGAGTAACTCATTATTATCATTATCTGAGCATTTCTGCCGTTCTTTATTCCGTATGACACGAAACTGTTCTACAAATAACATGACTCTGTGTGTGTGTGTGTGTGTGTGTGTGTGTGTGTGTGTGTGTGTGTGTGTGTGTGTGTGTGTTTTCATTCTGACGCTGGCTTTTTGTGTTGTCACATGGGTATACCTTTAAGGGGGTGGCGACATGAATTTTCCTTTGGGATTAATAGAATATCTTGAATCTTGAGGGGTAGTGGGTCAGTGTTTGGGAGTTTAACGTCCTTTTCCACCGCGTTCGGGTGATGACAAAGACGGGGCAAGGACGCTTGAATCTTGAATCATAACCTGTTTTCTTTTTTTGTTTGTTTTGTTTTTCATTGTCCCAAGTCTTTCACGCCGGCTGAGTGGATACAGAGATGCTTCAAAAACCCCGTTTACTGACCTATATACGCTGATCCTTGCACGTGATACCTTGCACTTAACTTACATACAACCACAGACAATTTGAGTATCCAATAGTAAGCCTAATGGTATCCTTTAGCCAAAACGCCAGCACCTCTGAGCCATTGTGGCTGACAACAGCCAGAAACTCCCCTCTTGGGGGGAGGGGTATCAGGGCACAGAACCTAAAAGTCAATGAATGCTTTGATGAATGCACGACAGAATGTCTTCCTGCGACACGATATGCTTCAACTGAGCCATTGTGGCTCGACCTTTCTTACGCAGCTGACACCGCATAATTCAAACAAAATAAACTAGAGAATCCCCAGCCATAACAAATCTCCCCCACACAATACAAGGTCACGCTAGCTCCCTGCCTTCTCACGGCGCGGAGCTGTTCACGGTTGGGCGTCGAGGCGTGAAATATTTCATATGCAGCCATCCGTGCGCGTCGGGGCGTGACGGTGGTGTCTTTTGTCGGCGTGACTCGTGCTTTGAAGTGACTAACGACTTTCTCCCCATACCTGCCGCATGGTGCCGAGGTGTCGTGTGGATTCCTCCCGAGTGCCGTGTTCCTGCTGAAAATGGCCGAATGCGGCTGTTAGGGACACGACAAAGAGATGATTGATTTTAGTTCTCTGTAGGACTTCTGCAGGATTGGTGCGTGTCGGAACGGCTGCTTTGAACGTCCATTGTGCACGGACAAGATGATGAACGTCACTTGTCCATGGACAAAATGATTTCATGGACAAAGACACTGGTGCTGAAAAACGGCACCCTGTTTTTTTTTGTTTTTTTTTTTTGCTGAAGTCTATGTCGGTTGGTTTGTCTCTCTGTCCGCTGCTGGGGGAGCCCTGGTGGACGAAAGGTAGAGCGTTGGACTCTCAATGATCGGGTCGTGAGTTCGTATCCCGGCTGGAGCCAAATATTTGTGCTGGCTTTTTCATCGTTGCCCCGTCTTTGATATCACCCGTATGTGGTGGAAAAGGACGTTGAACCCCCACTCACCCACCCACTCTCTCCGCTGCTCGGGTGCCGGGACAGTCGAGCGGCAGATCGTTGGACTTTCAATGCGCGGGTCGTGAGTTTGATCCCCGGCTGGGGCCAAATTTTGTGCTGGTCTTTTTTCCTCGTTGCCCCGTGTTTCATATCACCCATGATTAATGGTGGAAAAGGACGTTGAATACTTGAAGATCCACCCACCCATTCATCTTCCCTCTGTCTCTGCACTGCTGTTCGTAGTATTGTTTAACAAAATCTGAACAAATTTTGCGACAGGTAGAGAATGAAGATTCGAACCCAAGGTTTGCCAGACACTTGCCTTGTACAAGCGAAGTCAAAACATGATGCAAATAACCGACGTTAGTGAAAACACGTGTCCAGATACTAATACTAATACTAAATTGCTTTTATATAGCGCAGTATCCCAGCAGACGCTGGCTCAGAGCGCTCTACAGTTAAACACATATGATACAATTACACAGATACATGAATAACGTCGACGGTACCTAGAACTGACCGAAAATTTGGGAGACTATAAAACAATTATTTGTTCCACTTTCTTCCTTTCTTTGAACGTAGTGGAGCCGGGATAGCCGAATGGTAGAGCGCTGGACTTCCAATGCTCGGGTCGTGAGTTCGAATCCCGGCAGGGGCCAAATATTTGTGCTGGTGTTTTTCTCGTTGCCCCGTCTTTGATATCACCCATACTTGGTGGAAAAGGACGTTAAACTTTCAAACACTCACCCACCCCACTCCCTCTTTGAACGTAGAGTATGCCCCGATTTTAGACTCTCGTGGAGTGTGAGAAAGGTCGTCTAGTTCGAGTTCGTACACTTTTGTGCACAACATGAGCTACGGTACATGGCCTTGGGGAGTGAAAAAAAAAAGGAACACAAAACATAAAAAGCGTTTCTAGCTG
>JACVVK020000390.1:0-12500 GCA_018292915.2 Batillaria attramentaria | reverse complement strand
AGTTTAACGTCCTTTTCCACCACGAGTGGGTGATATCAAAGACAGGGCAACGAGAAAAAGGCCGGCACATATATTTGGCCCCAGCCGGGATTCGAACTCACGACCCGAGCATTGAAAGTCCAACGCTCTACCATTCGGCCACCCTGGCTCCCCGAGAGAGAGAGAGAGAGAGAGAGAGAGAGAGAGAGAGAGAGAGAGAGAGAGAGAGAGGCAGCTCAATGTCGAGACAATGTTTACAAAAGAAAAGGTTTCTAAACATTAAATCCAATGCGTTTAACGATAGCATTTTCTGTATTCATTTCTCCAGTCTTTTGCGCTTCCAAACACTCAGAGTGGCAAAATTAATGCATTCGACCGACACCGTGCGGGAGTAACCTCCCCTGATGACCTCGGCGATTATGCCCCTTGCACGTGAAACCCGAGAACATAATTTGTGCAGTCTGGGGCACGAATCTGGGGAGACGGGATCATCATAAAACCACGGCAGCAAATCCCTCAGAACGTGAGATGCATGTGTAAGAATGCGATAATTACAAGGCCGTTTCTCATAAAACAGACAGCTACATGTGTACAAGACACTAAATTATGGTCGGAAAGGAAAAAGGAAAAGAAAAAGAAGAAGGAAAAAATAGTGAAAAAAAGTTTTTTTTTGATGTGATGCTCGGCTGTTAATGGTGTGTATAACTTTATCCGAAGAACTCATATGGTGGAAAAGGACGTTAAACTCTCAAACACACGCCCACCCACCCTTATCGGATGAAACTCTTTTATCTAAAGTGAAAAAATTAATAAAAGTTACATACAGGTCAAACTGCCACAGTTTATTCAGTACAGGTCAGTGCAATCAACAACAAAAACAACAATGACAACAAAAACAACAGGGGTAAACGGGGGCACAGACTGAATACTTTTAACTTAATTTCTACCAAGTAAGTTCGGGGTTGTGCACTATTGGCCTCACACACACACACAAATCAATTTACATTTGAATTTAGACCTGGCTTAGTGGGAGTGTTGCACTTTGATTATACTTGTGTTTGCTGCAACATGGATATCCCCCCAGACGACATCTTCGAGTTCTTGAAAGAGTCCAACTTGTTTAATAAAATCTAGTCTCTCATGCAATATGAACTTTCTTTGACCTACCTAGCGTCGAGATTTTTTGATGAACATGTTTATCTCATTTGGACCTGACAGTTGCTTTTTTTAAAAGTTTTTTTTTAAATTCACATCTTGTTTTACGGAATAGCTTTTTACTCTTTTAACGACCTGGCAGAAGCAAACTTTTACTTAGCCGCGAATTAGTCTTTGTTGCTTGCGCGGCGTTAAGCCCTAAATAACTGTACCATACTATACTTACTGCAACAAGAGCCGTCAAAGAACCATACATCTTGCCTGATTTTCGCATACAGGGCCAAAACCGAAAAAGAGGTAAAGAAAAGTGGGAAACTCATGCGAGGTACGAAATGTGTGTCTTGCGTGAAATGCTTCCACACAACTTATATTACTCACCATTTCGTGAGAACGCGTCACAGTTACGTAAGCCGATGGCGTCACTCGACAGACAAAAGAATGTCACGTTGAGGCTCAAATGACCCAACAGCCTCGTTTCAACTCCAGTGCAATATGGCGGTCTTCCACACAAATAAATTGCAGCGACACAGGGGGTCCACTTCATTGGCCAGGGACAGATGTTAAATGGGACGGTCCGCGGATGACGCAACGATCATAACGGTGCCGGGCAGCGAAATTATACATGTCAAAGCGCCCGACATGCAATCGTAATCAAAGATAATGGATGCATTCTGCAGCTGTTGTTTAAAACGGACAGGGGGGGGGGGGAGGGGGGGGGACCTAGGCACACAGACAAGGACGGGCAGACATGCACGCCGGCAGACAGACACATGAAAGAGCTCAAGCACGCACACGCACATGCAGATGCAGACGCGCGACAGAACACTGATTTGTGTATCTGAAGTGGTTATTGATATGTTTTGATGATTATTTAATTCTGTTCGAAGTTATGAGAGTAAACTTGATCCTTGCGAGTTACGCGATCATATACCATCTCATGTGTTGTGGCAGACACACAGACACCACACACACACACACACACACACGCACACACGCACACACACACACAGACACACACTACCGCATGCACGAGCTAGTAGGTGTATATTTATATGTAAACGTATGCCATATGATATGGTTTCTGCTTTTTATCATTGTCGGTTATTTGTTGGCTAATAGATGTTTGAAGAGGCTGTTTTTAAAGGAGAAGGCTGAAAGAGAGAGAGAGAGAGAGAGAGAGAGAGAGAGAGAGAGAGAGAGAGAGAGAGAGAGAGAGAGAGAATGATCAGGAAATGACGTGTACAAGACTGCTGGTCGGAAAAAAAAGGAAAAAAAAAAGAAGAAGAAGAAAAAAAAAAAAAACGTACAACGAGATCTTAAAACCTACAGCTGTATTCTTTACTTCGCCTGCACCATCAGACAAATGCACCAACACGCTACAAAGAAAACTCCTTTACCTACAGTCTCTTTTCCCTTCTCAGGCAACGACAACGGCCTCATTACCGCCAGCTGGAAAAAAAAAAGGGCTCACGCGTGATGGATTTAATAAGCACCTAGGCCCCTCTGCCAAACAACAGAGGAGCTGAAGTGCAGCGTCTGATCCCTTCGTGTCGTCTGGAAGCTCCAGGAAACGGAAATCCCAAGCCTGTCATCCAGATCTCGCCCAGCCACCAGTCTCGGCTGTCGCACGCTTCAGCTGCGCCATCGCGACACCCTGCAATAAAGACGTTTTAACGGGAGCTCCCGGGCCACGGCCTGCCAACCTTTAATGACGAGCGCGCAAAGATGGCGGACCAGATAGTCGGCGAGTCACCGGACCGCAGATCTCGGGGACCGAGGCGACCCCTAGCGGCCATTAACACACCTTCCGGACGTAGTTGCTCCCCCTGGGGTCGCAACCTTGACAATAAAGTGACACGAACAAGATGTCGGGACACTGACGTAGGAAATAAAGAAACGACTGTGGGGCTGAAATGGGAGACTGAAGAGGACTTGGCGGAGATTCTGTTGCGATGTTGATGTCGTCTCCCAAATCCACCGGATGAAGGAGGTTCGTGTTTCAACGCAACGCAACACTGTACAGGCACAGTGTGTAGGGTCAAGTTCGTTACTGTTGTTGGTATTGTTGTTGTTGTTGCTTTTATACAATTTTATTGTCCCTGTAGGGAAATTCGGGCTGCTCCCCCAGGGGGAAGCGCGTCGCCGCGATGCACGCCACCCAATACCTATTCTACTTTTGAAAATTTTGAGGAAAGCCGGATAACCCGGAGAGAAACCCCCGATGAACAGCCCGGTAGCCAGAAAAAAAAACCAGGATTCACATATCACAAGCTCGACCTGGGCTCGAACACACGCTTCATCATTCCCCGCAGAGAACCCCCGACGGTCGGCCCGAATGATCGGTGCCACAGACGAGAAAGAAAAAAAAAAAATTCTTCGCACCGAGTGGGACTCCAACCTGACCTCCCCCATTGGTGACAAAGTCTTAACCACTAGAACACCGACCGCCCCGCAGTTATCACTACGATGTTCCCACCAATGAAACCGCTGTCTTAAATTTGTGCACAGGTCACTGCTCCCCTCCCCCATCTCTCCCCCCCCCCCCACAACACCCCCCCCACCCCCGATATCCTCCAATCGAACCAAATGTTCAGGTCTATGATTCTCAGTTATCATCTGTTCTGTTTAAAAAATAGTGGTGTGTGTGTGTGTGTGTGTGTGTGTGTGTGTGTGTGTGTGTGTGTGTGTGTGTGTGTGTGTGTGAGAGAGAGGGAGGGGAGGGGGTGAGTGGGTGGGTGGGTGTTTTGGGGTTTAACGTCCTTTTCCACCACACACGGGTATACGAACACACGGCCCGAGCATTAGAAGTCCAATGCAACGCTCTACCATTCGGGAAGGGGAGGGGGGAGGGGTGAAATTAAGCGAAATTCGTCCTATAAGTACTGGCGAAATTGAATACTCTCGGATGCTGCCTCCGTAGAAGTCCTAACGATATCATCCCCAGACGCAACACCGCACACTAAGCAACACTTTCATGCAAATTTAAGCCGAGGCCGCTCAGTAATGGTAGGTAATGATTGGTCCAGATCTTCGTCAAGGGAGTCTGTTCAATTTTCAACAGGAGACCGTATCTGGATTTACAGTGACGCCTAGACTAACGGGGCTGCTGGAAGAGTTGAAAACGAGACTTCGTCGAGGGAAGGTCTGGTTTTTCAGGATCCATTTCTGTCGAATCTGCCGGGTACCGTTGGTGTAGGTTCTGGCTATCGTCTCCTCTTTTGCATGTCTGAGTATTAGTAGAACATTGGTAGCAGTGCGGGTGTATCTTTACCAGCGGATGTACCCGGCTTTGCCCGGACTGATGATGTGATATGTGTAGGAAGTGCTTTCTGGTCTCCCTGTTTGACGATACTCGGTGAAAAAGGACGTGAAATTCAGATTTTTCAAGATTTTTTTTCGCCAGATTGTTTTCGGGGTACCCCTGAGTACAGCTAGGCTGATGATGTGATCAGTGTTTTCTGTCTGGCGATACGCGGTGGAAAAGGACGTTAAACTCCGATTATCCAAATTTCTTTCCCGCCAGAATGAGCCCGGGGTTCCTCTGAGTACAGCCTCCAATTTTGATCGTGACGTGAGAAATCTAAGGTTAGGATTTATTGCGCGCGCGCACACACACTCACAGACACTCTTCATTTATATATACTCACGGAATAAAGTAATCTACAAATCTAATTCATACATACACGACTGTACATTTGTCCGTTTGCTTACCATGTTTGTCTATAGAGTAGACTCTGGATATCAAACAAATATTTCGGTTTTTCACTACTTTTGGAGGAAAAAAAAAAAAGAAGTAAAAAATGGCAAAACCCCCTATTTTCATCTCAGTTTAGGGTAAAACCCCCTGTTTTTATTGTACCCGGGGGTAACTTCTCCCCTAGGTTTTATTGTACCCGCAAGCAAACCCCCCTTCTGTTACTCTACCGGCGAGCAAACCCCCCTTCTGTTACTCTACCCTCGAGCAAACCCCCCTTCTGTTACTCTACCGGCGAGCAAACCCCCCTTCTGTTACTCTAACCCCGAGCAAATCCCCCTAGTTTTTGTCTACTCCGGCGAAAGATCCCCTATATTTACTCCACCCCTAGGCAGACTCCGCTGGTTTAATTATACCATCGGGCAAACCTTCCTAATTTTACATGGGGTGGTTTGAGGGGGGTTGAGGGTTAGGCATGGGAGAGGTCGGGGGGAGGGGGGGGGGGCTTACCTTGCACTCACCACATGATTTCTGGCAGGGTAAATTCTTCCGGTGATCATCCATCTCCGGCGGTGACGTGGCTCGAACCCATGACCGTCGGATCTCCAGTCGAGTGCGCTAACCACTGCGCTACGGAGACCGCTACACCCGATAGAAATTTTAGGTTATATTTAAACCCCAAATATGTTTTTAGAAAATTTACGCCGGTAAATAACGTGAACAATCTTCACTCTGCAAGGTGCTGAAGCTGTAAGATTTATTTACAAACCTGTCCTCATAGAAGACAGCTCTACGTTTATTTTGTGAGAGTTAGTCAAGCATAGTTTCGTATTCTTTCGCACACGATTCAAATTTTTCATGTGATCACTTCCTTCAGCATGGCTACGCCTTGTGGTCCCGATTCAACCGACAAAAATCCATAATTATTCGTTCTGAAAGTTCCATGGAAGGTTTACCCGACGAGAGTTTATCGCCTTAAATATCGTGCAACGTTACAGTGATTCTGTTCGTGTCACAAGGGCGTTCGAGGTAGGAGACAGTGAAGTTCGTGATATCAGTGTTGGTGTTCATAGTCAATGCTTCCTCGCTCGCTCTCTCGCCCTCTTTCTCTCTCTGTCAGTGTTTTATGTCACGTGGCGTTCATTACAGTAAATATCGCAGATGCCTGAAGAGCAATACATGTCTGAGTCTCTCTCTCTCTCTCTCGTGTGTGTGTGTGTGTGTGAAAATGGGGTGCTGTGTTTTGTTGTTGTTGTTGTTTGACCCTTCTGCGCATTCCAGGAATAAAGCTGTATACGGAATACCTGTGGGATGACGTTACAGATGCTGACGAAGGCCTGCTGAAGCTGCTGGCGATTCTGTCCCAGGTTCCTCAGTCTTCTTTTCATTTAACATGTTAGACTGGGCTGATGTCTGGTGTTCTAGCAGGCCATGGAAGAACTGGAATATTGTTGTTGCCTTGCTGATGCATGCATCGCCTAGAGAAATCACTTTCCTCAAAGCTCAGTGATGGTGCCACTGGCTACACTGATCTTGTCTACTGGAACCATCCAAGCAGCTTTCGACTCACTTTGTCAATGGCATCAAGTAACTATGGCATATATTTTTCTAGCTTTAAGAAAAAGACAACTGTTACTCAGCTGAGTTGATATACTTTATTTTGCATTTTGGTTATTTTTTTGTTGTACAAGTATTGATGTGTATAAGAATGTCTGCATGTCACTCTCAACTTTGAATGGGCCTAAGGCGTATCAATAAACAATTCTGATTCTGATTCTTCATCAACGACAGCCTGAACGCTGTGAGCTACCGGGACAACATTGTTCAGCAGCACGTGGTGTCTTACATACAGCGTCACCCCCAACACCACTCTCCAGCATGACAATGCCCATCCGCGTGTGACTCGAATTGTGATTGTTTATCTGAACCAGAACAATATTCCAGTTCTGCCATGACCTGCTGACTCACCACACCTCAGCCCAATCAAACATGTTTGGGATGAAATGAAAAGTAGACTGAAAGGCCTGGTAAATCCACCACAGAATCGTCAGCAGCTCCAACAGGCCCTCGTCAACATCGGGAATGTCATCCCACAGGTATCCCATGCCAACCTGGTTCGTGGAATGCGCAGAGGGATAACCGCCTGCATTGCTACTCCTGGCGGACACACCAAATATTAACTCGAATGTGATTCAGATTTGTGTGAAAGTTTTCTCTCAGTGCTAAGTGACTGTAATCGTAACGTGGTCGTGAACGATGGACAGTGATTCTCATTATTTTGCATTTGCGTTAATTTAAAACTTCAACTGTCTTTTTTTGCAATTCAGATGTGACTGTGATGTGCCAGTGTATCTCCAGCGCACCGCTCAACTTGCAAACTCCAAAACCACACCATGCGTCTTTGCAGTCAAACTGTGAGTAAACACGAATACACTGAGAATATTCAGATTTTTCGCATCACATTTAGAAATGAATTCACTTTATTCTTGCTTAAAAAGTATTTTCCAAACTATTATCAATCATGAGATTTTTGAATGAAATGATGGTAGATTACTTTATTCCGTGAGTATAGTATTTCGATGTTTCATGAATGCAGGGAGGAAAATACTTACTGCCCCAACTCCCCCGAGGCCGGTTCGAAGCTCGTCTCCAGTCGTTCATTACCATCGGTCGGTGGTCTAGTGGTTAAGACTCAATCACCAATGCGAGAGGTCTTGTTCGAGTCCCACTCGGGACGAAGAATTTTTCTTTCTCGCAAGTGGCACCGTTCATTCGGACCGACCGTCGATTCGGACCGACCGTCGGGGGTTCTCTCCTGTACTTCGGCTCCCCCCCCCCCCCCCCCCCACTGCTTTGGAAATGTTCAACCCACAAAATTAAAAAAAAAAAATTCTAAACTGCCGAAACTTAAATTGCTGAGCTGGCCCTTCGCACCAGGTGATTGTAATATGTTCGTGTCCAGTGTGCGAGAGAATGCGTGTGATTCACGTGAGCGTGCGTTTTAGGTTTAGCTCGTAGCGCTTTGAGCCAAATATTTGGGATAAAGCGCCTGTATTAATGCGCTTATTATTATTATTATTATTATTATCCATTGTTGCTTTTTCCTGCATGCTCAGTACGTTGGTATCTGCCCGGATGGAATGGAATCTTTAACGTGAACACGTTGATATTTGGACATGCGCGTGTACACAAAAGTGTCGTAGGCTCCGTAAACGAGTCTGCATGTGAAATTTGACTCGATTTTGTGAGGAAATATCCCCCAACTAAATTTCTGCCCAGCAAGGGATTTGAACCCAGCGCCGCAGGATCTGCAGGCCAAAACCGTTGTCAACGGTAGTGATATTGCGATTGGTTAATGCTGTCTTTGTTTCTTTTTCATTAATTTTTCTTACTCAATAAGTCTTGAGTCTTAGCATTGAGCGTCGAAGACTGCAAATTAACTTTTTCTTTTAAAAAATTACGGATAAGTAAGTTACTCGGTTGGGTTGCGATTTGTTCTTCTTTTCTTGTAAGGAATACAAAAACAAGATTTGTCGTGTTAATACATATATTCATCTAGATATTATCGTTTTTATTTTAACGAAAATCTGGGGAGCCGGGGTGGCAGGATGGTACAGCGTTGGACTTCTAATGCTCGGGTCATGAGTTCGTATCCCGGCTGGGGCCAAATATTTGTGCTGGATTTTTCATCGTTGCCCCGTCTTTGATATCACCCGTATGTGGTGGAAAGGGACGTTAAACACCCACCCCACCCCACCCACCCACCTTAACGAAAACCTGCAAGGTCTGCAAAATCCGTCCGGAAGCTGTGCAGAGATTTGCAGCTGAGCATTTGCAAGTAAATTTTGCAAGAGGAAAAAGACCAGGACGCACATCTTCAGTTGCATTTGAAGTGGACATGCAACCTGTCAAAAGAAACGATTTAAGATTTGCACCGCGATGTTGGTGCAGCGAAAGAGAAGGTTCATTTGCATAAATCCATTGCCTTTTTTTGGTGAGGGTTCTGTTCTGTAATATAATTTCTCTTTCGGATAAAATCTACAAGTCTAAATAGAAAAGAGAGACAGGGGAAGGGAAAAAACAAAACAACACTCGGGCGCGCGCGCGGGTACACACACACACACACACACACACACACACACACACACACACACACACACACACACACACACACACACACACACACACACACACACACACACACAGACAGAGAGTATATCGCTATATGTCTGTCTTTTCCTTCTGTCTGAACTAGCCAGACCGTTTCTTGCAGCTATCGCTGAAATCTGATTACAGGAGTTGCTCACCCCTTGCATTGACAGTCTCCCCTGATCCCTAGCTATTACCCGTATGTTGGGCAGGTCTTTATTTTACAAGAATTACCGGACATTAACCCGACTCAACCGCTAGCGCGCAGAAATCCAATTCCCTTTACCCCCAGATGGCCTGAACGATTTGAATCCAATACCCCACAAGCGGACGTATCTGTAAGTAAAATATTCAAGACGCCATCTCTCTGCATCTCTGTAGGCGGGCAGCTCTTGGTGAGTAGCCATCATATGGTCGTCGGGCCCGAAGCCTGTATCATGCAAAACGATGAAATGATGGGATAGGGGCGGCTTACTCCACCTTCGTGAGATGTCGACACAATGCGTGCATGTTGGTGCGTCTAAGAGTTTCAGCTGTGGAGCGTGGTGCGTGGTGCGTAGGTTGATTGTGAGATCTGGTGGCTCCTTGGTGTGACGACTTTCAGTCATGCACAGAGAGAGAGAGAGAGAGAGAGAGAGAGAGAGAGAGAGAGAGAGAGAGAGAGAGAGATTACTTTATTTGAAAACGGTGGGAGTTTTGGTCTTGTGGAGAGAGAGAGAGAGAGAGAGAGAGAGAGAGAGAGAGAGAGAGAGAGAGAGAGAGAGAGAGAGAGAGAAATCGAAACTGAAATAACTTTATTTGAAAACGGTGGAATTTTTGTCTTGTGGAAGGAGAGAGAGAGAGAGAGAGAGAGATTGAAATAACTTTATTTGTAAAACGGTGGAATTTTTGTCTTGTGGAGAGAGAGAGAGAGAGAGAGAGAGAGAGAGAGAGAGAGAGAGAGAGAGAAATCGAAATAACTTTATTTGTAAAACGGTGAGGGCTTTGGTCCTGTGGAGAGAGAGAGAGAGAGAGAGAGAGAGAGAGAGAGAGAATGGGAGTTTTAAAATCACTACCAACTAGCACACTCGCCAAACAGGGTCCTTCCAATGAACACCAAACTTGTCCCTCACGCTCTGTTTGTGTTGTTACGCCTGCAGAAGACCAAGGGAGCCGGGACAGCCGAATGCTAGAGCGTTGGACTTTCAATGCTCGGGTCTTGAGTTCGACTCCCGGCTAGGAACAAATATTTGTGCTGGCCTTTTTCTCGTTACCCCGTCTTCGATATCACCCACACGTGGTGGAAAAGGACGTTAAACTCCCTAACACCCACCCACCCCACCCCTGCAGCATACCATCATCATCATTAACTTGCTTTACGTCCTATGGCTTTTAGCCCTTAAGGACAAGTTGCTCCTGGTATGTGTCTTTGGCAGCTTGGCTGGGCGAGTGTCTTTGGGGCGGATATGGGCTGTTTCGCTTTGCTTTGGGCGACGTCAGAGGAAAGGAAACGGTAATGACTGTGGTTACAAGTTAAGCAAATAAAAGCGACATAAAAGGGACAGAAACCACTTAACTTTCACAAAGGACGGCACAGGTCAACGTTTCGGCTTTCGCCTTTCTCAGGACACAAACAAATGGGACATAACTTCAACAAACAAACAAAAGGTAACTCTGCGGACGTATTGACATACATGGCGCGGGGGAAAAAAAAACACAAAAAACGCTGGGCGAGAAAAGGACCAGAAAACAATAGTAAAAATATCACAACACCCATCCTTTGATGACAGAAGACCATGGACTGTGTGTGAAGAAAAAGTGGGGCAGAAAAGAACAGAAAAGAATAGTAAAAGAAAAAAAGAAAGACGTCAGAGGTTCTCTGCTTGGGTCTCAGGCAGCATACCATGCCGACGAACCCTGACCATAAGGCGATCGCGTTGACAAGTGGCCATAAAGCAACGTGTAACCAGTGTCCGCACTGCGTAACAACGGGAGATAGTCAGTCGGACCCTCCCCGCCCGTCCCCTCCCACTCCACACCATTAGCGCGGATGACCATAACTCGGGATCTGTCTGGAGGTCCACGTCTTCCCGGCTCCTGCTGGGTTTCTGCAGGTTGACTGGCTTCGTGTCCCGCCCCGTGTGACTCAATGTTATGGCCAGGTGACGACAGTTTTGCTGAGGCACAGAGAACTGACCTCCATTCCAGTCTGCCACTATTTTGAGAAGAAAAAGGGCATAAGTACTAATGGATTTGGTGGACGCTTAAGCCGTTTTCCAGATGGCGGTAGCATTCTATTGTGTTTTTGTTCCCGATTCCGAGACGGTTTGTGCTGTGAGCTTGGCGACAATTATCAATACTAACGATTACAAATGCTCCAGTAGCGACAAAAAGTAAACCAAAACAGAAGCAAGGACCACAAATTATTCTGACAAAACAAGCAAAGAAATGAGCAACACAAAAAGCATGCAGTAGCAGCCACTAGCAAGGGTTACAAAAAGTGCATTGGGTAAATAAACAAAAGTAAAATCTCGGTTCGACTCTTCAATGCATTGTTACCATCACAAATGGTATGGTATGGTATGGTATGGTATGGTATGGTAGGCTTCTCCTCGGCGCACATATCCATCTTTTCTGAAATGCTCATGGCGCCGCAGGGCTGGAGGACGAAGCAGTGAAAGCCTGCTGTCGCTAAAGCGCTACTTCATGTGCAAACCTCCACCCTGCTGTTCACTCTGGTGCGTGCGACAGTATTTTCTGTTTTCCACGCCACCGGCCACAGCCTACTCTTCTTCGAAAGATGGACAGTGGGATTTCTAGCGTGCACACTTGCTATTTGTGCGTGCGTGTGTACACAAATAGCCTCTCACGAAACAGAACGTCCACAGTTCTCCAAGCCAGACACTGGTCGCATGGTAACGCAGGCTCTGTCCTCTCCTGTATTGGAGGCGTTAAAAGTACCGGCAGCTTCCAGCGCTGATAGTGACGACGTAATCTGGACAGAAGCGACAGTAGAGCAGCAGTAAAAGTGATAGCGCGCGCAAGGTGCTTAATGCAAGGGAGATAGCGACTGTGTTACCCTCATCACTTTAATTTCTGGCGGGGAATAGTTCTGTATGGGATAACGGTGATAATGCTGTAAATTTTGTAGTGGTGGTTGTAATGAAATCGGAGTGACTCAGGGAGGAAAGTAGGGAGGGTAGGTGTGTGTGTGTGTGTGTGTGTGTGTGTGTGTGTGTGTGTGTGTGTGTGTGTGTGTGTGTGTGTGTGTGCATGAGCACAGATAGGTATGTCTCTGGTGTGTGTGTGTGTGTGTGTGTGTGTGTGTGTGTGTGTGTGTGTGTGTGTCTGTGTGTGTGTGTCTGTGTCTGTGTTTGTGAGTGTGTGTGTGTCTGTGTGTTAGCAGAGATATATGTCTGTCTGCGCGCGCAGATGAACCATATTTATTCACGCTTTTTCGAACAACTACTACTGATGTCTGATGTCTTTATTCCTGAAGCACAATCACCATTCAGCACTACCCTCCTCCCCTTCACCCCCCCCC
>JACVVK020000389.1:622500-631696 GCA_018292915.2 Batillaria attramentaria | reverse complement strand
CCATCCCGCCCGCCCCCCCCCCCCCCGCCCCCCGACGCCTCCCCCCTCCGCCACACACCCAAAAAAGGATAGACCTTTTTTTCTTTCTTTTTTTCTTTTTTTTCTGTCTGGTTGCTCATTCTTCACAGTACCTATATTCCAGGAACAAAATACTTAAGCCCACAGTATATATTTTGTTAAAAATACACAACTGGAATAAACTTTGTCAAAGCAAAAAAAAAAAAAAAAAAAATAGACCTCGTCTGTCCACTGTAGCTCGTGGGGGTTACGTTATGGCCTTGCAGCTGATGCTGGTAGGGGGCAAATCGGGTGGTGTCACGTGTGGTCACGTTACGGGCTAGCCTGTCAGATTACCGTCAAGTGGAACCACGCGGCCTTTCAGGGCAGCCTCGGGCGAAGTTCGGTCTAATTCTCGTTTATCAACACCATCTCTATAAGGCAAGTCAGACTGGACCTGTACAAATTATCCAATCCGATCAAGTGTCCATTCCTTCTTTTTCTTCTTCTTTATACATTTTTTTTTTTAGTACTTCCGGGAAATTTGGGTCGCCGCGGCGAAGCGCTACCCACCTACCCAACTGATTTTTGCCGGGGGAAGGAAAGCTGGAGGACCCGGGGAGATAAAAACCCGATGAGCAGCCCGGAAGCCAACAAAAACCGCATATCACAGCTCGACTTGGGCTTGAACCCACGTGTTCACCTGGCCCCAGTCCGACTGATTTGAGATAAAGGGGAGAAGAGTTAGTAACTAGTGAGTGATAAAGATTGTATGACCAAAAAAAAAATAAAAAAAACCCGAGAAAATATTTTCTCAAAAATAGTGAGAAAAATCTCATAAATGGTTGTTCCGTATCACCAGACCATCGTCGTTACATTACCACAGTTTGCAAATCGAAAATGGAAAGGCCTGGAGCATCGAAAAGCAACGTGACAAAAACCAGGAAACCAGGCCAGAAGTTGTAGATGTTTTACATCTCCCCCGAAACTATTATAGTGCGCTTGGTATCTCAGTCTCCAACGATTTTCCACGATAACTTTTCATGAGCCATTTTTGTATACCTATTGCAGAGAAAAGGTTATCCAGGAAGTTTTGACCTAATACATTTTATTTTTGTGCACATTTATACATAATAATTATGACAGCCACTGTTCTATGTCTTTCCATTTCTTCCCGGCGTAAGTAAGCCGACATTATATCACCGCTTTTTGGAAAACCCGACAAGCCCTATTTTCAAGAAATGAAACTATTCCAAAATAGCACTTTGACGTCATTCACCGACGTCACTTTATCTCACTGTCTCATTGAAGGTTTTAGGAGTACAGTGAACAAGAATACATTTGACATCATTTAGGCAATGAACTGTCTCTGTGTTTCTTGAGTTCGGGGTGATCATTGCGGTAATGAAGCACTTAGGCAGGGCGTCCCTTTAATCACGATGTGACTTCCCCGATCACTCAGGGTTTACCCGAACTATGAAGCACTATGACTGCTAAATTTGTCACCGAAGTGCGAAGCCAGGACAAACGGTTCGCGAAATTCATCTCCTAATTCAAGCAGACCGCACAATTCCTGAATTCCAGGCTTCGATAGAAATTGCAACATTCCTGTGTCTGCTTAACAGCTGTTTACAATGCATAGTTTAGCGACGCAGTGGCAAAGTGTGACATCACCCTCTTAATGCTATTTCGACAACTTCGGCTCAGTTACATTTGTCTTTTTTTTTTTTTCACACAAAATTTGAGTGGTACTAACACCAAAAATTGTCTGCTGGGTCCTTTTTTAGAACAGGTCTGTCACAAGCGATTTCGCCCTTCACAACTTCACAGAAAAAAACAAATTGCCGCGATTCTAGCAAGCCAACCTTAAGGCCGAATTTCATAGGAAAAAGATATGTGTCGCTAAAAAGTTCTTCTTTTTCAAACTGGCTGCTAATTGCCATTGAATTTACATTTGTAAATACACAAAAATCACTTACCTTCTTTTTAGCATAAAGTCCGCCTCTAGTACATACGCTATTCGGCGTAACGTCTGGCGGCGTATTGTCCAATCGGCGTATCGTCCGTCGACGTATCATCTGGTTGGCAAATCGTCCGTCGGCAAGGGTGGTGGGGGGGGGGGGGGTAACGTCCTTTTCCGCTACATACGGGTGATATCAAAGACAGGGCAACAATGGAAAAGCCAGCACAAATATTTGGCCCCAGCCGGGATAAGAACTCACGACCCGAGCATTAGAAGTCCAACGCTCTACCATTCGGCCACCCCGGCTCCCCCGTCCGAGGACAAATCGTCCGAGCACCATTTTAACATACTAAAGTCACGTGATGCTAAGGGTCAACTCAGCTGCGAGTATTTAACCACGTATTTAGGTTTCGGAATTTAGAATTGCGTTTATTGTAAATATTTTTTATGCTGCACATTTCTAACGCAGAGAGAGAGAGAGAGATGGGGCGGAGCTGTCGGAGTACCCGGAGAGAACCTCCGACAATCGGCCCGAATGAACGGTGCCACATACTTCAGCTGAATAAATTCGATGCCCTAAAGGCGACTCGAACTCTCAGCCTCGCACTGGTGGTGTGAATCGTTACGTACCTCTACACCACCGACTGCCTAATAATATAAAGACTATAGACCTATATGTCAGTACATGTATTATCCATCACCGTGGTAGAACCAAGCTCCTTTGCTCTGGTCTCCTCCACAGCCGGTTTCTTGAGTGACAGTATTCTTTGTGTCTTGAGCGTCCATTCAGTAATCCGAAGATAGCGAATATGCTGATGAATATCATTAGTCCAGGTTACGTCAGCTATCAGGCCTGGTATTCATGAGGTACGTTTAGCCAGGATATACGCGTTTAGATCTAAACGGGCGTTTTAAAAATACTGAATATCAATTTCCCATTGTTACACGCCCGTTTGGATTTAACAGCGCGTATCCTAGCTAAACGCGCTTCATGAATACCAGGCGTGGTGTCTTGCTGTAACCTGTACCGTTAGTCGTTAGAAGGACTGGCATCGGAAGTGCCACTGCTGGAGCTGCCTTGAACACCGAAAGCTCCTTCGCGATTTGACCCTTTGCCTTTGTGTATTAGGGTTTTCCCGAAAGTTGAGGGGCAGCGATGACAAAACACTCTGTGAAACATTTCGCGATATCGCGACCCTTGGAGGTAATACACAATGATGTTGACAGCCGAGTTGACATTGACCAAAAACTCGCAGACTATTCCCAGAAACATGAGCAAGTAGACAAAGCGGCCGCTGATCTTCCATTCGTCAACAAGAAAGAACATGAACTTGTGAAGAAAACTTGGTGTGGTAGAGAGGATGAAAATGCAGGACACAACAATCATCATGTTAGTCACCTGGTTCTCTCTTATCCCTCCGGCAGAAACAGACTGGTTTCGCCACCTGGCGCTTCTTCTCAAGGTGACCACCGAGATGAGCGTGCAGACAGACACCGTCCCAAGACACACAGAAGGCACGATAAACCCTTGAATGAGGCCACCCAACACTTCGTACACCAACGGGTTAGCCTTGTAATACGGGCTGGCAACATAGATATGATTGTATCTGTGCGTGTCAGTGAAGTATACGCACTGGAAGTAATTCCTCGTACTGACAAAACCACCCAAAGCAATGCAGAATACGAATATAAGCGCAATGACGAATTTAGTGGTGTGCATCTTAAGCCAGTGTTTAGCTCGGAGAGGGCTCAAAACGCACAAGCAGCGCTCCAGAGCAACGAACGCGTACAAAGCATACGAGGCTTCGCGGAACCCGGGAACTTCAACACTGGCCGCCATTGGAGTCGATTTCCGAATCAGTATCTGTTCCATGCCAGACAACATCTGAAACGTCATGTCGTAGACGTTGATGACGTAGTTTAGGAGATTCATCATGTCACCAAAGGCCAAGCAGAAAAGGCACAAGCTAACACGATCGTGGAGACCGAGTTTATAGTACACGATCATGTTGATGATGTTGGCGAAAACGCCAGCAACGGCGACAAGCATTGAGAAGCCACACTGCAGTATACGGTTTGCGTAGCCGAGAGCGGTAAGACTGAGACCCGTTTCGTCATAGTAAGACGTCATTATCTGCAGTGAGGTCGACTGCAAGCAACCGTCCGAATTTGTCCCATTGTGAGACAAGGTCAGGGTGTAGGTGGTGCCAAGAGACGCTTGCCCTGCGCTGTTTGTGGCAGTTTCCATGGTGATGTTGAGTATGGTTATGTTTGCTGCCATACTTTGCTCAAATGACGTGGATGTCTCCCTGTATGGAACAAGTCTAACACTGAAATTACACATACACTGAATAGCTTGGAATTAGAATGTTTCACCCGCTGAGGGAAATCCAGAGAAGGGACGACATATCAAATTGTACACACACATCTCTCTCTCTCTCTCTCTCACACACACACACACACACACACACACACACACACACACACACACACACACACACACACACACACACACAGAGTGTCTTTCCACCACATACGGGTGATATCAAAGACGGGGCAACGATGATAAAGCCAGCACAAATATTTGGCCCAAGCCGGTATACGAACTCACGACCCGAGCATTAGAAGTCCAACGCTCTACCATTCGGTCACCCCGGCTCCCCGAGAGAGAGAGAGAGAGAGAGAGAGAGAGAGACAGACAGACAGACAGACAGACAGACAGCGAGATACAGAGAGTTCACAATTATTCTTTTCGACAAAAAGCTCATTATAGTGTTTCTTGCTCACAAAACACTCTAAGTTGAATATTAATATGAATTTAGGAATAACCTAGCTTTTGGTTCGCGTTTCATCATTGCAAAGCCTAATTTCCACTTACCTTGTAAACGACTATAGCCGATGTGATATGATTTGGGCGAAGCCGAAACTAAAAGCGGCGTTTTCGTCTGCGCTGGAGTTGTCGGCTCCGCTTACAGGTTAGTGATAGGCGTGAAAACGTGTATCCTCCCTTAAATATCGCTTTAAATGAATACAACCTTTAAGAATTATCTTCATATTTGGGACCAGTCTTCAACAGAAACACTAAATACCAGCAATTTCATGTTAATTGTTCTCTGCTGATGAAAGCAATCATTTGGTTGAAAATTAATTTTACGTTACTAGTTTTTCGTAAGTTTTCCGTCTGTATTACTGTTTAAAATCTTGAACGTAAACCAAACTTTTCATCAAATGAGCCCAATTGTTTTAATTTAATTAAGTAGATAAATAAAGTTGTGTATTTAGCCACTTAGTGATCGAGTGGCTAAATAAAATTGTGTATTTAGCCACTTAGTGATTAAGTGGCTGAATAACTTGAAGTTGAAGTTATGTATTTGGCCACTTAGTGATCGTAGACGGGGCAACATACGACGGCAGTCGATTGGCTAATTGAAAGCGGCAGCATGCAGCAAAGAACTGCTGTAATTCTGCTTTCAAAATTTCATGTTTGACATGGAGTATAATCATGTCTAGTACATGGAAGAATTGATAAACAGCTTAATAATAACGATGTCGTAACCGGAGACTGAAAAATATAGAGTCCCGTCCCTTGATCATGACTCTTTTTGCTAACGGATGCCGTGTCCCGATTTTGAATTAGGACTATATGTACCCAAACGAAAAAGATTTTTCGTGTCTTCAGTTCAGGAGACTGTACTAAGTCCGGCATGTATTTGTTTTTAATGGCTCCTTACTCTTCAGCAACAGACATTATTTTGTACCAATAGAAACACACCAGAACCTACGCTTCAACCAGATACGTTGCATAATTATGTACGTCTGACTGATTGTTGTAAGAGATACAGTTTTGGTTTTGTTTTGTTTTTTAAGTAAAAGCCACGCTTACTCGTCCCGTTGCTCAAATTATAAATTCCCTGTCTTCTTTTTGGTTTTGTTTTCATAATGTAGCTAAGTGTTACTGCGCTTTCTGTTGGCGTTTTTTTTTTTTTTTTTTTTTGTTGTTGCGGATATATAGACTTTTTTCAACTAAAAAAAAGAAGGATTTTCTTTTGTAAGTAAGACAGGTTGGGTGGTGGAGCACAGCCAACGAAAAAGTCCGAATCTCCAGAAAGGGGTAATAAAGAAGTAGCTGAAAAGAAAAAAAAATGGGGGATTTGGCCGAGTGGTTTAGGCGTCCGGTCTGCGGATCCTGCGGTACCTGGTTCGACCCCCCCCCCCCCCCCCCGCATGGTGTGCAGGAATTTGGTTGGGGGTTTTTCTACATCTAATCGAGTCGCATTCACGCACGGACCCGTTTTACAGTGCCTGTCCTGCCTTCGTGTGCACTCGCATGCAAAACTATCAAGTGTGCACGCTGACAACCCGTTCCAAACAGAAAGGGGCTGCTATGAAAAAAAAAAGAAAAAACTATTTTAAAGAAAATAAATGAATAAAACAAAAGAGTCGAGACACTGGTTACTTATTGTGTTCAGTTTTGCAGCTTTGATTCAGTGTGGATTTAGAAATTGCATACTTGTAGTTATTTTCATCTAAAATTGCCTCCCCCCCCCCCCCCCCCCCGAAAGTCCGGTTTCTGCAAATTTGCTTGATAAACTTCATTTTCCCTTTGAGACATTTCTGCCTTCCTCTTTCTTAGCCATGACTTGTGTTCAAAGTTCTTGCTTGCACAATGCAGCAGTTATTTTGTTCTGATGCTGGTCACTGCGTCCCCGGCGATCATCCCAACAGGGATAATAATAGGCGGTTTCCAATTTCAAGTTCACCCATCCGTGCACTGTCCCTTCTCGTGGTAATCAGCCACAGGTCAATCTGTTAGCTTGAAGCAGTAACCAAGTGAACCTACAACCTCCTCTTTGTTTGACGGTACATTCAATCAACGCAAAAAAAGGGGGGAAAACAAACACTCGATGTTCCTATTTTACCCTCTAAACATAGAACACACTTATCAGGCTGGGGAATTTTCAGTCATTTGGCAATTTTCAGCCAAATTTCCTATCCTTTCAGCCAATAAAATCTAAGTTTCAGCCAGAGAACAGTAATGCATGTAATGCCATGTGGGACAGTCTAACATCATTTTGGAAGACTTGCATGTCAGTTCCAAGGCAGTACATGTATATTATGTTGGGGTGCCAGGAGAGGCTACTAGATGTCTTTCAACATGCTAAAGTATGTTTTCTGCAGTAGAGCCTTGCCCCTGTGGTCCCCCAGCAGTCTGCTGCCTCTGCGCCCTGGCCCAGGTTTCAGTCTTTTTTTCCCTCAGCAGTTCCCCAACCTGACTTATGTAATTTCTTTGCAGTCAGCTTGTGCCCTCTACTTCAGATTCTGTGTGTTTGTACAGAAAAACATCGGCCGCCTAATTAGAAGTTTGCTTTGTTTTAACTCGTTTGCGTCACCTAAACCCGTGCTTATACGTCAATCCAGTTTGATTACCTAGATTTACCGGGTAATACATGGCTTGCTGAAACCTCGACCAATCAGAAAGCAGCGAGTGGCTCAGGCCGGCATCTTTAATCGGATTGAATCTGCGTAGATGTCCGTATATATGGCAACACACCGATCCCAGAGTTTCCAATTAAACCTGCCTGATTGGTTGGTGGTGAGCGGAGGCGCTGATAATCTCTTTCACATTTCACAGCCAGCTGCGTTCGCGGTTTGACTAATTGGGCGTCAACGCAGCGGACAAACTCAACGAACATTTTAAAGCCTGAAAAAGCAAAACAGGAAGTTTTAATCGTTCAAGTAGGTGTCAACGCAGCATTTAAAAACTTCTCTCTCTCTCTCTCTCTCTCTCTCTCTTTCATCTCAAACAAATTTGCATTCCGAGTCAGCGAGGGGGCGATGTTCAAAGTTGTGTCCTGTGCATGCGCAAAACGTTGTTTGCCTTGCTTTTGAGGTGAGATTATATTTTGGGAACCCGAACAAAGCATGTCTGCCCGTTGGGAATACTCCACGTAGGGAAGGTTGCAGCGACCGAAAATTAACCGGCGCAGATGTCTTTGTAGCCCACTGGAGTGCTATCACGGTCTGGTGAACTTACCTCAGCGGGTATGTGCTCGATTGTAAACAACACCCAGCAAGCTCGGGGGAGTTTTACTATAAATACACAATCGCGCATGCGCTGTGCCTAGTTGAGTCAGGCCACGTGTCCGTAGGCGTAATACTACAAATTCTGCACCGGGGTCATGTGCTGCTAAGTTTTATCCTTTTGATGTAATTACCTGTCAGCGCAGGGAGGCGGGGAGGTCGAGCGGAAGAGAGTTGGACTCCCAACGCTCGGGTCGCGAGTTCGAATCCCAGCTGGAGGCCAAAATTGAGTGCTGTTTTTTGTTGTTGTTGTTGTTGTTGTTGTTTTCATCAGTTTTGATGGAAAAGAACGTTAAACCCATAAACACCCACCAAGTCAGTCAGTGTGTATATTTGCATTAGTGAGAGGTTGTGGGAAAGGGAGGACGGGAAAGGGAGAGTGGGAACGGAAGTGTATGCGTGTGTCAGTGTGTGTGTGTGTGTGTGTGTGTGTGTGTGTGTCTGTCTGTCTGTCTGTCTGTTGTGTGTGTGTGTGTGTGTGTGTGTGTGTGTGTGTAGGCATTTGACAGCCTGGACAGGGAGTCGATTTGGACCATCCTTCGACACTATGGTGTACCTGCAAAGATGGTGGACATCAGTCACCAAACAGCTCTACAATGGCTTCTCTTGCAAAGTCATCCACAATGTGAAGCTGTCCGATGAGTCCCAGGTCACCACGGGAGTCAGACAAGGATGCCTGCTGTCACCCCTTCTTTTCTTGGTGGTGCTCGACTGGGTCACAAGAACAGCCTACGCCAGTTCCGGAAGAGGCATCCAGTAGGCGCTAACAAGGAAGTTGGAGGACCTGGACTTTGCAGATGATCTCGCACTACTCTCACACCGGCTTCAAGATATGCAGGCAACAGTTGGTGCCTTGGGAGAGATCTCGCAGCGTACAGGCCTGAAGATCTGTCAAGAGAAGACAAGAGTCTTGCGCACCAACAACAAGCAAGATGCACCAGCACAGATCGAAGGATAGGCATTCGCAGATGTTGAAGAATTTACCTACCCTGGCAGTAGAATCAGCAAATCGGAAGGTACAGATGAGGACATCAAAGCCAGAATCAGGAAAGCTCAGCATGCCTTCACAACCCTGTGGCCTGTCTGGAGAGCCACTGCCATTTCCAACAAAACCAAGCTGCGGATATTTAACTCTAACGTGAAATCCATCCTGTT
>JACVVK020000389.1:562500-617500 GCA_018292915.2 Batillaria attramentaria | reverse complement strand
GAGCCTGCGCGTGAATTCTGTCTCGATTATTGCAGGGAAAATACCCAACATGATTCCTGCCCACCAAGGAATTCGCCAATGCCACGCAGTGGGGTGCCGTACCCACACACGGCCCAGTCCGCTTTTGGAGATAAATAAATAAGACGTTCCATGCAGGCTCCCTGGAAAAACCCTTTTAGGATAATACATGTATTAAACAGCTCGATTCCATCTCTCTCTCTCTCTCTCTCTCTCTCTCTGTGTGTGTGTGTGTGTGTGTGTGTGTGTGTGTGTGTGTGTGTGTGTGTGTGTGTGTGTGTGTGTGTGTGTGTGTGTGTGTGTGCGCGTGAGAGAGAGGGGGGGGGTCAGTAATTTTTCTTTATGCTTGCCATATTTTTTCTTCTTCTTCTTTTTTCTTGTATTTCCTTTTATCGTTGTCATTGTCGTCTTTATCTTATATTGTTGTAGCAACGCCTGATTGAAAATAAATTATTAATCATTGTCTGGTTAAATCTCTTCCGTTGGAAAATAAAGTTCGTTTGTTCCTCTCTCTCTCTCTCTCTCTCTCTCTCTCTCTCTCTCTCTCTCTCTCTCTCAAACACACACACACACACACACACACACACACACACACACACACACACACACACACACACACACATACACACACACACACACACACACACACGCACGCACGCACGCACGCTCTCTCTCTCACCCCCATCACCCCTCCTATCCCCACCCCCCTCTAACGGCAAGAAAGCTGGACCTAATGTGAGACCTAATGCTGACACTTACATCTGAAAACAAGGGCAGAAAACTTTTCAGCCCATCATTTTCAATAATTATGTCCGCTTTCAAAATTGTCTACCTTGATCCCAGAAAAAAAACAACACAATTCTTTCGAACAAAAAAAATCAAGAAAACTGCTTGCGCGCGGAGACACGAACGAAGCAATTAAAGCGGGTCCAGTAACTGCCATGGAGGAAACACGGGGAACGGGAAAAAGAAAAGGCGATAACAATTTACCCGGTCTCCTGTTTTCGACCCAGGATTACGGCACAAAGCCGGGTCATAATTGCACGGGACATGACAGGCTGGCTAATTCACAAGTTTCCGCAAAATTTGACGTGGTGTGTAAAGCCTGGGGATTTCCAGCATAATTTCCAGAACTTTCCGGGGAGCCGGTGTCGTAGAATATTTCCGCACCAGGATAAATCGGAACCGGTTCCCAAAAATCCTAGGATATTTCGGAACCATGCCCATTTATCCCGCACCTGGCAGACAGAATTCATGTGGGCTAATGACCTTCTAGACGGTTGCGAAATATCCTGGTGGTTTCCAAATATCCTGTCACTAGAGTGAGGATAAATCGGAATGGTTCCGAAATATCCTGCCACCAGGGCCAGGATAAATCGGAATGGTTCCCATTCGTCCGGTTCCTAAATATCCTGTGACACCGGGACAGCCGAAGGGTAGAGCGTTGGACGTTCAATGCTCGGGTCGTGAGTTCGAGTCCTGGCCGCTGGGAGCCAAATATATTTATGCTGGATTTTTTTCTCCTTGCCCCGTTTTTTTGCCCCACACGTAGGTGGAAAAATACGTCAAACTCGAAAATACCAACCGACCTTCAGAAATTTCCGTCCACCCAAACCGCAGATGAACGTGGTTTTGACCTCTTCACGGGGCTTAAACAAGATGGCGGAGATTTTTTTTTTTTTAATATCTTTCGTGGCTTCGATTTATATCCTTATTGGAGTAAGAGAACTTCGGACTGCCCCCCTCCCTCCATCCCCCCCCCCCCACACACACACACAGAGTCGGTGGATGGTGATTAAGACTTAGTCACCAGTGCCAGAGGACAGGTTCGAGTCCCACTCGGGGCGAAGAAATTTTCTTTTTCTCGTATATGTGGCACCGTTCATTCGGGCGGACCGTCGGGGGTACTCTCCCGGGTACTCCGGCTTCCATCCCCCTCTTCTTTGGAAATGTTTAGTCCACAAATTTCAAATATAAATGCAATTCTATAAATTCCGAAGCTTAAATTGCTGAGCTGGCCCTTCGTACCACGTGATTGTAATATGTTCATGTCCAGTGTGTGAGAGAATGCGTGTGATTCGCGTGAGCGTGCAAGTTGGGGTTAGCTCGCGGCGCTTTGAGCCAAATATTTGGGATAAAGCGCCTATAATTAATGCGATTGTTATTATTATTATTATTATCCACATCACCGCCAGGGGGCGAAGCGCGGAGAAATTATACAGCAGCACTCATTTTTTCCTCGGCATGCTGGGGAGCCGGGGTGGTCGAATGGTAGAGCGTTGGACTTCTAACGCTCTGGTCGTGAGTTCGATCCCGGCTGGGGCCAAATATTTATTTATGCTGGCTTTTTCATCATTGCCCCGTCTTTGATATCACCCTATGTGGTGGAAAAGGACGTTAAACCCCCAAACACCCACCCACCCTTCCTCGGCATGCATAATGGTTTGTACGTGTAGTTTGCTTGCCATTCTGCCGTCCCTCTGTTTTTTCAATTGGATTTAATTAACCGTGCACCTTTGATGTTATGCATGCATGTGTATACAAAGGCAAGACAGACACCTGAGACGAGTCTGCGCGTGAATTTGACTCGATTTGATGAGGAAAATCTCCGACCAGATTCTTGCCCACCATCCAGGGTTTTCGAACCCGGTACCTCAGGATCCGCAGACCGGACGCCTTTCCTGCCCCAACTGTTTTCCAGCTTCAGTGGTATTACTTCCACATCATGGATGGAGATCACGGAGGGCTCGGAAGCTGGGGCAATGTTTATTATGCATCAGTGAGGATGAGGATGATGCTACGGAGGTCCATGATGTTTTGTTTGTTGGTTGTTTTGTTTGTTTGTTTTTTTTACTTTTTTTTTACTACACTGTACTTTATTATCCCTTTCGGGAAATTCGGGCTGCTTCCCCCGGGGGCAGTGCGTCGCCGCCGTGCAGCGCCACCCAATACCTATATTTTTCACAGTTTTGCTGGAGGAGGAAAGCCGGATTACCCGGAGAGAAACCCCCGACAAGCAGCCCGGTAGCCAGGAAAAACCGGTATCACATATCACAAACTCGACCTGGGATCGAACCCACGCTTCATCGCTGTGACATTGGTGACGGCCGTTCAGTAACGCAGCGGCTAAATCCGACGCGCTACCTATTAGACCACCGATCACCCCAAACTCGAGACTGCGTGACAGACAGACGGACGCACACCCACACCCACACCCACATATACACCCAACACACACACACACACACACACACGCACGCGCACGCACGCAACTATCTATCTCATCAGGTCGCGTTTTTTATATTAATTTGTTATTTCAAGCTATCGGAAATTTCTTCAGGAAATTGCAGAATGTCCGACTTATCTTCTCCGGCAATCTGCAACAGGAAACAACACGAGCAAAAACTGATAAGGTCATTCGAACTGTTGACAAATTATTTCCTTTAAAAAAAATCTTACCTTACTCTTGCACGGTAACATCTTTTTCTTTAACAGGTATTCAGTAGTTTGTGACAGCTATTCGTATTTTATATATATATATATATATATATATATATATATATATATATATATATATATATATATATATATATATATATATATATATATATATAATAAGAATATATATATACCACTCGCCAGTGCAAAGTTTCAGTGCGGGAACTTCGAGTGAAAATAGTAAGGAAACAGAGAGCGAAAGTGTGAGTTATGACTTTCCATAACTCACTCATCGGTGTACGAGTTCACAAAAACACACTCTAGTTACGTCATCGGTCAGCGGCCTTCAAATGGAGATTCCTGACCTTCTGCTAAAACCGCTGAAAATGGATTTTAAAAAAAAAAGTGATGTTGACTGCATTCGGAAAGACAATGCAGAGAACAGCAAAACAACAAGCTGAACGCTACCCAGAAACGTGTAAACAAGACAGATAGCCACCAACATCGCCACAAAACGCCGGGAAGGAGACGAAGGAGCTTGTAAGGCACGCAGCAAAGCCTAAATGCTCTATCCTGAATAAAAACACGTTTCATCATCATCTCTCTCTCTCTCTCTCTCTCTCTCTCTGTTTCACCTGGGAAATTGCTTTGGACACAAACACAGATTCGAATTACACGTTTTAATTTGAAAGGACAATTTCTGACCACCTGTGCCTGCAAAGCAATTGGTTCACCGGTTTTCTAGGCTTTTCAGTAGCCTACTTATGTTTGGAACAGGCGTTCTCATGAGGGCGCCCATACCTTTGAAATAGTCTGCCTTAATGATTAGTAGAGCTTTAAATGCTATACCGAGACACATGATGTGAGCAGTAAGACGGTGTTCGGCAATGAAAACGGGTGTTTTTCTTGAAGCGTGCAGTGTAGGGTGACTGGCGGAGAGACTGAGGGAGGAAATTCCAGACTAAATCGGACCAGCTAGCTTAGGAGAATGCTCCAGTGCCAACAGTAGAAAGTCTCGTGCGGTGAATTCTGAGGGTAAGCGTGTCATGCAGCGAAAGACCGGATGGAGCGCGACGGAGTGTAAGGTTGAATCAGTTCAGAATTCATCAGTTAGTCAGTTTCACCAGTGTACGTCTGTTCATCGTTGTGTAATGCGCGTGAGTGTGAGTGAGTGCATGATAGGCGCATTGAGTTTTGTTTAAAGAAATGCGCCCTAGAAATACCATTTATTATTATTATTATTATTATCTTTTTGGATGATGTGCCTTGATTACCTTGAACGAGTGTCTGGGGGTGGGGGGCGGAGGGGGGGGTAAACATCTTTTGCCCGCCACCGCGAGTGCGATTTCGAAGACGGGGGCACTCGGGGTATAAGGGTCTGCGCAAATGTTCGGCGTTGACGGGGTTCGAAGTCAAACCCTTCAGCTCGGGAGACCGGTTGCCGGATCCACCCGACTCCCACTTTCATCAAAGGGAGTCGGGATGGCCGAATGGTAGAGCGTTGGACTTCAAATGCTCGGGTCGTGAGATCGAATCCCGGCTGGGGCCAAATATTTGTGCTGGCCTTTTCATCGTTGCCCCGTCTTTGATGACACCCATACGTGGTGGAAAAGGACGTTAAAATCCTAAACAACCACCCACCCACCCACCTTCATCAATCAGCCATTTCTTCTATTGATGGGGTGAGCAGAGCAGTGTCTGAATAGATAGCGCGTCCGACTTTAGCAGCTGCACAGTTCTGTCCCTTGCAGCGCCCACTTACCTATTCACTCCCTTTGTTCAGCGGATGCGTTCCTGAAAGACCGTCAGCCTTGTCACGGGGAAGCGTACATCCCGGTCCAGCACATATGTGTGTGTGTGTGTGTGTGTGTGTGTGTGTGTGTGTGTGTGTGTGTGTGTGTGTGTGTGTGTGTGTGTGTGTGTGTTTTCCCCCCAGGCTCCTGGGCTTCTGTTTCTGAACTCTGGGTCCTTCTGCATTTCTCCCCGATAAAATTCGAAAAACAAAGGTTGGTGGATGGCGCTGCACAACAGCGACGCGCTTCTCCCGGGAGGGGGGAGGGGGGGGGGGCGTAACCGGAATTTCCCGAAAAGGTTCATAAAAGTAGTGTGTGTGTGTGGGGGGGGGGGAGTCCCTCATCACACATTCACCACCACAATCCATCTCAGTCACTCCCCTATCAGTCCGGGGAGCCGGGGTGGCCGAATGGTAAAGAATCGGACTCTCAATGCTCGGGTCGTGAGTTCGTATCCCGGCTGGGGCCAAATATTTGTGCTGGCTTTTTCATCGTTGCCCAGTCTTTGATATCACCCGTATGTGGTGAAAAAGGACGTTAAATCCGCAAACACCCACCCACCCAACCCAATCAACCCTACCCTCCCCTCTGCCCCCCCCCCTCCCCCCGCTTGGAGAATTCGGGTGGCTCAGCAAGTTGAGCGTTGGACTCGACATCGCAAGGTCCCGGGTTCCAATCCCAACAAGGGATAAAATGTGTACAGGCGTTTTTCCTTTGCCCCCGTCTTTGAAACTTGCAATTTTTTTTTTTTTTTAAAGAGGATAGGTATTTGGTGGCGCTGCACCGCGGCGACGCGCTTCCCACGGGGGAAGCAGCTCGAATTTCCCGAAAGGGATAATAAAGTAGTAAAAAAAAATTTAAAAAAAAGGACATTGGACACCGACAAGACAAAAAAACGTCAAGAACACTAACCCACAACACAACCACCACCATCCCCCCATCCCTTCCTCCCCCACCCCCGCCCTCTATATGCCACCTTACCCAAGTGCACTCACTGAAGGTGCCTCGTACTTCAATTTTCCCCATCATCAGTGTGCTAAAACCGTCCCCAGAATAATGGGTATTGGTTGCCATGACCCAGCTGCTAAAAGAAAGAAAAAAAAAAAAACCACTTGACAGCTTTACACCTTATTTCCGCCCCAAACCCTTGCAGTTAAAGCGCTTCTATAGGTCCCTGTATGCGAGATGGTATGCCGGGACAGTGACGACACCATGACACAGACGTCCGCGATAGTACAATGGTAGTTTGCCGACCGGCGTTACACATAATAACGAGGGTTCCCTACCAGTACGTTGAACATTACGTGGTGAATGTTCGAAGAGCCCGTCGTCTTACCGAGGGATACGGTGACAGTCAGGCACACACTCTTCACGTAGCGAGTTCTTATTTTGACTGCGGAAGAAGTCTCATTCACTCACAAAAAGACTCGTGAGCGCGTAGAAAAGTTATAGTTGAGTGGAGTTTATTACAGCACGTCTCTGGTGTCACACTGCACGCTCAAGCTTCGCACATGTGAGCTTCTCTCGTGCGCGCGCGCGCGCGCACACACACACACACACACACACACACACATCTCAGAGTCTTATCAGTATACAGTCATACCATTCTAGCACATTCTGAGCCTCTGTTATGCAGGAACCAATCAAAAATCAGAACGTAAACCACCTCATTACTATTTTAAAACTGAGAAGAATCCAGAATCATCGCGTACACGCCCGCCGAATCTAGGCGCGATATGTAACACCTTCTAATCGTAAACAAGTCATAACAAAGCGATTTGCACGAGATTTCCGGGACTCAGACCATAAACACGCACCGCCTCCCGTGGCAAACTGAGCTACAGCCAAAACAAGGTCACCACTTCTAGAATTTTCGTGAAACCAATAGAAACTTCCGGATCACGGAAAACAGATCCACATTACTGAAACACAATATGAACTAAACGTAGCAACTTCTCTGTCTCACTCAACCTTCTTAAAAAATCCAAAAAAAAAAATAAAAAAAAATCCAACAACAACAAAAACCCAGCTATTATCTATCAACACAATACAAAACACAAACAAAACACACAGCCACACTCGTAACACACGTGTTATCTCTTTTCACTCTATCTGTGTCGATAGTACCTTCTGGCAGCGAAACCTCCTGTACTTCCCTGCTTCCCTTTCGGGACGCAGGATTGAGGGTGCGGGGGTGGTGTGGTGGTGGTGGTGGTGGTGGTGGTGGTGTGTGTGTGTGTGTGTGTGTGTGTGTGTGTGTGTGTTTGGAGGGGGGGTGGGGAGGGAGGGGGGCTTTGTGTCGAGTGGAGATCTTATTGTAAATTGTTGGTTTTATTTTTATTTTTGTTGTGTGTTTTTAGTGTTTGTTTGTGCTTTTTTGTTGTTATTGTTGTTGTTTTAGGTTGGTTTGTTTGGTTGGGTTTTGTTTGTTTGTTTGTTTTTTTGGGGGGTTGATGATTTTGTGACGCGCAACTTATAATATGCGACGCCGCTGGTAATGCTGTGGACATATTGCTACCTCTGAGACACCGCGGCTGAGTCATCTCTCCTGCCGTATCCCGTCTGGATGCTTCAACTGGTGGAATAGTTAATCTCAATACCTGCCTTGGACTGTTCCCTTTTCGCTCCATTGTTTGATTTTATGAGTGCCCTTAGGGTAGTGGTTGATTGATTCTCGGAGTGCTTACTTCATTTATTTATGAGCCAATGGCCATGGCTTGTCTGACATTCTCGGGGCCAAGGCCAGTTGCGTTTCGTCATCCATGCATCATCAGTTTCACCTGTCAAAAACCAGACTCACTGACGGATTGTCGCAAAAAGTTTTGTGTGCAAGATTTGGTTTTTTTTTTCTCCGTGGTTCAGGATAAATACAGAATTCATTTTTGTCTCATGTTTCGTGGATATTTGTTGTTGCTGTTGTTGTTTTCGGAAGGGCGCAGATTAAAATCAGTGTGGTGAGTCGCCATTTATTTATCAATGCAGTGTGTGTGTGTATGTGCGTGCGTGCGTGCGTGCGTGCGTGCGTGTGTGTGTGTGTGTGTGTGTGTGTGTGTGTGTGTGTGTGTGTGTGGGTGTGTGCGTGCGTGCGTGGGTGCGGGCGTGCGTGCGTGTGTGTGTGTGTGTGCGTGTGCGTGTGTGCGCGTGTGTGCGTCTATGTGTGCGTGTGTGCGCGTGTGTGCGTCTATAAGCGTGCGTGCAAAGGTGAGACAGGCACCGCACACGACTGTATGCGGGGATGAAAAATCTCCAAACACACACCTCCCCACCAGAGGGATTCGAACCCGTTCCTGAGGATCCATAGACCGCATGCCTATAACCACTATTCCCCTCTATCCCCTTGTCGGAGAGGACCCCCATATATAATATATTTTATAGGTCACAGACATGACAAATGGGATAAGAACAAGACAGATATTCTTCTTCCCCGGAGAACACATCTGGTCTTTGTCTGTTGCCCTCGTGTTGAGCTGATGTCGCTGGTAATCTACGCAGATGGTAATGTCAGACGTGACGTATGAGGTACTTCTTTAACGAAGGCATAATCTGCAGGTAGGTGGGCGTTGCGACATGTTATGTTTGTATCTATTTTGCCTGGCATTTTACAGATTATTATTTTCACATTTTACTGTTCATTGATTTCTTCGAGAAAGTTCGTGAGAAGGGTTTCTACGATATCGATCCGATTCATGATATGTGCACCAGGAAAAGAGACGTTTCGCATAATTATGAATATTTTGTTTGGTTTCATTACCGTGGTAATGGAATGTTTGGCTGTTCCCCATCGAGGAAATTGTGTCGTCATTTGTGCAACGCCACCGTCTCTCTCTCTCTCTCTCTCTCTCTCTCTCTCTCTCTCTCACTATGTCATGTTTTCCATTTCACTCGCCATCTCCATATATCACGTGACCTTTCTTCATTATTGCTTTTGTGACAAACTTGGTGGTGGTGGTGTTGGTTTTTTTTTTACCTTCTTAAATGTGTGATTAACTCATCGTTATTTTATGTGTTCTTAATGCATATTCTTATGTAATGTAGAACAGAAAAGGGCAGCCTATAAGATAGGCAGCGCTGAATACGAGCTTTCTCATAAATAAAAAATCTCTCTCTCTCTCTCTCTCTCTCTCTGTCCACCACTACCACCGCCACCACCACAATTCCCCCCGTGCTTTGACGCTGTCTGTTTGGCTAAATGGATGAGATCAACTTTCATCAGTAAGTCTGTATGGAGGCCACAATCCTGTTGTGATGTCCAGTTCACAACACGCTACCGGCTCCGGGCACTATTGTACATAGTATTATACGTATCCATAGAAAAGAAAGAACGATGTAAACGAAGATGGGTGGGTGTTTGGGAGTTTTTTGTCTTTTTTTTAACATCAATTCATTTGCTGCAGTAAGAGTTGTCGAAAAAATAATAATAATAATAATAATGAATACAGTTTATATAGCGCCTATCTGTTTTCTACGAAACACTCTTTGCGCTCTCTCTCTCTCTCTCTCTCTCTCACACACACACACACACACACACACACACACACACACACACACACACACACACACACACACACACACACACTGAGTGCCAATGAAACAGTGGTCGGTCTACAGCTCGAAAGCTTGCCTAAAGAGGTAGGTCTTCAAATGGGCCTTAAATTGAGTCAGCGTGGGAAGATCCCTAATGGTGACAGGTAAAGCGTTCCAGACAGAGGGGGCGGCGTAAGAAAATGAACGTTCGCCAGCTAACTTCAGAGTTGTTCTTGGAACCTTCAACAGTTTTTCTGATGATGAACGGAGAGTACGGGAGGGTTGGTAGGTTGTAAGCATTGCAGACAGGTACAGAGGGAGAGAGCCATCGAAATGGCGGTATGCCAGTGTTGCAATTTTGAACTGGATGCGAAAACGTTCATCTTTCCTGATTTTCGCATACCGAAAAAAACAACCCCAAAACGTGGAACAGTCGTGCGCGGTAGGAACCTGATGTGCCATAGCCACAAACGAAATGAAACGAACTGCAGTTTGTTAATGCTTCTAAAGAGTGTTATTTATCTACGGTCGTGGGTGGTTATTTGTGAAAGCAACGGGAAGCAAGCTTCTAAGTTCACCCGGCAGCTTCATCGAGCAGATGCAATGGTTTCCCATCATTAGGTCTGATGTACATCGCCGTTAATGTATTATGGTTGAGAACTCACAACCTGCGCCCTCATGCATGTATCATCCTGTCTTCTCGTAATTACGCACGTGCACCTGTTTGCCGGTACTGGCCCATTTGGTTCGGTTGTTCAACTAGTTCCACATTACACGGCAACAGCTACTGAGAGAGAGAGAGAGAGAGAGGGGGGGGAGCTTTTAAGCCCAACTTTCAAACCTGCCCTTGCTAATGTAAAAGTACTACACATGGTAAAGAACTACTTTTCATTTCCTTGTCTTGTATTATAGCAAAAGAGAGCAAGTTTAGCAAAAATAACGTTTGGATACTTCAACATGACCCCCCTCCCCCCTCCCCCCCGCGCGCACACACACACACACACACACACACACACACACACACACACACACACACACACACAAACCACACACACGCACGCACGCACACACGCACACACACACGCGCACGCACGCACACACACACGCACGCACGCACGAACGCAGACGCGCACGCACGCACACACACGCACGCACGCACGCACGCACACACACACACACACACACACACACACACACAGTGCTCGTCTCTTCAAAGGGAACCTAATGTTTTCCGCTAAACTGCTTCTTCAAAATGATACAAAATTTCCTGCTACGGGTCTTCATCATCTCCAAAGTAGGTAGAAAGTTACAGGGAGCCAAAGAGCAGCACCCAGTCAGCATACACCCAGTCCGATTAGTAACTCTCTTTTTTGCCGGCTTGAAACGAAAATCAATAATAGTGAGATTTACTAGGATTTCGTACGGAGGACTTCACTGAGCAGCGTAACCCATTTATATGTAAATTAGGCACGTTACGGGTGCCATTAGCCAATCGCAGCGCGTTAGCAGCTCGCGGCCTCTGCCGTGTGAGCCTAATTTACATGTAAATGGGTTACGCTGCTCAGCGAAGTCCTCTTTACGAAGTCCTACTAAATCTGGCTAATGTCTGTGGCAGAAAGTCGTAGCAGACGACCATTACGAGGGCTTCCCTCCAAGAACGTACTATCTTGCTTCTTTCTGTCTGTATTCATGGTACTTTCTGGCAGGGAACCCACGATTATTGAAATCAATGAATATGATTAATTTATCGGCTTTTTGCTGCTTTATTAACCATTTATGAGCCATCACGTGAAGTCCTTTTTTCATACTGAGTTATTTAATGTCCACCTTCTTTCCTTATCTGTCGCGACAAGAGGAAGGGGTCTCGGTGGTCTCTCGATTCTTCAGGACCCGTTACTCTTGCTGACTCTCGAAAGAACTGTGACGAACGTGGTTTCCCGCGCGCGGTACGGAATGTGATAAACGCCCCTGTTTCAAGATTTCTCTAGGCATCGTTATGTGCGTGCGTGCGTGCAAGCGTGCGTGCGTGCGTGCGCGTGCGCGCGCGCGCGTGTGTGTGTGTGTGTGTGTGTGTGTGTGTGTGTGTGTGTGTGTGTGTGTGTGTGTGTGTGTGTGTGCTTTATCAAATCACGCCTGTGCTGGGAGGAATAATTTTCAAGGCTCGAAAGGTAATTGTTTCTCCAAGGTTTGAAAGTGCCTTTTACTCACACAAACACCAAGTTCCAATAAAGAAGAGCTCGTCACACACTACAGGCGTAGAGTTCGCCTACATGTGAAACCTTCCCGCAGGGATGTGTTCAGCGGAGCGATTCCCTTCCTGCTGGAAGGTGTTCAAGTAAACGCATGTAAATGTTTAATGGAGAAAAAAAAATACCGGACTGTTTTCAAGTCAGGAAATCCTATCCAACATTTCCCAATCAGCGGAGTAAGGGACAGACACTTAGTTTAATCAGAAATAACCTGTCAAGACAGTGACAGAAGTTCAGTTCACTCAAGTATAATTTTCGTCCAGGACTTTAACAGGCAGCTGCTAAAATGTTGACAGGGTTCATGCTTCCTAGCATTCACCTGACGAACGTCCACCGTTCATACGACTCAGTGAGGCCTCGGGGAACGCCATTTCCACCCGAACGTGGCGTTGTTGTCAATTCTATTACAGACCTCTTTGAAGCCCAGTAATCATGTAATAATTATGAGCGTTTTATCGGGGTAATTCCATCTTTGCTAAGTGAACTTATGTTTTGGAACAGTTTCGCTCGTGAGTGCGCATGTACGCTCGAAATACTGTATCAGGAAGATTGATATAGCTCTTAATGCGACACAATGTCGTTTACACTTTGCGCGAGCAGTCGAACATTCAAGTTCTTACACCGGTGTTACTCCGCGCTCTACAAGTGTATTATTATTATTATTATTGGAGCAGTCAGTGTGGTCGCCGCGTCATTGAGTACACTTCTGTTGGCTCAGTGCCAGCATTACAGACGCTGTAACTGTCCAGTTGTCTAAGAGGTGTGACGACATATACCACGAAAACAACCCAGAACAACCTGCGGGCATAAATATGGTAGTGTCAACTCTCTAAATTCCCCAACCACGATCTTGTCTCCGATTGGCACACAGCTGGGTTGCAGGCCCAAACGTCAAATGTCCATGACAGCTGCATGCATCGTATCCACCAGAGGATTGTTTAAGAACTGAATTTATACAACGGAGACTGACACAGAACAGCTCTGTTTACGAAGGGCCTCGATCATACTCGGTTTTGTCTTATTCTATAATGCATCTGCTCCCTCCTTTCTGTACTTTACCGGAGTTGATTGCGTACAGGCGTAAGGACGCACATTGACCGTGGGGTCATGTTTGGTGTTTGTTTGAGGTTCCCTGTTTGGCAAGTGTGCTAGTCGGTAGTGATTTTTGTTGTCATGAAAAAGCGTGATTTTCGTGATTTTTGTGTTATGTAGGTCAAGGTGCGTGGCAGGCGGTCACAAAAAGAGGCAAGCTGCCAGTGAAGCTGGGACTTTTTGCACAGAGGTGGGGCCCAAGTGAGGCAAGCGGATTTGTGTGAACTGCCTCTCTGGTCTAAAGAGAAAGTAGACGTACATTACTCCAGTGAGGCCTGAGCGGAAAGGAGATATTCAATTTTTTCAAACCCCTGTCAGGTGCGTGCCTTTGAATGGTCTGTTCATGGTAGTAATTTTTTTCTAGATTGAATCATTTTTAGGGGTGACTATGATGCCTGAGGCTAATAGGGAATATATAGGCATTTTGAGGCCCTGTGTATTTGTGTCCTTCGCCGCCCACATCTTTTATCTCGAACACTGGTAGGGTCAGGTGATGAGCCACATTCAAGGTTAGTTAGTTAGTTAGTTAGTTAGTTAGTTAGTTAGTTAGTTAGTTAGTTAGTTAGTTAGTTAGTTAGTTAGTTAGGGTTTAACGCCGCGCAAGCAACAAAGACTATTTCGCGGCTATTCAAGGTCCTTCTTCGCCAAGACTGTAAGCAGTCTCATACTGTAAAATGAGACTGACAATGTACCTAGGGTTCATCACGGCCGGAGGGGGGGGGGGGGGGACAACGCCCCGAAGTACTTCGTCCCCAAACTACTACAACAGGAACCATTTCAACAAAAAAGAATCGTGGCATTATGAATAATTTGAGGCATGCAGCCTCTCCTTCAGAACGACCCTATCTAATTCAGCTGGGCGGAGCAGTGGCAGTTAACAGCACACCTGATCATACGGTTCTCGAACGACGGTCCAGCGGTCGTCCATCTGCCTGCCCTTCTGACCTTCCGTCCGTGCGAACGGACCTGGACCATTTTTATCTTGATTAAGACCGGTTCCAGCAATCAGCGATGGAAGCGTAGGCTTGACATCAGCTGTGTTCGTTTATGTGTAAGTATGCAGATTGACGTGCTCATCATGTTGCCATCCCACCCCACCGCTACCCTCCTCCCTCCCAGTCACTCTACTCTCGCGTCTTCTCGTACGTCCAGCTCCAGCAATCAGCGAATGGAGTTTAGCAGACATCAGCTGTGTACGTTTTGTTCCTCTTTGTTTCGTTTCGTTCGTGTTTCGTTTCGTTTCGTTTTCGGTTCGTGTTTCTTTCCTTTTCGTTGTTTGTTTGTTTGTTTGTTTGTTTGTTTGTTTGTTTGTTTGTTTGTTTTGTTCGTTTTTCGTTTCGTTTTGTTCGTGTTTCGTTTTGTTCGTGTTTCGTTTTGTTCGTGTTTCGTTTTGTTTAGTTTCGTTTTGTTCGTTTTTCTTTTCGTTTTGTTCGTGTTCGTTTTGTTCGTGTTCGTTTTGTTTAGTTTCGTTTTGTTCGTGTTTCATTTTGTTCCGCTCCGTTCCAGTCGTTTCGTTTTGTTTTGTTCCTTTTCGTTTCGTTTCGGTCGGGTTTCGTTTCGTTTGGTTTTGTTCCGTTCCATTCGTTGCGTTTCGTGTCTTTCGTGTTTCGTTTCGTTTTCGGTTCGTGTTTCGTTTCGTTTCGTTTTGCACGTGTTTCTTTTTGTTCGCGTCTCGTTTTGTTCCGTTTCGTTTAGTTCCGTTTCGTTTTGTTCCGTTCAGTTCCCTTCCCTTCCTTTTTTTTTTTCTTTTTTTTTTCTCGTTTCGATTTATTTAGTTTCGTTTAGTTTTGTTCGTGTTCCGTTTCGTTTCCTTTCCTTCACTTTCCTTGTGTTTTGATTTGTTATCCTTCCCGTCGTGTTAAATTTTGCATTCTGTCGCCATCGAAATGAGCATAGGCCATCTGTATATTTGAATGTTGTTCTTGTTCTAGTTCTTATGAGACGCTGCTACTGCAGCTGCTGTTTGTGGTTGTGTGTGTGTGTGTGTGTGTGTGTGTGTGTGTGTGTGTGTGTGTGTCTTCGTCGTCGTTGTTGCTGTTTATCGCGTACTAAGTCAGTTCCGACCCATGGTAGGCTTCGAACCACAGTCAATTACTATGAATGTCGGTCAGCATAGCTGAGTCAGGGTGACCTCTCACTGCACTCTAAGAAAGGAAATAAACAAAATGGAGCGGGGCAAAGCCAAAACCACATGTATCATACGTTGACATTTATACGGTAGGGGCTCCACGGTTCACTACTACAGTATGTCTGTGGTCAGACCCCAAGGAACAGGTGGTCGTTTTTGACAGAAAGACGTGCTGCATGCATGTATACATAGACTCTTAGTGCCTTTGGGGTATCGATCCATCTACCATTCTGTCATTGCCTTCGAAAGGTTCTGATAATGATGTGTGTGTGTGTGTGTGTGTGTGTGTGTGTGTGTGTGTGTGTGAGATCCTGGTCATATAATTTTTTCTTTCCTTTCCTTTCTTTTCTTCTTTTCAATGCTCTTTCTTTTTTATGGTAGTGTAGCAGCGGCAAGTTTGAAAATGGACTTTACATCAATGCCTAGAACCTCTTCTTTTGTAAAATAAAGGTTCATTATCATCATCATCCTCAAGCTTACTACTGCGGTCTTCAGGAAGCATAGGCTGAAGAGAATAAACGCAGACGGGGAGGGAATGACTACAAACCGCACGTCCGGACAATAGATTCATTTGGACGTTACATCACATCGTCTGTTGACCATGTAGCCTGATTACCATTTGCCAGCTGCGCCTGTACCGTGTAGCCAGAGCGGACAGCAGACAAAGATAAGTACGCACGCCAAATCAGCCATAAGTCTCGAATTAGCACGCGTACTACGATTGAAATAGTGCGTGTACTATGTCCACCAATCCCAACGCTCCATCCTTACCACGTGACAAGTAGTGCGCGTATTATTTCGATATAGTATGCGTACTATTTGGCACGTGATAGGAATGCAACGCTTGGATTGGTGGACATAGTACACGCACTGTCTATTTATTTAGTACGATTACTAATTCGGAACTTATGACTGTTTTGGCGTGACGTACTTACGCTCACAAGTTGTTTTGGTGTGACGTACTTACGCTCACAAGTTGTTTTGGCGTGCCGTAGCTAACACTGTTTCCTTCATTGCGCTATTGCGAAATATTGAACTCTAATTCGCCATGCGAGGCGCAAGCGCCACCATGCGGAAAGCTATGAAACAAACAGTTCCGAGAGAGGGGAGATTACAAGACAGCGACGTTAAATGCTTCGTGCACCGAGCCATGAACGATGAAGGGTGGATGGGTGGATGAGGGCGTGTTGAGGCTTTTGTCGCAAGCGAGAGCTCATCATAAGGCTACTCGCCACAGATACGGACATCAAAGAACGCTATACATTTCTATTAAACATCACGCGGGTGGGTGGGTGTTTGGGAGTTTAACGTCCTTTTCCACCACATACGGGTGATATCAAAGACGGGGCAACGATGAAAAAGCCAGCTCAATATTTGGCCCCCGCCGGGGTTCGAACCCCCGACCCGAGCACTGGAAGTCCAACGCTCTACCATTCGGCCACCCCGGCTCCCCTAAACATTACGCAGCATATGACACCCTAGAAATGCTTTAAAATTCACCCCCAAAAAATCACACACAAAAAAAATCAGCAGCCAAAGACTCATGTGTAGGGTAAATTTAAACAAATTTCAATACTACTTTTTTTTTCTTCTTTTTTTTTTAGGGTGGGGTGGGGGGCAGTGCTTCCCCTCAGATAAAAAAAAAACAAACTTTAAGACTTCCACCACTCCGACCACACCCTAAATCCATGCCAGAATATTGTTGTTGTTGTTGTTGTTGTGTGCCTCGAAGATTCCTTGATGCAGTTTGTTCTTGTTTGTTGTCAATAACGTTGTTGTCTCACAGTAAAAATATGACCATGCTCTTTTTTTTTTCTTTTTCTTTTCTTTTTTCTTTTTTTGCGGGGGGGGGGGGGGGGTTGTCCCCCATCCTTTGGTTACGCAACTGAAACATTCATGAAATTTCTTGCACTACATCTGACAGCTGTAGAAAGCATTCGTGAAATCCGACGTGCGAGAAAGAAGGAAACGGTAAAGTGTATTGCTATTTCAAGGACTGTGCGAGCAGGTGTTTGAAACAATGGCTAGAAATTTCTTTCCTTCTATTGTGCATGAAGATCAATACATCCTTTCATCCTGGTGGTGTTGGGAATTTGGGTGTGTTTTTGTGTGTGTGTGTTGTTTTTTTTTTCCTTTGTTCTTTTGAAAATTCGGTTTGGTGTGTGTGTGTGTGTGTGTGTGTGTGTGTGTGTGTGTGTGTGTGTGTGTGTGTGTGTGTGTGTGTGTGTGTGCGGGGAGCCGGAATAGCCGAACTGGAACCGCAATGCTCGGGTCGTGAGTTCGAATCCCAGCTGGGGCCAAATATTTGTACTGGCCATTTTCTCTTTGCCCCGTCTTTGATCTCATCATTACGTGTTGGAAAATGACGTTGATCTCATCATTACGTGTTGGAAAATGACGTTAAACTCACAAACACCCACCCACCTTCGTGTGTGTGTGTGTGTGTGTGTGTGTGTGTGTGTGTGTGTGTGTGTGTGTGTGTGTGTGTGAATTCTGGTGAATTTCCGGGGTCTCGTGTCAGTGCAGCATGGCATCTACCAGGAAATTACAGCGTCCCCGTGGATATCCACGGCAAGGTAACATAACCCAACACCCGGACGTATGTGTCCAGTGACTACCAATCGTGCTCTTCCAGATCAGAGAGCGCTGGTGTCCCTGACAGCACAGTGGGCGATTTTGACTCGTGCATGGATTGAAACAGTCGCTTATTTGCCTGTGCGTAGGTGGCGGAAACACACACACACACACACACACACACACACACACACACACACACACACACACACACACACGCACACACGAGAGCCCGCGCGCAATTTCATGTGTGTGTGTGTGTGTGTGTGTGTGTGTGTGTGTGTGTGTGTGTGTGTGTGTGTGTGTGTGTGTGTGTGTTGACAACACCGTTGCACTCTCCTTAATTTAATTTACGACAACTCTTTTGAAACCCCACACACAGCTAAGGTTATCAGATATGATAATGTGTTTTAATTTGCTCTTTTTTGAAGCAGACGTTAGTGTACTGAATGACTGATTTGAAATCTGATGCTGTACGGATGCTCTCAAAACGCCGCTTGACGTCAGTTGCCCGTGGAGATGTCCTTTGAAACAAAAGCCACGGCAGCTAAACCACACCCAGGACTGACAGGTCTCCACGCTCGCTGTGATGTGATTAAAGAGTTGCGTTGAAGTCCGCAAGGATGTAGTAGGTGAAATCAGCAGGATATGCATCGTAAAAGTCTCTATTTTCGTAATGAGATCTGAGTGGGGAAAACTGCCGCTTACCGGCAAAGCTGTAAGGTTGTTTTGCCAGATGAACAGATCATCCTTCTAGCCACTGCCACGGGGAGCCGGGGTGGTCGAATGGTAGAGCGTTGGACTACTAATGCTCGGGTCGTGAGTTCGATCCCAGCTGGGGGCCAAATATTTGTGCTGGCTTTTTCATCGTAAGCCCCGTCTTTGATATCACCCTATGTGGTGGAAAAGGACGATAAACCCCCAAACACCCACCCCACCCTAGCCACTGCCACCATTTTCGTGACTTTGCGGATTCTAATAGTAAATAGATATGATCTCCTTCGCCCTAACGCTTCCACATCTGTACTAAACGCCGATCGACTAATTCGCTGAAAATAGCCATCACAGTTGTTTATTATTATTATTATTATTATTATTATTATTATTATTATTAAGCTTTTAACAGGATTTGTATTGAACTTGAATCGGACTGCGCATCGGATTTCCCCGCACGTCGACAACATAACAAGATATATCGGTCATTATTTTGCGGGGGTTGATCCCTCTCACACGTACACACCCTGTTTATTCCGGCAAAACGGAAATGACTTGTCCCATTATTCGGCATTATTTGAATAATGGATCGTTTGCTTTACCGTAAGCCTTTTTTGCGTGTAAATGCATGATTGGAATGATTATCCTATTAAACTTCTATATTCACAGAGGTTCTGAGCTCTGACCTCCTTTCGCAGTGTCCACCATCGTGCCGCCTACACACCAACACAGTGACAGCATATCACAGCCATTCACTTGACCAACGGAAGGCATCAGGCGACACGAATATCAAGGAGTCAGCTAGTGTTGCGGGCAACCGTTGAGTATAAGATAATGTAAATCTTGTTCGTTTAGTTTTGTTCTTATACTTTTTTTTTGGTCCCTTTAGGGAATCTCGGGCTGCTTCCCCCCCCCCCACCCCCTCGGGAAGCGCGTCGCTGCGGTGCAGCGGCACCCGATACCTATCCTATTTTTATTTCAATTTTGCTGGGGAAGGAAAGCCGGATAACCTGGAGAGAAACCCCCGATGAGCAGCCAGGTAGACAGGAAAAACCCGTATCACATATATTTTCGCTGCCACAGCCTGCTGACGGCAGTGTCTTGCAATCAGAGCTCTACTAATTATTAAGATAGACTATTCAAAGTGTGCAGGAGTCAAATCAAGTCGCATTCCACAGGTGAAGTCTAAAACACCATGTCAGCGAGCATTGCTCTACCACGGTCCACTCATTTGGAAGTCTGCCTTCCCATGTTCGCCATTATGAGGGGAGCCGGGGTGGCCGAATGGTAGAGCGTTGGAATTCCAATGCTCGGGTCGTGAGTTCGAATCCCGGCTGGGGCCAAATGTTTGTGCTGGCTTTTTCATCGTTGCCCCGTCTTTGATACCACCCGTATGTGGTGGAAAAGGACGTTAAACTCCCAAACACCCACCCACCCACCCTCGCTATGCTGAGTCGGCGGACTCTTTTGAAAGCGCTTTAAAATCCCATTCCCCCCCCCCCCCCCCGGCTGCATTATATAGACTAAATTGACCGCTCTACCGTCACGTCACTGTCAGCATCATTATGTCGTGTAAGGATGTATCATGTGACGTGTATTTAATGTGTATGTAATGTGACATGTATTTAATGTGTATGTATATAATGCTACCCTGCTATTGTGAGGCGCCCAGAGCTCCAGCAGAAGGTTGGGCGCCAGACAAATTCTCATTATTATTATGATTTATTGTTATTATTAAGTCTAATGGAAGAAGACGAGCATTGTCCTGTGCGGACATGCTCGCCGGATCCCACAAGCTGTGTCCACCCTGAGATAATATTTTTTTTTACCCGTCTTTTCCACCCAGAGACTCTCCTCAGGTTGACTGGTGCACTGTACAGTCCGTCTGGTCCGTCTCTTCTTACAAAAAGTATTTCTGTTCCTGAGAATGCTGTTCACCTGTCGTTCATTCCGTCTGAGCCGCTAGCAATGACCCTTTTCTCATTTCTGTACCGGCAGAGATAATGAGGAGCCGGGTTGGCCGAATGGTAGAGCGTTGGACTTCTAATGCTCGGGTCGTGAGTTCGTATCCCGTCTGGTGCCAGATATTTGTGCTGGCTTTTTCATCGTTGCCCCGTCTTTGATATCATCCGTATGTGGTGGAAAAGGACGTTAAACCCCCAAACACCCACCCACCGGTAGAAATGACGGTAAGATACAGCAGGCCGCGGTGGTATTTTCGGCCACAAGTTGCTCATCTGTCTGGGAGCTATTTTCGGACAGTACTGAAATGGTAATATGGGGAAGTAACCTTTAGGTTTTACCGGCTGACTCAACAGAGCAGTTGGTGTTTTAGAGGAAAGCGATAGTTTCAGTGAACCGTCTGCATTTCCCCGCTATTTTAGGTCAGTCCCTACGGTAATTTACAACCTCACCCCCCCCCCCCCACCCACCCACCCCCCCCCCCTCACACACACACATACCCTCGCGTCTACGCTCCCGCCCCCCCCCCCTCCTCCCCCTCCCATTAAGATAAATCTTGACTGTGACGCAATGTTGACTAGACGTCAAAGCGCAGCAGTACTAGTATTGTCTACACTGAGGTTGCAAGCACTGGGCTCAGGCTGAACAAATATTCTATTTCTGTACTGATGTCTTAGGATCAGTTGGGACAAGGAACAAAAGCGTTGTAGTATTTTCTCTCTTCCTTCCCCCCCCCCTCCCATCCCCCCTCACGTGACGTAACAAATATTCTATTTCTGTACTGGTGTCTTAGGATCAGTTAGGACAAGGAACAAAAGCGTTGTAGTATTTTCTCTCTTCCTTGTCCCGCCCCCCCCCCCCTCCCCCCCCCCCCTCACGTGACGTCAGAACGTGCGCTGCGGACAGGACGACGCGAGAAAAACACCGCCTAATTGTTTATTGGCAGAAGGTTACAGCCCGTCAGAAGAGGGAGGTGGAAACCACAGCGGAAATTACGTCCTTCGCGCTCCCTCCCTCACTTCAGTCACCACTCCCATTCCTTTTCTTTCCTTGCGATTCGCCCACTGCTTTCCCGGAACATACGGGGCATCTGGTGTTTGGTGGCCACAGTATCGCTAGTTCTGTTGCTGATGGCTAGTTTGCTTGACGCCAGCAAGACCCAACCCGGCTCATACCCTGTTCGCCGGCGCGTACGTCCACCTCCCTCTGCATGAGCGGTCTGATCCTTCCCACACACCCACAGCGCGGGAGACGCCGCTGCCAATCCGATTCGCGCCAATAAAATCCGCGCACGCGCTTCACGCGACTCTGTGACCGCTCGTGCTGCTGTGAAAAGTTCTTATAGAAGACGCGAACGACACAGAACTGTGCTGTTCCATCCGGTGTACGTAAGGCTGGTCAAACATAGTTTGTCCAGTCGATCGTTCTAACGTGACAAACGAAACAGGTCTGGGGGAGGAAAAAAAAGTTGTAAGCATACAAAAAGTCGCCACTGAAAACTTCTCTCTCTATATATATATAGTGCGTACACCGACTTAAAAATAGTGTGATTCTACGAGACTTCAAGCATTTGGACAAGAGAAAAACTTGAAACTGCCGGCACCAAACTTGGAAAAAAAAAAGAGAAAAAAAAAAAGCACCGGGAAACCTTTACAAGACCGTCATCACTCCGGTTCCGTATCTCGGCTCACTTGGCAGGCGCCAACATTTTTCGCCCCCGAAACTATCCTCAAGAGGAAGATTCGTGAAACTCGACACCTCGGAGTCAGTCGCCGCCTCAACCTCGAAGCTTCATCATTTGCCGCGCACCAGACAATTGCCATTGTTGGTTCATCGGGAGTTTGTCGCCCAAGCCGCCCAAGCTTTTGATAACGAGCAAGTGACGATCACGCGAACGGAACTGTCCATATCCTGTGGCGTGTTGCTGGAGACAGAGGGAGGATCAAGGAACCAGGAAACGAGAGAGGGAGAAAGGGAAAGAGAGAAGGAGAGTGAGAGCAGGAGGAAAGAAAAAGAAGAAAAAAGGAAGAATGATGAAGATTGTGTTGGGCCTCGTTTTGATCGCCATGTGCCTCGATGTGCCTTGCATTCTGTCCATGTCGATTGGACATCTACCCGTATACGACTTTCTGTCAGGTGAGAGATTTATTTATTTATTTATTTATTCCTTTATTTATTTATTCGTTTATATATTTATTGTGATTACTATTGTTGTTGTTTGGCTGTTTTCAATTAGGTGTTTACGTACCTATTGGCTTAATTTGTGGTCGAGAGCAGCTGCAAGACAAAACGTAAAACAGAAGTTTGTTTGTTTGTTTGTTTGTTTGTTTGTTTGTTTGTTTGTTTGTTTGTTTGTTCGTTATACGCATTCCCTGAGTGTCTGATGGGCAGAAGGTCTGTTCGATCTGCAAAAGCTCACTTTCAACCAACCTACCGTCCAAACAATCCAAACAAAGAACCGACAAACCGGAATCCATGAGGTGTTTTTTAGTTGTTGTTGTTTGTTGTTGTTGTTGTTGTTGTTGTTGTTGTTGTTGTTGTTGTTTTCTAGTGCTATTCACTCTTAAAAACGGAAAAAAAACTAGAGCTAACTGATTTCAGTTTTTCTGTGTCATAGAAAGGGGGCCGGTTATCAACCAGGGGGGGGGGGGGGGGACGCCTTTAAAACCTTACTGCAGTGCGAAGACGTATTCATGCTCGAATTTCAAACAAATGGTTTTATCTAAAGCCTGCTCTTAACTGGGCACAGCGCGCGAAACACACATGTGCACATCACAGTCGTTGCGCTCGGTGTGTCTACTAACTACAAAACTGAACACAGCTGTGCTCGGTGACAAACCGATTGAAGATGCACTGTCCGCCATGTTTGCGCGCCGAGTGACGTAGTACAGCCAATCAGAATCTGTTGTGGAAACCACAGTCACAGTTGTGGCTATTTGAAATCCAGGTAGCTGTGATGACGCCGCAGCGGCGGAAACCCTCAGAATCACAACTGTGTCATAACTGCGGGCAGCACTGTGGCGCTCCGCAGTGCCCATTTAAAGAGCCGGCTTCAGAGTGATTGTCGTCGAAACCGTTGAATAGGAGTAACACCAGAAACACTCCTCCCGCCATCTTGGCTGATCCCCGTGAGATAATCAATTCTACCCCAGACCGCTGAATACGACGCCCGCTTCTGAAACTGAGAAGGATTACATTTCTCTCCAACGCGGGATTGGGTATAGTGGTTAAGGCATCCGACTTCAGATTCAGAGTTGCCTCGTTCGGATGCCCGGTGGGCAGGGAAGTTGGTGGGCTTTTTCCTTCACCAGATCGAGGGGAGGCTGGGTGGCCGAATGGTAGAGCGTTGGACTTCTGATGCTCGGGGCGTGAGTTTGTATCCTGGCTGGGGCCAAATATTTGTGCTGGCTTTTTCATCGTTGCCTCGTCTTTGATATCACCCGTATGTGGTGGAAAAGGACGTCAAACCCCCAAACACCCACCCACCCACCCCACCACCCACTCACCCTCGAGTGAAATTCAGGAATGGAGTCGTCTATTCACGATGTGCCCTTGGGCCCCTGTTTTTTTTTTCTGTTGTTTACAAGTATTGCGAGTGCTTATATTGAAATATTTATCTTTTTCTGTTTATACTGACGAAGCAAAGATGCCATCGAGGACATTATGATTTCAAAATGCCCGAATAAGTTCCTACAAATACGTCCTATTATTTCTGCGCCGTCGTGGTCGTTGTCCGAAAACTTCCCATCACACGGACGTAGAGACTTGGATACAAGATGCAAGATATTTTATCCGCGTAGCCCCTTTTGGGGTATGGAGGATATCAGAAAAAGTACAAGCGGTAGTTGCATGGAAACTGTGATCAGAAGACAACAGCATAATGTATAAAGGACAAGTGGTAGTTGCATGGAAACTGTAATCAGAAGACAACAGCATAATGTATAAAGGACAAGCGGTAGTTGCATGGAAACTGTAATCAGAAGACAAACAGCATAATGTATAAAGGACAAGAGACTATAAATCCAGCTGTAACATGGAACAACGTGCAAGCGGTAGTTGCGGCATGGAAACTGTGATCAGAAGACAACAGCATAATGTATAAAGGACAAGAGACTATAAATCCAGCTGTAACACGTAACAACGTTAACATCATAGGAATATGTACACAAAGATGCCAAAGATAATTGGTGATGTTCAGGCGAATGAGGTGCGCAGCCAAGTAATCGAAATAGACGCTGAACAAGTACAGGAAAACAACGAAGTCCACACACACACACACACACACACACACACACACACACACACACACACACACACACACACACACACACACACGCGCGCGCGCGCGCGCACACACACACACACACACACACACACACACACACACACACACACACACACACACACACACACACACACTTGCTCATACTGTACCACTCCCCTTAAGAAATTTGGCAAGATTATGTATGCTTTTATGAGCAACACAAGCGACTGGTTATTCACATTGAAATTCAAAACTACTTTATTGTACATTTAAATAACATGTATAAAAATGGAAAATCGTTTTTGGACTCACAGTTCGAAACAACAACAATTTTTTTTTAACCGAACATTCTATGCCAGTAAAACCAACGTAAAATTGGTTTGGTATTGCAATAACTTAATAAAACCCAAAGTAACAAATAACTTGTAAACATCTATCACAGCAAATCCCTTCACACACACACACACACACACACACACACACACACACACACACACACACACACACACACACACACATCATGCTGATGATTACATCGTATGTGAGGGCTTGCGCGGCGAAGTTATATCTGCATGTATTATCTGATTGGCTGAAAATGGTCGCTCTGATCAGCTCTATTGAAGCAGCTGTCACGACGTACTAACGAAGGACTGGTCTGAGTCAGACAGATAAAATAACAGTGCCAGTTAGTGCTCTCTAATGGGCTTCTTTTTGCTTAACGAATACATCTCAAGTCTTGTTAAAGGTGCTAATTCCATCTTTGCTAAGGGGAGCCGGGGTGGCCGAAAGGTAGAGCGTTGGACTTCCAATGCTCGGGTTATGAGTTCGTATCCCGGCTGGAGGCAAATATTTGTGCTGGTTTTTTCATCGTTGCCCCGTCTTTAATATCACCCGTATGTGGCGGAAAAGGACGTTAAGCCCCCCAACACCCACCCACCCACCCACTCCATCTTTGCTAAGTCCAGCTTTAATATGTTTATGGAACAGTTTCGCTCGTGAGTGCGCCTGTACGCTCGAAATACTCCATCTCTTGATGATCAGTATAGCTCTTAATGCGATACAATGTTGGGGGTTTTTTTTGGGTTTTTTTTTTTTTTTTGGGGGGGGGGGGTTCTGTTTGTTTGTTGTTGTTGTTTTTTGTTGTTGATATTGTCGTTGTTTCAGTTTCATTTTCATATGTTTCCTTTTGTTTTCCTATGCCCCCGGAGAGTTTGAAAAATAAACTTGACTTGATCACACTTCGCGCGAGCGGCCGAACATTCAGATTCCACGACTGTTGTAACACTACTCGAGCGCTCAGAGTGGTCGCCGCGTCCTCAAGTACGCTTCCGTAGGCTCAGTGGCAGCCGGCAGCGCGGACGCTGTCACTGTCCAGCTGTCTAAGTGGTGTGATGATAGATACCACGAAAACAGCTCAGAATGATCTGTGAGCGTAAAGATGGTAGCGTCAGCCCCTTTAACATGAGTGAATACATCGCAAGTTATAACGTAAGCGGTCTCCAGACTAAATGTCAAAGCCATTGCCGCAAAATGTCGCGCCTTTTCTATTGACACTACGGACACACGATCTGCTCGAAACAAAACTAATTACGCAGTGTTTGGAGCTCCGGCAGCAGCAGTCGAATCGTCTGTAATTGTGTTATCTCCCGATGAGATTTCTGTATTACGACCTCGCCTGAAACACGACTGAGTTGTTGTTGTTGTTGTTGTTGTTGTTGTAGCGCGAGGTCGTAGACTCCTGTTGTTGTTGTTCTTGTTGTTGTTGTTGTTGTTCTTGTTGTTGTTGTTGTTGTTTTAGCACGACGTCGTAGACTCTCGGATGACCTGAACGAACTCTCTGTGTTTCTCCATGAAACAAGAGCACAGGAACAGGTATGCTCAGCCTAATGACCTAACTGCAACTTGCCGCCTGTGTTATGCAGATGTTGAAAACGAGGTTCATTTTGTTTTGTGCTGTCCTGTATTAGAATCGCTTAGACGTGCGTTGTTGCCAGAAAAATTCTTTAGGCGTCCTTCCAGATTCAAACTAACATTGTTGTTCTCTACCAGAAGCGAGAGTGTCTAGCCATTTTTCTTTACAAAGTTCTGAAACACCTCGAACATGCTGCGTGATGATGATCAAGCATAAATTTGCTAGTTACTCTGTACATGTACAAATTTATCAGTCAATCGTGCGTGTGAGTATTGCTATACTCTGTATCACTCCCCCTTCCAAAGGAGGGCTGTGACCCCCTTGCTGGAATAAATTCGTATTCGTATATTCGTATTCCATGAAACAAGACTTTTCATCGCGAGGTCGTAGATATTTGGACGACCTAACGATTGAAATATGGAATATTTTACGGCAAATCATGAGTTTGTAATCGCTATCGTGAAATTTTGCGGTAACGTATTATGCGTCACGTAATTTGCGTCACGTATTTTGCGTCGCGTATTTTGCGTCGCGTGTTTTGCGTCACGTGTTTTGTGTCACGTGTTTTGTATTCACCTCTGCCTTGTTTTTTGTTGTTGTTGTTTTTACTACTTTATTGTCCCTTTCGGGAATTTCGGGCTGCTTCCCCCGGGGGAAGCGCGTCGCCGCCGTGCAGCGCCACCCAATACCTATCCTTCCTTTTTTTTTTTTCCAATTTTGCTGGGGGAGGAAAGCCGGATACCCCGGAGAGAAACCCCCGACGAGCAGCTCGGAAGCCAGGAAAAACCAGTATCACATATCACAAGCTCGACCTGGGCTCGAACCCACGCTACGTCGCCGTGACATGGGTGACGGCCGTTCAGTAGCGCAGCGGCTAAATCCGACGCGCTACCTATTAGACCACCGCTCACCCTTTGCATTATACATTTACAAGAGTACGCGTGATTCAAGCCGATTTTACCGGTGTATTTGTAAACACCACAATAGCATTATGGCGCTGTTTGTGGTTGACAGTCTGAGCGGTTCCGTGAGCCGGGTTTCTGACTTTGTATGCGCAACACACCCGTACACAATAAGTCTTTGACCTGATACCAAACACGCTCTCACACGAGAAGTCTTTGACCTTATACCAGAAATACTTCTTACAGTGTCAGTAACCTTTTCCTCGACAATGGCGCTAACGATAATGATGTGTTTGTCAGTCTCGTGCGTGACACCTTTTGTGTCCAATGAGTTTGTCGAGGCTTGTACCAGAGTAGATCACTGATTACTTAGTCTACTCGTTAGCTCGTGTTGTTTTGCTGGGACTCACATGGCAAAAAACAATGCTTGCACGCAGCGGGCACGACGCGTCTGAAACGCTGATTGCAAGTCGGTGTGCGTATGCAATTCAAGGGTGGGTGTGGGTGTTTGGGAGTTTAACGTCCTTTTCCATCACGTATGGTTGACATCAAAGACGGGGCACCGAGAAAAAAAATAAAGTGCCAGCACAAATATTTGGCTCCAGTCGGAATTCGAACTCACGACCCCCGAGCAGTGAAAGTTCAGCGCTCTACCATTCGGCTATCCCGGCTCCCCTGCAATTTAAGGGCGCCAGTTCTAAAATTACTATGTTTCACAGCAGACAACTTTTTTTTTGGGGGGGGGGGGGGGGGGGGGGGGGGGGGGGGGGGGGAGGGGGGGGAACAGTATCGCTTTTGAGTGTGTTTGTACGCTCGAAATAGTCGATCTTATTGATAAGTAGAGCCCAGAATGCGGTGCACTTACGCCTGCTTGCCGTGTGAACGAGAAATGGAACGGCTTGAAGCTTTTCTAGTCAGTGCGTGACAGCAACACTATAGCGGACGCGTCTCTTGTCGCATTGTCTTCAGAATTGTGTTGGCTGAGTGACAGCATCTTACGAGCTTTCACAAAGTCGTGTGTCCACATTGCTGAAAATCTTCATCCATAAGACAGAAAGTGAATCTTATTGTAACAGGACCAGGGCCGTAGTACCCGGGTCCGGCGGTCCGGCGAGCGCCGGACCAATAATTCCGTAACAAAAAAAACAAAAAACAAAAAAGAGAGGGGGGGGGGGAGGGGAGCGAAGAACATATTTCAAATATACGGCCTTTTGAGACGACCTCATATATTTTTTTATTAACATGTTGACAGGGGATTTGGTCTAGTGGTTAAGGCATCCGACTTCGGATCCTGAGCTGCCTGGTTCGAGTCCCCGGTGGGCAGGAATATGGTTGGATTTTTTCATACCATATCGAGTCAAATCCATGTGCAGACTCGTTTGCGGTGCCTGTCTCGCCTTCGTGTACACACGCACGCACAAATATCAAGTGTGCACGCTTAAAATCCCACGTTCATCTTTCGAAGAAGAGTAGGCTGTGGCCGGTGGCGTGGTAAAACAGAAATACTGTCGCACGCACCAGAGTAAACAGCAGGGTGGAAGTTTGCACACAAAGTAGCGCCTAGCGGCAGCAGGCTTTCCCTGCTTCGTCCTCCAGCCTTGCGGCGCCTAGAGCATCTCATTAGAGATGGATACGTGCGCCGAGGAGGTCTACCATACCATACCATACCATACCATACATGTTGCGCGATCATACTTTTTGTTCCTTCCATTTTGTATGCTGCTTCTATTAGTTTGGCTCATTATTTTCCTACAAGTGTCTTTGTAATGAACGATTGTCATTTGGGGCAGGAGTGAGTTGGGTATGGGAGGGCGTGTGGGTTGCCGCCGGACCAATCCTGAGGAGCCTGCTACGGCCCTGAGGACTGACATGTAATTAGTGACAACGGTCGTGGTTGTTGTTATTGATCATGCCATTCGATTGGCGGCTTAAAAATAATAATAATGAATACAGTTTATATAGCGCCTATCTGTTTTCTACGAAACACTCTTTGCGCTCATACACACACACACACACACACACACACACACACACACACACACACACACACACACACACACACACTGACACACTGAGTGCCGATGAAACAGTGGTCGGTCTACAGCTCGAAAGATTGCCTAAAGAGGTAGGTCTTCAAATGGGCCTTAAATTGAGTCAGCGTGGGAAGGTCCCTAATGGTGACAGGTAAAGCGTTCCAGACAGAGGGCGGGCGGCTTTCGTGCTTTTGGTTCCTGACGCATAATGCTGAGTGTTGTTGGTACATTTAGTAATACTAATACAGTTCTCTTCATTAACCCATTTGACCCCAGCGTCCCAAACTTGGGATTTCTGGCTGGCTGCAGAATGTCACGAAGTGGTTCTCTTCGTTTTGAAGTATTGTGGTTTGATCTGTAGAGTTCCAGAGCCATAAAGCACCATAACCCCCTTAAAAAAAATAATAAAAAAACAGTCGGGCTTGAATGGGTTAATTAACACTCTGATGACGCAGTGTCTGACGTCAGTGTGTGACCAACCCACAAAGTAAGCAACACTGCTTTTGCGTAGATTCCTGTGAGACATTTACATGACGCAGACATCACAGAAAATCACAGCTGACTGACGTCGTGGGTGATGAAATATCTGATCATTTATGCAAACTAACTAATGGAGGACTTGTGTTGTGCATCACTATAGGCGCGACTGTAGGCATGGATCACTGTAGGCGCGGCTACAGCCGTGGATCACTGTGGGCGCGAACGAAGGCATGGATCACCATAGGCGTGACTGTAGGTATGGATCACAATAGGCGTGACTGTAGGCATGGATCACTATAGGCGTGACTGTAGGCATGGATCACTATAGGCGCGACTGTGGGCATGGATCACTATAGGCGCGACTGTGGGCATGGATCACTATAGGCGTGACTGTAGGCATGGATCTCTATAGGCGCGACTGTGGGCATGGATCACTATAGGCGCGACTGTGGGCATGGATCACTATAGGCGTGACTGTAGGAGTGGATCTCTATAGGCGCGACTGTGGGCATGGATCACTATAGGCGCGACTGTGGGCATGGATCACTATAGGCGTGACTGTAGGAGTGGATCTCTATAGGCGTGACTGTAGGCATGGATCTCTATAGGCGCGACTGTGGGCATGGATCACTATAGGCGCGACTGTGGGCATAGATCACTATAGGCGCGACTGTATACGCATGGATCACTATAGGCGCGACTGTGGGCATGGATCACTATAGGCGTGACTGTAGGCATGGATCAACCCTAATATGCTTCAGTCTAGAAACAATTACTGCCATGAACAGACCATTCAAAGGTACGCACCTGACAGCGGTTTCAAAAAAAAAAGTGAATGCCTCCTTTCGCTCAGGCCTCACGGGAGTAATGCACGTCTACTTTCACTTTAGGCCAGAAAGAAAGTTCACACGAATACGCTTGCCTCACTTGTCCTCAAAAAGTCCCAGCTTCACTGGAAGCTTGCCTCTTTTTGTGACCGCCTGTCATGCACCTTGACCTACATAACACTAAAATCACGAAAATCACGCTTTTTCGTGACAACAAAAATCACAACAGACTGACACACTTGCCAAACGGGGTACCTCAAACAAACACCAAACATGACCCCACGGCCAGTTTGTGTCCTTACGCCGTCAGTGTAGAGTTGAGCACTATGTGCCCAAAATCACATGACAATGATAACTGAATAAGCAAATAAAAGCGACATAAAATGGACAGAAACCACTTAACTTTCACAAAGGACGGCACAGGTCAACGTTTCGGCTTTCGCCTTCCTCAGGACACAAACAAATGGGACATAACTTCAACAAACAAACAAAAGGTAACTCTGCGGACGTACTGACATACACGGCGCGGGAAAACAAACAAACAAACAAAAAAAACGCTGGGCGAGAAAAGGACCAGAAAACAATAGTAAAAATATCACAACACCCATCCTTTGGTGACAGAAGACCATGGACTGTGTGTGGAAAAAAAAAAGAGTGGGGCAGAAAAGAACAGAAAAGAATAGTAAAAAAATAGCAGACGTCACAACACCCATCCTTCGGTGACACAAGATCATTGATAACTGAGTTTCAGCCGCAGGACGTTTAGGTTTGCGCGTGTGGTCTCTGTCATGAAATGATGTATGTGCCTGTGGTTCTTCTTTGCGACAGTTTCGACGTAACACGACCTGATTAATTTTTAGAAAATCACAGTAATTTCTATCACCGATTTACTGGGGAGCCGGGGTGGCCGAATGGTAGAGCGTTGGGCTTCTAATGCTCGGGTCGTGAGTTCGTATCCCGGCTGGGGCCAAATATTTGTGCTGGCTTTTTCATCGTTGCCCCGTCGTTAATATCACCCGTATGCGGTGGAAAAGGACGTTAAACCCCCAAAACACCCACCCACCTACCCTTATTCCATACTTGTAGAACTTTCTTCGGCAGGGTACGCGATTTCAGAGAAAATCTCACGACTTTACAATTCATGACCAGCCCACTAAAGCAAATTTCAATCTTATTCAACTTTCTTCAGAATAGCAGGCCTTCTGAATTTCAGAAAATCACAATGATTTCTCTCACCACTTTACTAGATCTAATTTTTGTCGTGTCTGAGTTTTCTCACCGCACTCATCCCAGACATGTAAAGCGTTGGTGCACTGGCAAAACTGAATTGCAGAAGTGGTAAAAAAAAAATCCAATGCACTATATCACTGAAGACCTGGAGATTGCTCTCTGGATTTGGGTGGAAAGATGTCTGCACTGCTTGAAAAGGGCCCGATATTTTGGTAACCCTGATTACCGCCCCTGTCAGCCTCTCGTCTCTTTTCTTTGAAGAGAGACCGGAAAGGTCAAATCTGCGCACGCCTACACCGTGAAGCTGAGAGACTGCTTTGAAAAAAAAAATGAGAGAGGAAAAAGAGAAGAAAAACGAGCAAATCAATTGTTTCTCGGATGTGGACCTGCTCTTCGATTTCTCACCCTAAATAGCATGCCACTGACGAGTGATCGATCATGTGAAAAAAAAATTCATCAGGCGGGATTAAAAAATGCGTGCTTACTCCAAAATGTTTGCCCGCGTTCTCTAGCTGTGCTAACATTCGTCGACTACGGCCGACCAGGCAGTCTAACTGGATTGAATAATGTTCAGCTGGAGTTTTGCTGGGGGAGAAGGGCCTGATAACCCGGAGAGAAACCCCCGATGAGCAGCCCGGCAGCCAGGAAAACCCGGTATCACATATATCACAAGCTCGACCTGGGCTCGAACCCACGCTTCATCGCCGTGACATTGGTGACGGCCGTTCAGTAGCGCAGCGGCTAAATCCGACGCGCTATCTATTAGACCACCGCTCACCCCTTTGATTATACTCGTGTTTGCTGCAGCAAGAGCCATAAACTGAGAAACCGTTATTCTTGCCTGATTTTTTTTATATACAGGGCCATACAAAACCGAAAAAGAGTTTGAAACGTAGGTTACTCGTGCGCGGTACAAACTGGTTAACATTGCGGGAAAATTGGTTGCTTTTCTTCTTCTTTTTTTTTTTTTTTTTTTTGGGGGGGGGGGGTTTGTTTCCACTTTTTTCCCTTTTTTTCCATAAGGGTGGTGAATTTCTTCTTCTTCTTTCTCTTTTTTTTCCCACTTTTTTCTCCTTTTTTCCCCCCTTAAGGGTGATTTTTACAATTTTCGAGTAATTTCCGGTGATTGTTCCTAGTGCCGGAGGCGGTGAGTCAACAAGGGGGGGAAGGTCATAATCGGTTAGAGAAGCCTACTTCTGGATTCGCAGCTCCCACAGTGACAGGTGTTCTGCCCAGACGCTGCCACTGCTGGGTCAGTAGTCTTCAGTCGAGTTAAAGACCTGAAAACTTGTGATGGTGACATCGGCCTCGTGTGACTTTGCATCTGTGTGTGTGTGTGTGTGTGTGTGTGTGTGTGTGTGTGTGTGTGTGTGTGTGTGTGTGTGTGTGTGTGTTGGTTGGGGGGGGGTGTTGTTTGGGTTTTTTTGTGTGTTTTGGTTTATTTGGTTTTGTTGTTGTTGTTGGGTTGTTTGGGTTTTTTAAAAACTTTTTTGGGGTGGGGTGGGGGGGGGGTGTTGTTTTTTGTTTGGGGAGAGGGGGGTGATGTATGTTTGTTTTGTTTTGTGTTTTGTGAGGATACTAATAAACAACGGGGTTAATTAAATGAACTGACTGGAATGAATTCAATTTGCTGTGCTTGTCAGTCAGATCTGAGCTCCTCTGTAAGATTTTGTGTGTGTGTGTGTGTGTGTGTGTGTGTGTGTGTGTGTGTGTGTGTGTGTGTGTGTGTGTGTGCGTGTGTGCGTGTGTGTGTGTGTGTGCGCGCGCGCGCGCGCGCGCGCGTTATTAACCCTCTCTTCCCCTTCCCCTCCCCCCCCCCCCCCCCCCGTCCCCACCAGCACAACCATTACCACCCCCACTCCGACCCCCACCCCACATTTCCCTCACACCCAACCGCCTCCCTCCTTCGAGAACAAAAAGGTAGCTTCCATTCATGTAAGACATCGTCATTTGAAGGCCGATAAGTAGTGACAGACAAGTTAAGGAGGAATGAGCTTACCGATGGGTAATCCATCGACAGACACTGCTATTGATTCTAGAGACGGTTCAAGACTCTCTGGCTTACTGCTACGGGCACTAAGGGTGGACCACAGAGGCAAAACGGGAGCCTGGAACGAGAGGATGAAGAGAGGAGGGGATGGGGGGGGGGGGTACAAAAAGGTGGGGGGACTGAGGGGGGGGAGGGGGAGTGAAGACAAAACGCACATGCCACACTTTAGGACATCACCTATGTTTACTGCTAAAGCCTGCTCTTAACTGGGCACAGCGCGCGAAACACACATGTACACATCACAGTCGTTGCGCTCGGTGTGTCTACTAACTACAATCTGTTGTGGAAACCACAGTCACAGTTGTGGCTATTTGAAATCCAGGTTGCTGTGATGACGCTACAGCGGCAGAAACCACAAAATCACAACTGTGTCACAACTGTGGACAGCACTGTGGCGCTCCGCAGTGCCCAGTTAAGAGCCGGCTTTAACGCTGTCCGTCTTTGTCATACAGTCAAGGATACATCCAACTTGGCCGACTTTTCAGTGTACTTGTCAGTATGTCTGGATTAAACAGTGTTTAACTGGACCCTTAGGGTCGTCTTCGAGCGCGCTTGCAGCAAATACGCAGAAAAAAAAAATTATGTAAAAATTAGATCAAAATTAACTCATCGTCAGCGGCCGCAGCACCCAATTTTTGAACAAATAGCAATGATCATGTTTGTGGAAAACTGAAACTGATCATGTTTGGGATGCAGCTCTCCTTGTTTGCCTCTGTCTATACGAATGGAGTCACAGTTAAGCATTTGTATCATCAGCGTGTTTTGACAGGGTTACGTATTTGTATCATCACCACGTTTTGACAGGGTTACGCATTTGTATCATCACCGCGTTTTGGCTGAGTTACGCATTTGTATCATCACCGCGTTTTCACTGAGTTACGCCTTTGTATCATCACCGCGTTTTGACTGAGTTACGCATTTGCATCATCACCGCGTTTTGGCTGAGTTACGCATTTGTATCATCGCCGCGTTTTGGCTGAGTTACGCATTTGTATCATCACCGCGTTTTGACTGAGTTACGCATTTGTATCATCGCCGCGTTTTGGCTGAGTTACGCATTTGTATCATCACCGCGTTTTGACTGAGTTACGCATTTGCATCATCACCGCGTTTTGGCTGAGTTACGCATTTGTATCATCGCCGCGTTTTGGCTGAGTTACGCATTTGTATCATCACCGCGTTTTCACTGAGTTACGCCTTTGTATCATCACCGCGTCTTGACTGAGTTACGCATTTGTATCATCACTGCGTCTTGACTGAGTTACGGCTTTGAATCATCACCGCGTTATATGTGTGTTTTAGCAAATGGTCCTTGACATTTTGTGACGAGTATATTGTATCTGAACTCCCATTCGCTTCATAACAGTTTTCGTGTTCTTTCCAGCAAGTATCTTTTTACTGATGTAGTCAAATGCCAAACGATGCCTTTTTACAGATCTGCGCATTAGGTTTGGGGATCCGGGGAGGGGGAGGTGGGGGGGAGGGGGAGTGGGGTGGGGGGATTAAGAGGGGGGGGGGGGGGCTGTGAGTTGTTTTTTCAAAGTCCAGGTGGGCCGGCTTAAAAATATCATTTCCATTTTTCCTGAGCCTGAAGATTAAAATGGCGGCATTTGAAAGAAGAAGAAAAAACAACATAAAACCCCTGATTCAACATACTTTGAGGCTCGGGCCAAAATGCCACATGAAAATGATTTACACTGTGACAGCTGTGCAAGTCACGTTTTCTATCTTTTACTTAAACACACGCACACGCGCGTCAGCGATCTCCCAAAAGTCTAGATCGGGAAACTTGTGATGTCGCCATCGACCCCATTTGACCGTGCATCTAGCAAAACAAGATTTCGAGCGAAAAATCGGCGATCGTATATGTAGAAATCGAGCGTCTGCACACACCCCCCCCCCCCTCCACCCCCCCCCCCCCCCCACCCCCAAATCAGGCGAAAGTCGGCGATTGTAAATATAAAAATCGAGCGTTTGCACCCACCCTCCCCGCCCCACCTGCTGAGCAAATAAGAACCGACCGTTACTGTATCAGTCGCCCCCCCCCCCCCACCACCACCACCACCACAACAAAAACAACAAGAAGAAAACAACTGATCCGGCCCTGACTGTCGCTGTTGTTGTTTAGTTTGATTTTGTTTTGTATTTTTAATACGACGCGACGGTGGTGGCGGGTGGCTGAGACACTCTGTAACAACGGCGGTGACTGAAATTGCCCGTAACATGTTTACATACACGGCGTGGTTTTTGTACATTACGCGGGAACTCCGGCGGTCCACCACACCCTGAAATACCGTATCAGACAGATGACCGCTGGACTTCCCGGGCACTGCAACCATTATTGGCTGACTTTTGTCATCGCTGATTGGGCGCGACGTTACATAAAGGCTTTTGACTGACGTCAGTACAAAGTGGGCGGGGGGAGAAAAAAAAAAAGGGAAATAGTGTCGTTACTAATGACAGTTAAAGCCTATTAATTTTGTCTCGTCTGGTGCATTGTTCGTATTGTAATCACCTTAAAGTTAAAGTCTCTTTGTTCGTCATGAGTTTTGAGGGGGAGGGGAGAGGGAGGGTGGTGGAGGGACCTACCGCTTATACCGCTTTACCTAAAGCTGTTTGCCAACTGAACAGATGTTCCTTTTGCCGGCCATTCCGACCATTTTAGTCGTGACTTTGCGGTTTCTAATAGTAGAGAAATATGACTTTCTCTGGTCTAACGCTTCCATATCTGCACTGCACGCCGATCGACAAAGTTGCTAAAAATAGCCACAGATCAGCGCTGTCCAGTTGGTCTTCGGTCCGCAACCAAAGAACGTCGTCTGCTTAGCTCTTGAAAGCCCATGCAGAAAATCGCATTTTTAGTTGAAATCTTAAGAATAAGAATAACTCTATTAATCCCCTCAGGGAAATTTAGAAAAAAAACCAAAACACATGAGGACGTGTTAGCTCGCCTAGCTGGTTGACGTCACTAACTTTTTGACGTATGCGAGGTTCTACATGGGTGAATGAATTCTTGTAACAAAGTCGTCCCCCTTTGACAGAGTTACTTCCCGCAGGCCTGATTGACAGGTGACAGACGATTGCTGACTGGTACTGGAGAAGAGAAACACCCTCTCTCTCCCTCTCTCTCTCTCTCTCTCTCTCTCTCTCTGGAAATTTATGGTGTACAGCTCTTGACACAAGAACAGAATCTCCATGTAAAAAACATCAACCATGCTCCCACACGCACTCTTCACTCATTCACCCATCACATACACTCATGGCAGTAATACTGTAAATGATTAAGAACAAAATTTCTTAAGAACTGAATTTCATAATTAAGAACAAAACTATAATTCAAAACATAATACTTCTTCAGTCCATCAGACAAACAAAATCTCCATATAAAATCAGCCATGTTTTACACACTCATCTGCTCATCCACGCATCACATGCGCACACACACTCAGCCATAGTCATACACTCTACACTTACATACCTCCACGCCACATATCACCTGGTGAAATACATCCAGATCTTCAGATCATTAGAGGTCTCTTGAAGCTACTATTACGCCAACCCTGTTCCGGGTCCGTCGATAACTCCTGTCTCCTGCAACGACGGCCAAGTCGGGCTAACCGAGACCGAGCCAAGCTAAGTGATACCTAAGAAGGGGGAAAAAAAATACTCGTACACATGTACATACGAGAATTGCGTTAGACGTCAGTGCTCTTTCCGTGAGGCTCAGCTGGATATACCCCCCCTCTCCCCCCCCCAAAAAAAACAAACAAACAAAAAAAACAAAAAACAAAAACAAAAAAAAAAAACAAGGAGGAACGGCCCCGTCCTACAAAGTTGTTTCTCCAAATTTCATTTTATTTTGTCTGTTTTGTTGTTATTGTTGCCGGTTCTCCCCTCTCCAAGTTCTACCAATGACACTAGATCCTCTACGACCTCGACCGATTAGTCACGTGACTGGGGGTGGGGCCGGGTGGGGGGAGAGAGAGACAGACAGAGAGACAGAGAGACAGAGAGAGTGGGTGGGTGGGTGTTTAGGAGTTTAACGTCCTTTTCCACCACTTAAGGGTGATATCAAAGACGGGGCAACGAGAGAAAGGCCAGCACAAATGTTTGGCCCAAGCCGGGATTCGAACTCTCGACCCGAGCATTGAAAGTCCAACGCTCTACCATTCGGCCACCCTGGCTCCCCAGAGCGAGAGAGAGAGAGAGAGAGACGTCAGTTCCGTGAACTAAACATTTAACGTCAGCCTCAGGCAGGTCGTCATACACAGACAGAGAGATGACGTCAAATCCGCGAACTAAACATTTTGACGTCACCCTCTAGCACTGCGATCGTCTGAGGAAGCTTGTTTATGTCTTGTGATTTCCCTGTTGGCTTTGTGGCTTCCCCGATTGAATTATTTTTCACATGAAATCTGGAAGATCTAGAGGGCTGGTGAAATGTCGGAGGCAGTGACGATACTTGCTTATTTTGTCTGTGAACTAAGCGTTTGACGTCAGCTTCACACTGGTGGTATGACAGATGATGCTTGTGCATGTCTTGTGATTACCCTGTTGCTTTTGTGACTTCCCTGGCTGAATTAATTTTTACATAAAATCTGGAAGATCTAGAGGGCTGGTGAAACATGGACTAGAATACCTTGGATTGTACTTCTGAAATCGAAAATTTGGAACTCTTTTGACCGGTGCTTCTCGCAGAAACTTGAAAAAGTTATGTTTATCTAAAAGTTCAGTTATTCTAAATGCTAAAGCTATAATAGAGCAGTAGTTCCTGTCATATGTGCAGTTGTCACACTAGACAAAAAACGCCGGGATGATAAGTAATTTGCAGTTGTCTTTTCATAGATATTTGATCTTATGTGCAAACCACCCCTACCTCGGAAATATTTTTTTTTTACACAAAACCAGTCAAAGCTACAGAGCTGTAGCACGAATACAGGCAGTGTGATTGGGTGAACTTCCAAAGTCTAGAAAATGAAGGAATTTGGACAACTTTTTCGAAAAAATTCGTAACATGACCGATTTTTTAAAATCGGCGATAACTCTTCTGAAAATGCGGCAGGCTAAAAATCGTCAAAGGTAGCTCTGGAGAAGGTGATTTCCCATTGTATCTCAAAGTAAAAAAGGCCTCCATCGAGGTGGTTTAGGAGATAGCCATCATTACATCCGTCCACACACACACACACACACACACACACACACACACACACAGACACACACACGTCTCACAACTCCCGCCAAAAAGAACGCAGCAGCATAGTGTGCACGTCAAGTGTCTATGACGCAGGTTTCGTTACGTCACTATGTGCGTGAAAGTATGTATTGTGTGGAGAAACGTCACAGTCTTGTTTTGTATCACTGAAACCTGCTGCTGCGCGCAGCAAAATCTGCCCCGTCTCATAAAGTTGTTTCTCTATAGAGAAACAACTTAAAAAAGATCAATCATATAGGTTAACGGTCTCATTTTTGAGAAAACAAAAAAAGCCGACGTTGTCTTCAGTCATCCCACAGCAAGAAAACACTGTCTGATAGCTTATAATTGTGGTCATTTCTGTAAAAGGAGAGGTAATGATCTTTTGTAAGACAAGCGAAAAGGGAGGGTGGGAGTTGTTTGGGGGAGGGGGAGTCTGGCGCTCCTTCGATACGTCTTCTGTCGAGTGGGAGTCGGACTGAGCAGGTGCGCTACTGAACGACCGTCACCAATGTCACGGCGATGAAGCCGCGTGGGTTCGAGCCCAGGTCGAGCTTGCGATACGTGATACCTGTTTTTCCTGGCTACCCGGCTCCTCGTCGGGGATGTCTCTCTGCCGTATCCGGCTTTCCTCCCCAAGCAAAATTCAAAACTAGGATAGGCAGGTTGTGTGGCGCTGCTCTGTGGCGTCGCGCTTCCCCCGCCGCGGGAAGCCCGAATTTCGAGAAAGAGACAACAATGTAGTAAAACAAAGATAACAACAATAATAGCGAATTGCGAACCGCCTCCCGAGCAGTAAATGTTCAACGGGTTTTTTTTTTTTTTTAACATCATTCAGGTGGCTTTAATGTCAGGTGACACAATGGAACCCTTCTAACAATTTTGGAAAATTTAAAGATGTATGAAGGGGGTCATTGAAGAGAGGCTCCACTATATAAGGTCCATTCAGCTCATAAAAATGGGATACCAAAGGCTCACAAACAAAGTTTTCTGTCTTCTGTCCAATTCTTGAACTTTGTACGTGCATACATCCCTCCACACTTGCGCAGGTGGTGGTGTGAACACAAATGGGTTGGTTTCACAGCTTTCGCATAGACCACATGGGGACACTATTTTTTTTTTTTTTTTTTTTTGAACCTCAGTTGCATGCGGATCGCATCAGGCCAAAAAAAAAAAAAAAAAAACCTACTTGAACTTTTTTTTTTTTTCTCTCTCTTTTTTTTTTTTTTTGCTATGGCTGAGCGCTCCTCTTCATTGGTTCCTTTTGTTTTCACACACTTTACTTATTCTACGTACTATATCAGCATACAAAACCCCCTCCACAACAGCAACAAAAGGAAACACAACCAACATAATAACATAACAAGAGAGAAAGGTCATATCTTTGTTTAGCAGTGCGTGCGTGCGTGTGTGTGTGTGTGTGTGTGTGTGTGTGTGTGTGTGTGGAGATGGAAGTGTGTGTGGAAGTGGCAGATAATTTTTCATCATATCACATCACCAAATCTTACGTATTTTTCAAAATCATACAGGTGTCTAATCGGTGTTCTAGATTCAGTTTTCTTCCATATGCTTATACACATTTTCCCAATCAGTATTAAATGATTCAGTATTTTGATATGCTCGTTGGACACATTCTCCATCTTTTTCACCCCAAACAAAACATCTGTCAAACTTAACTTACACTGTTTACCCGTGAGTCTCAGTATGTCATCTTCAACACAGTCCCACTGTTTTTTAGAAGCTGAACATTCATAGAAAAAATGTTCTATAAAGTCTGTCTCTGTGCAGTACGAACACCTGTTACTGTCCTTTACCTTCATTTTACATAGCATAATATTTGTTGGGTAAATGTTGTGCAATATTTTCCAGTGTAACTCTTGGAGTCGTATTTCTTGTGTTGTGCGTTGTGCGATAGACCAAGTATCTCTATCGATAGCAACATTACATTTCCGGAGCCAAAAGCCCACGGCGCATGGTACTGGTTTTTGGTCATTGTTGTTCTTTTTTATTTTACCGCATACATCAAGGACCCCCTCCTTTATATATTGGAGACCGGGTCGTTTCTCGGTTTGATTAATCACATTAGGAATATAATTTTTCCACTTCTGTGGAATTGCATGCTGAAGTGCATTGTAATCAAATAAGACGTTGGCTTTATTTAAGTTGACTTTACTCTGTATTTCATCAATATTCATAATCCTTTTCTCGCAAAAATTAATGACGTCGGCAAAAGTTTCAATGCCAGCTTCCTTCCATTTCTGAAAATAAAGTTGACGGTCTTTGTATTTTACCAGTGTGTTGTTCCACAGTATTTGCTGGAAAACATTTGAGACATCTATCTGGCTTTCACCCACCACGTTTTTACTATCCAAATATGTACCGATAACTCTTTCCCAAAACGGATTCCTGATGTGTCCTAGTTGTTTAACATCTTTTGACTTACTATTAATACAGAGCACGTTAAGATCGGACAGTACCCTCGACAGGTTCCACCTCGGAATATGTCCCCATTTCGCCTGTGTATCCACGAGTCGTGTAATCCACTTCAAGTAAAATACCTTTTGCATGCGTATTACATTTATCATTTTAACACCACCATCCGCATATGATGCTTCCATTACTGTTCGTCTCACTTTTTCAAATGCTTTTTTGTTTACGAATCGTCTCTGCCATATGAACTTGTACAAAATTCTGTTTATTTCTTCTAAGGCTTTTTCTGGTATTCCTATGGATTGCATAATATAAATTAATTTACTCACCAAGAAACATTTAATCACTGCTACTTTTCCCCTTATGCTTAGGTCCCGCTTGGTCCAGGACTGTATTGTATTTTTTATATCTTTTATTCTTTCTTTCCAATTTTCTTCTATATCATGTGCGCTTAATTTATTCATGAAAATGACACCTAGTATTTTAACCTTTTCCACTACTTGGAAGGGTATGTTCAACTGGCCCTCCTCTCTATGTAGTCCTATTTTCATGCATTTTGTTTTGGCTGTATTCAATTTTAAACCTGAAAATTTGGAAAAGGTTCTAATTATCTCAACTGCCTCCGTAATGTCTCTTTTCTCTTGCAGTAGCATGGTTGAATCGTCCGCAAACTGTTGGATTTTTATCATTTCTGTTTTCCTAGCTGGGAGACAGATACCTTTAACCTTACTGTTCCGGACTTTGATGGCAAATACTTCTACAGCTAAAATGAAAGCTAGCGGTGAAAATGGGCAGCCCTGCCTTATTCCGCAATCTACGTCGATAGGTTCTTACGATTACGATTACGGTTCTTCAACGGTTTATGTACTCATAGGAAAACAGCTTTTACTACATAAACCAAAGCACGCCAGCGAAAACGCCACCGAGGACAAAACTAACACTTGGTCAGAAAAAAACAAACACGAATTCAGCATCAGTCTTTGTAAGAACGTAATGCATACTTCATCTTCATTACTAGCCTAAGGGGAAGACCTGACAATTACCACCATTCTACCTCCCTGGTGGGTTTTGCGAGATCTCGGGGTGCAGCGTAACGAGAACACATGAGACGTGGGGGGCGGAAGTCTAGCGGCGCCAAAGACACAGAGAAGGGAGACAACTAGGTCAGCGAGGTCTGTCTCTTAGTTAATTCCGCGATTTTCAGTTGGGAGGTGGGTTTAGAGTGATCTGTCCAGACACCAGAAAAAGTAACAAGCCCCGACAAACAAATCAGGACTAAAGGTGTGTTTTGGGAAAGCCGTGGAAGCAGAATCGATGTGTGTGTGTGTGTGTGTGTGTGTGTGTGTGTGTGTGTGTGTGTGTGTGTGTGTGTGTGTGTGTGTGTGTGTGTGTGTGTGTGTGTATGTGTGTGTGTGCCACGTGTGTGTGTGTGTGTGTGTGTGTGTGTGTGTGTGTGTGTGTGTGTGTGTGTGTGTGTGTGCCACGTGTGTGTGTGTGTGTGTGTGTGTGTGTGTGTGTGTGTGTGTGTGTGTGTGTGTGCCACGTGTGTGTGTGTGTGTGTGTGTGTGTGTGTGTGTGTGTGTGTGTGTGTGTGTGTGTATGTGTGTGTGTGCCACGTGTGTGTGTGTGTGTGTGTGTGTGTGCCACGTGTGTGTGTGTGTGTGTGTGTGTGTGTGTGTGTGTGTGTGTGTGTGTGTGTGTGTGTGTGTGTGTGTGTATGTGTGTGTGTGCCACGTGTGTGTGTGTGTGTGTGTGTGTATGTGTGTGTGTGTGCCACGTGTGTGTGTGTGTGTGTGTGTGTGTGTGTGTGTGTGTGTGTGTGTGTGTGTGTGTGTGTGTGTGTGTGTGCCACGTGTGTGTGTGTGTGCGCGCCACGTGTGTGTGTGTGTGTGTGTGTGTGTGTGTGTGTGTGTGTGTGTGTGTGTGTGTGTTCCATTAATCTGTCCTGTTTTGGGTTGTTGTATTTTCGATTTGAAAAGGAAATAATTATATTGGTTCCAATCTAGTTAGTTAATTGTCTCTGTGTGTGTATGTGTGTGTGTGTGTGTGTGTGTGTGTGTGTGTGTGTGTGTGTGTGTGTGTGTGTGTGTGTGTGTGTGTGTGTGTTCCATTAATCTGTTCTGTTTTTGTTTTGTTTTTTCGATTTGAAAAGGAAATAATTATACTGGTTCAAATATTGTTAGTTAATCGTGTGTGTGTGTGTGTGTGTGTGTGTGTGTGTGTGTGTGTGTGTGTGTGTGTGTGTGTGTGTGTGTGTGTGTGTGTGTGTGTGTGTGTGAGTGTGTGTGTGTGTGTGTGTGTGTGTGTGTGTGTGTGTGCGTGCGCGCGCGCGTGTGTTTTCCGAGTTGAAAAGGAAATAATTTCACTGGTTCAAATCTAGTTAGTTTCAAACATTAAACTCCAAATTAGGCATTAGGATATAATTTCACCGTTTCCATGCTCCTGCTTTGTCTCTTAGCGTCCAGTCAATTGAAAAAGCAATTTGCCAAACTTTGAACAAGGATCCACATGCCGTATTTAAAGTGACGCAATACCTCCCCCCCTCCCCCCCCCTCCCTTTTTCCCCCTTGAAAGGCAATTTCAGGATTGAACTCTTATTCAACACATCTAAAGTATTCTTTCTTAAATGTTTTACGTCTTACGTCTTTTGGGTTTTTTTTTTCTTTCTTTTGTTTTGGTTATTTAGTTTTAATGGCTGGCACACTTCCGGTTTCCGCTAGAAATAGCAAGACAATTTCCAGTGAAATAAAAACGGTTGACACACGACGCACTGGTATTCCATTGTCTTTGGTGCTCCCCTTAATAATAAAAGAAAATGTCGGCAGGCATAATTGCGTCGAGCGTTTTGCCACATGAAAGCTGTGATTTTTTTTTTTTTTTTTTTTTTTTTAGATTTTAGCCGACCTTTTGAATGCAGAACTGCACGTAAGCTTAGCTATTTTCCAATACGCAACTCAGACCACATAGGAATTTGGGGTTTTGGGGGGTTTTTTTGCAGTTAATTACGTGTAAAACCATTTTCCCACCGTATTTCATGGCACTGGTTATTTTCCGCTTTTAAACGCCCATGTTTGATGTATTAGGAATATGGCTTCTTTGTGATTTTCCTTCTTTTTTTTTTCTTTTTTTAGAGGGGAGCCGGGGTGGCCGAATGGTAGAGCGTTGGACTTCTAATGCTCGGGTCGTGAGGTCGTATCCCGGCTAGGGCCAAATATTTGTTGGCTTTTTTTATCTTTGACCCGTCTTTGATATCACCCGCATGTGGTGGAAAAGGACGTTAACCCCCCCCCCCCCCCAACACCCACCCCACCCACTCCTTTTTTTTAGTGTCACTATCCGGAAAGGGAGTGGGGGGGGGGGAGGGCGAGGGGGTGGGAAGAGGTTGGGAGGGGGGGGGAAGTAAAAAGATTTTACATCTTGTGAAGCTTTTTTCTCAAGTGTGTTTGTGGCGAGGAAACGCTTATTATATGTAATTTTCCGGCAAACTGGGAATGTCAAATTAACGGGTGTATTTTGTGTGGCTCAATTATTCGGGAGTGTCGAACACGCAACACAAGACATCGTTGAACCTTACATCAAGATCAGTATAGAACATTTTCAGCATGCAACACAAAGACGATCTAGTGGTAGTTCTAGAGCTTTTTAAAATGATGTGTGTGTGTGTGTGTGTGTGTGTGTGTGTGTGTGTGTGTGTGTGTGTGTGTGTGTGTGTGTGTGTGTGTGTGTGTGTGTGTGTGTGAAGTCGATCCACTTTCAATTTTCCTGCGCGATTTTCCGTGAGGTCACACCACTTTTCTCCGGGTAACATCAGCGAATGTCGCCTAGGCTAAACCACCACAAGCGAACACGACCCCTCATCACTTCTCATCATCTGTTTTCCCTGTCTCCACTGCGTGTTTGTGACCACTGGCGGGTTTTCTCACCCTATTACTCGCTGTAATTGTTTGCTCAGTTTAGTGGAAAATCGCGGAACCTTTTCCTCACGGCAAAAATGATAGTTCAGTCTGTTGCTGTGTATGAGTGATGGGCAAGTTCCTCGTTTGCCCCGTCCTGATGACCAGCGCTGATATATTGCAACAGGCCGTCAGAGACAAATTGCGGGTTTATCCGCGAAAGAATAACCGTTTGGGACGAGAGATTGTTTTTTTGTTTTGTTGTTTAAGTATCATTACGTACGGCAGGCATACACTGCTTTGGAAATGTTCAGCCCACCAAAATTGAAAAATAAATGCAATTCTAAATTCCGAAATTTAAATAGCTGAGCTGACCCTTCGCACCACGTGATTGTAATGTGTTTATGTCCAGTGTGTGAGAGAATGCGTGTGATTTACGTGAGCGTGCGTGTTGGGTTCAGTTCGCGGCGCTTTGAGCCGATTCATGAAACTGGGTAAAGCGGCTTTACAATACTCATTATTATTATTATTATTATTATTATTATCATTGAATAGTGTGTGGGAAAACTTTACATCACATGCGCTGAATCTGCGCGACAGAAACAGTCACTTGGGTCATAGTATAACATCCTAGACCATTGTGGTGACTCGATCTGGCCAGCGTATGAGCTGTTCCCATAGAAGTGTACCGCGTACTGAGCAGACGACGTTATTTGGTTGCGGACTGAGGACTGAGGACAGACGGCGCTGACTGATTGGCTGCTATTATTATCGGCATTTTCGAGTCCCAACCTGTTCCAAAATGGACAGTAGGCTCAAAGAAAGTGTGCAGCCGAAGACACGTGCCAGGAACAACTTCTCCTTAAGGGCTAAACGCCATAGGACGTAAAGCAAGTTAATGATGATGAAGAAAGTCATATTTCTCTGATATTAGAGGTCATAAAGTCGCAAAAACGTTCGCAGTGACCAAATGAAACATGCCTCTGTCTGGTAAACGACCTTAGGGCTTCGTAAACGGCAGTTTCACGCACAGAGAGGCTTAAAGGCCCGAACTGGTATGGTATGGTATGGTATGGTATGGTATGGTATGGTAGACTTCTCCTCAGCGCACATATCCATCTCTGCTGAAATGCTCACGGCACCGCAGGGCTGGAGGGCGAAGCAGTGAAAGCCTGCTGCCACTAAGCGCTACTTTATGTGCAAATCTCCACCCTGCTGCTCACTCTGATTCTTGCCACAGTATTTCTGTTTCACCACGCCACCGGCCACAGCCTACAGCCACAGCCTACTCTTCTGCGAAAGATGAACGTGGAATTTTTTTAGCGTGCACACTTAATGTATGTGCGTGCGTGTGTACACGAAGGTGAGACAGGCACCATAAACGAGTCTGCGCATGGACTGTAAGATTTGTAGGTTCACAGATGTTTCTCAGCTGCTCTGGTGGAGTCTTTTTCTTCTTCTTCTTCTTCTTTTTTCTTCTTTTTTTTTTTTTTTTTTTTTGAACCTCAGTTGCATGCAGGTCCGCTTTAAGCCATTTTTTTTTCTGGTGGAGTCTAGCATCACACCACTAAGACACACGCACAAATACACGCACTCACACACTTCCGTTCAGCTGATTGAACTTTTGAAGCCAAAACGCATTAGCGAGTGAGCAACAGTAAGGTTGCCACGCTCGACCGTATAGCTGAGTTTTTTTTGGGGGGGGTGTTTGTTTTTGTTTTTCTCTCGTTTGCACGGCCATCAAACGTCAGCGTGTTGCATTCGGAGCTTTACTAATCTCTAAGACTGTTCTGAGCATACAGGCGCAGTCAACAGGCGTAACTGTTCTAAACCAGAAGTCTCGCTATATTAAAACCTAGTAACGGTAGCATTAGCACGTCTAAAGAGAGTGAGAGGTGGTGTTGGCAGGTGTGGGAGCGGCGTGGGGGAGGTGGGGGGAGGGGGAGCTAAGGTCTATTTGTCCAGAGCAAAGGTGAGTTCAAGAAAGAGGACTGTGCAAAATTGTCATCCCTTTGGGAATCCAGTCAGGCGACCTTACGATCCCAAATCCGTCGTTCTGCAGCTGAGCCGCGGAGAGAGAGAGAGAGAGACTGACTGACTGACTGGCTGACTGACTGACTGAAATTTTGTTTTCCAAGGATGAGATAATAGACGCACGGGTCTCTCTTACTATCTGTCCTTGCTACACTAACAAACATAAACAAAGTGCATCACACACACCTGCCGCGAATTAGTCCTTGTCGCTGACGCGGCGTTAAGCCTTAAAATACTCACTCACTCATCACACACACACACACACACACACACACACACACACACACACACACACACACACACACACACACATGCGGAACAGACACAGAAACAGACACAAAGACAGACAGACAGGCATATAGGAACAGACACAGAAACAGACACAAAACAGACACAAAGAGAGACGGACAGAGATACAGACAGACATGCACATAGAAACAGACACAAAACAGTCACAAAGAGAAGCAGACAGGCAGGCAGACAGCCCTGACATAGGAACAGACACAGAAACAGACACAAAACAGACACAAAGAGAGACAGACAGACCGGCAGGCAGACACAGAGACGGAGGCGGAGATGGAGACAGATCGACAGATTGAGATTTGGTAAAAGGAGCCTAGCGCCATGGATTCGAGAAGCACTTATAGCCTTTCTTCATTCAACGCTGGATTGCTTGTAGGCAGAAAACACGCCAAGAGGTCGTCAAATCAGTACTTGCTTCCACAAAAAGACAGTATCATCTGGTACCGGACAAATTAAATCCGCTTCGCAGACATTCTAACGCCAGAATTACAACAAATGGATAGCTACGCTCTAGGTAGAGAACATCAATTTTCAACTTTGGGGCCTGACTGTTCTTTTTCCATTGAAACGAAATAGGATACTATAATGGTAAAGTTGGTCTGATGAGTTTCTGCAGTCAGTTAATACGCACAGTGTCCTTCAGGTAGGACAGAGAGAAAGTTTTCTCTTTCTGTTTTTCCTCTTCTTTTTTTTTTTCTTTTCTTATAAAGCCCAAGCTTCTGAAATAAATAGGCCCAGGAACCGTTCCGAGCTGATTTGATGGTATCGTACACAGCACACATAGAAACACCTGCTCAGTCACAGCATCCCAAAGGGCTGTCGACGTGCGTGTCGAGGGAACTACCTCTACTGCCGTCCGTTGGGTGTCAGGAACTTTGATATCGACTTGGGGGCTGTAATTATAAGTCAGGCTTTCTTCTCGTCAATCAGCGTCGGTCGAAAGTCGGGTCTGCGTTTCCGTCGCCATTGACTTGTAGTTTGACTGCTCGCCAGCCACTGAAAGAAAGAAAGACCAAAGTCAAGGACCGGACCGATGTACAATCGTTCGTTCCAGTCAGAGAGACGGTTTGGACTGACGGCCGGTGTAGTGAACCAGATGTACTCCCCCAACTCGTTTGGCTCCGGGGCGCTTCTGGCCTAAAGCTTTTTAGACCCCGGGGGCACTTCCACTGAGTCTCAAGCTTCTTAGACCCGGGGGCACTTACAGCCTCGAGCTGCTTATACCCGGGGGCACTGCCGGCTTCAAGTTTCTAAGACTCGAGGCACTTCCAGCCTCAAGCTGCTTAGACCCGGGGGCACTTACAGCCTCGAGCTGCTTATACCCGGGGGCACTTACAGCTTCGAGCTGCTTGGACCCGGGGGCACTTACAGCCTCAAGCTTTTTAGACCCGGGGCACTTACAGCCTAAAGCTTCTTAGCCCCGGGGCACTTCCAGTCTCAAGCTTCTTAGACCAGGGGCACTTCCAGCCTCAAGCTTCTTAGGTCCGGGGCACTTTCAGCCTTAAGCTTCTAAGGCCCGGGCGCTTCCGGCCTCAAGCTTCTTAGACCCGGGGCAATTCCAGCCTCAAGCTTCTTAGACCCGGAGCGCTTCCAGCCATGAGCTGTATTGCCCTTGGGCACTTCCAGTTTCAAGCTACTTTTACCCGGGGCACTTTACGCCGGGGGAGTACATCCTGCGGATTACACTGAGTTAGGTCGTAAGTTCAATTCCCTGCTTGTGGGGCGGCGGGAGTTGTGCTGGGGTTTTCCTTGTGGCCTCGTCTTTGTGTGTGTGTGGTTGGTCGGTTTTTTTTGGGGGGGGCCGCCAGTTAAAGCCGCTATGTTCTCAATGAGTTCTGAGGGGGAAAAAAAACTGCCGCTTGCAAAGCCGGCTCTAGGGCTGTTTGCCAAATGAATAGAAGTCCTTTTTTGGCCGGCCATTGCTACCATTTTCATGACTTTGCGGCTTCTAATAGTAAGAGAAATATCACTTTCTTTGACCTAACGTGCCTTACCTGTCACTACACGTCAATACGACCAAGTCGCTAACGTGCCTTACCTGTCACTACACGTCAATACGACCAAGTCGCTAACGTGCCTTACCTGTCACTACACGTCAATACGACCAAGTCGCTAACGTGCCTAACCTGTCACTACACGTCAATACGACCAAGTCGCTAACGTGCCTTACCTGTCACTACACGTCAATACGACCAAGTCGCTAACGTGCCTTACCTGTCACTACACGTCAATACGACCAAGTCGCTAACGTGCCTTACCTGTCACTACACGTCAATACGACCAAGTCGCTAACGTGCCTTACCTGTCACTACACGTCAATACGACCAAGTCGCTAACGTGCCTTACCTGTCACTACACGTCAATACGACCAAGTCGCTAACGTGCCTTACCTGTCACTACACGTCAATACGACCAAGTCGCTAACGTGCCTTACCTGTCACTACACGTCAATACGACCAAGTCGCTAAAAACAGCCACCGATCGGCGCTGTGTTAGCTGGTGTTCAGTACACAGTTTCACTATCCCTCCTAGCCGGAATACGAACTCACTGCACGGCCAGAGAAAAGTCCAGCGCTCAACGAGCCAGATTAGCCCGGATCCGATCGTGGTGGAAAAGGGCCGACCAATCAAACGTCAGGACACAGTTACACTGTGAGAAAGGTTCAACCCGAGTTTACCTCGACTCGGGTAGGATTCGGGACAGTAGCGTTTACACCGCTTTCTCTGCAAGTCTAAATCTGACAATGACGTAGGAACACTTACGTCATTCCAGTGGCCGTCATGCCTTGACGAAAGCATCATGACGCCAGCTGCATATTTAGATCTGAAATACAGTACGGGTTGGCCCTGGACCAGGGATCAACCCTGCACCGTAGCAGCAAAGACCTTGGAATCAGATGTGTCCAAGAACTTTGGTAGCAGGGTTGAACCTGGGTCGCGGATTGGTTAAATGTAAACGCACCAACCCACGTACGCAGCACCGTAATGGAAACAACATAAAAAGACTGCTTGTTGTCGGAGATGTTTCAGTGCAGCAGTAGGCCTACTTCTACAAGACAAACGTGTAAATAGCCTGGCTTTGAAGGTGCTCATTGGGCCGGGAGTTAAAATGGTGTCTGCTGGAAAAGGAAGACCACAGGCTGGCTCCGGAAAACTGAATTTATATCGATCAGTGCGTGGTCTTGCCACCACCTGATGATTCCGCACGTTCTTGTAAGGTGTGCTGAAGGTGCTAAAGAGACGCGAGAGGTACGGTGGAGATTCAGAAGATCGGACTTTCCACATCATCACACCATTACTGAATACTAACCGTTTGCCGAAGGGGCAATGACCGAAAGAACTAACACCGGTCATCAGACAAACAGACAGACAGACGGAGAGAGAGCGAGCGGGAGAGAGGCAGACAGACAGAGACAGAGAGAGACACAGAGAGTGTCAGACAGTGGCAGAGAGAGACATAGAAAGACGAAGAGAGCGAGCGACAGAGACAGCGACAGAGACAGAGAGAGACACACACACAAAAAAAGCTGGAAACACTTTCACTGCACTCAAATCTGGATACAGAAAAGTGTTGAGTGATGCAACACACACACACACACACACACACACACACACACACACACACACACACACACACACACACACACACACACACATCCCTGAATCGAAAACAACAAAACAGATCTTTGTGTAAACCTTGGAAAACAATTCAGGCCTGCAGCCAAATCTGGACACAGAAATTTAAAACACAAAACGGATGCCGAAAATGCACCAAAAGGTCACTGAAACAAGGATACCGAAACGCCTATATTCATGTAGTAAAAAACAACAACAACAACAACACACCAAATCACATACCCATCCTAACCGGACACAATCCATTAAGCATCACTTCAGTGAACAGCATCAATCTACGTCAAGAGAAATACACACATGAATACGTTCTGTATACTGCTGTTCCACGCGAGCATCCTACAAAGTAATGATGAAATAAAATTACTTACTGAAAACAAGAATAGCGTCAATTCTACGGCTTTTTATTTCGTCTCTGGTCTTTGTTGCCGGAGCTCTGTCGTAATGGAGACACTTTTGACCGTTAACTCTTTGTTCACGCGTCTGCTGATCAGTAGACACCATTTACGTCCCTTGACGACGCGTCATTGATTTGGAGGTGGGATGCATGATTTGTTTGCATATAAAAATGATATTACTAAATATTTTTTTTTTTAATTGAAACTTTCCAATGATAGAAACACAATTAACATTTCTGTGCTACAAACATTGTATTTTCTGGATTTGTTTTTTGTTTTTTTGTTGTTGTTGTTTTTTGGGTTTTTTTCCAAAAAATGCGGGAAAACATGCGTCACAGAGAGTGCGCCTGCAAAGAGTTAAATCTATTGTGACGTGATTGCCTGCATTTTTGCGTCATTGTCTATCAATGGCACGTACTTGTACGATGAAATTACTCGCTGAAACCTCGAACAGCATCAGTTCTGCAGCCTTCATTTAGTCTGTAGTCCTTGTTGTCGAACCTGTGTCGTAACAGCAGTATCTTTGACCGTTAAATTAACAGTGACGTTATTGTCTGGATTGTTGCGTGATTTTCTATCAGTGATACGTAGCGATACAATAAAAGTATTTACTGAAACTCGAACAGCGTTAATTCCACAGCTTGCATTAAGTCCGGCTTTGCTGTTGGGACCGCGTCGTGATAAATACTACGATAGTTAAATTAATTAGTGACGTTATTGTCTGCAGTTCTGCGTCATTGTCTGTCAATGAGTAATGATACAGTAAAAACTACGTACTTTGCACTCAGACAGGGTCAATTCTACAGCATAAATTTAGTCTGTGATCTTTGTTGTCTGAACTCTGTCGTAATAGCAGTATCTGTGATCCTTAAATTAATAGTGACGTTATTGTCTGCAGTTTTGCGTCATTGTCTGTCATTAATACGGAAAAAAAAAATTCTTGCTGAAACTCGAACTTTGTCAATTCCACAGCTTCTATTACGTCTCCGGTCTTTGTTGTAGGGACTGTGGCGTAATAAATACACTGTCCCCGACCGTTAAATTAATAGTGACGTTATTGTCTGCAGTTTGGGGTCATTGTCTTTCGATGAGTAATGAATATGAGTAATACAAATACTTACTTTACACTTAATCAGAGTCAGTTCTGCAGCCTTTGTTTAGTCTGTGGTCTTTGCTGTCTGGGATAATTAAATGCATCGGGATTGTTTTGTAATGGCATTACAAGTACCTTTGACCGCCAAAATTAATTAACAATGACGTGCTCCCCTGCAATTTTTCAGCATTGTTTATCAATTCTGCCCGCATGTGCGCCATGATAGATTCTTATGTAAGGCCCAATATTCCAGCATAGCTACCCATAGATATGAACGCACGCATGCACGCACGCACTCTCTCTCTCTCTCTCTCTCTCTCTCTCTCTCAAACACACACACACACACACACACACACACACACACACACACACACCGTACGCACACACACACACACACACACACACACACACACACACACACACACACACACACACACACACACACACCGCTAAAAGTAAAAATATAAAAAACCCAACTGTACGACCTATAAAAAGGTATCACTGACATAAAGTAATTTTCACACAGCATATGAACCTTTCAAGATCAATACTAATCAAGAGAATGTGAAATGTCAAACGCACATCATGTGTGTCATCTTGCTATATAAAGGCACAGTGATTAAGATTTGGAGTCTCGCTGATCGTTCTGACCTGGTTAGGTCGTATCTGACATCGTGCCACGTAGACACCTGCACAATGACAGCATCTCAAAGGCTGGCACTGAGCAAACAGAAGGCCTCACGCCACGACGCAAATATCAAGGAGTCAGCCATAGGTGCACGATTTTGCGCAGTTCGGTTAAAGCTTACAACTTGCATGGCCTTACCCGACCCATGCACATGAAGGCCTAAAGCCTGCTCTTAACTGGGCACAGCGCGCGAAACACACATGTGCACATCACAGTCGTTGCGCTCGGTGTGTCTACTAATGACTGAACACAGCAGTGCTCGGTCAGTGACAAACCGATTGAAGATGCACTGTCCGCCATGTTTGCGCGCCGAGTGACGTAGTACAGCCAATCAGAATCTGTTGTGGAAACCACTGTCACAGTTGTGGCTATTTGAAATCCAGGTTGCTGTGATGACGCCACAGCGGCGGAAGCCCCCCCCCCCCTCCCCCAAATCATGACACAGTCATGACAACTGTGGACAGCACTGTGGCGCTCCCCAGTGCCCAGTGAAGAGCCGGCTTAAGGACTCGATCCTTTATTGACAGCTTGTTCATAATCCCTATATGGCTAATGACTCTACTCAAATGCTGTGTCAGTTCATGTATGTTCAAGCATATAATCAAATGCATGCATGTTGTACTTGTCTTTGCCACTGTATAATACATGTGCCAAAAACAGAATTTAAAAAAAAGAACTAAAACACTTAAATGTCAGGCGTAAATCACACGTGTCAGCTAGCTAGAAAGGCCACCCTGTATAACGGCTCGTAAATCGACAGGAAAGCAGACGACAGCCTGTCAACAAGAAACTTCCCAGACTCTCTCGGTGATTAGATTAACGGTAAGACCTTCTTGTTAAAAGACAAGTTGCTTTTTTGGGGGTGCTTACCGCGCGGCACGATTTTGAACCCAGTCGTCTGTTCTGGTCCGATCATTTGCAAGTCAAATTTCGCTCGTAACTCTTGATTACATGTATTTCCCAGTACAAGAAGGACGATCTGAAAAAAAAAAAAGGTACTCGCACTCTGCAACCGCAGAGGTAGTAAGCGATGATGAGTTGGGGAATGTAGGAGGTTGGGTTGGGGAATGGAGGAGGAGGTGTGTGGGTGGGTGGGACTTTAACGTCCTTTTTCACCACGTAAGGGAGATATCAAAGACAGAGCAAC
>JACVVK020000389.1:340000-557500 GCA_018292915.2 Batillaria attramentaria | reverse complement strand
GAAAAAAACAAAAATGTAACGTTGGACAATGGATGCAAACTGGTCTACGGGGCAATATAAACCTAGGACATGCAGGAGACGCTGCACCTTCATGCTAATTTCTCGAACTCCCGGTGACAAAAAAGCGTAAAAAACAAATGACAATTACAACTAGGTAAAACAAAGATAAATACTAAGCGCATATACAGCAAATATTGCAACTTATCATCTCCTAGGCGCAATAGACCAGTTCGCAGCATATGCCCAACATCACTTATTCCTAACCACTGGTAGTGCAGACGTAAGTGAGGGGTTAAAAAGAAGAAATATAGATGAAAGGGCCGAACTCAGAAATCAGCTGAGAGAAGAGAAGAAGGTCAGAGCGGCTAAATTCGGGAGGTTTTAAAGAGAAAGATACAGGTGAATGGGCTGGTGAGGGATAGACAGAGAGGTAGGAAGGAAAATTCCTTAGTTGCCAATGAAGACAACATGCCTGGGAGGCAGTTGGAGAACAGACCGCTCCAACACGGAACCTCCCCGCCGTGAGGCGGTTTGGGAAAACAACGCACCAGAGAGGGGTGCGTTGTGAAGGTCTTCAACATGACAGGTGTTCAGCAGCACCAGCAGGGCGCTGCAAACAAAGCCCGCCAGGGTGAAGACCAGGTGGGGGGAATCCAGTGAAGTCGGCCTTCAGAAACGACCCTCAGATGTCTCACTGGACCAAGGGTCAGCAGACACCCGCTTACTGACCTCCCCCCCGGAGGAGATTTTAAGCGAGCAAAAGACAGGTGAATGGACCGATGGAGGCAGAAATAAGAGTAGAGAAAGAGCAAAAGGGGTGGGCAAGCTCAGCGAAATCAGCCCCGCCGCGTGAAGGCGAGCCCATGGGGCCTATAGGCCTACAGTGCCACCGATTCTTTCTTTCTTTCTTCTTCCTGTATGCATGGAATGTACTTGGATTTTTGTTGTTGGTGGTGGTGGTGGTGGTGGTGATGGTGATGGTGTGTGTTTGTTTTTTATTCTGCGCCCCATCCAGGATAGAACGGGACCTTTAACGTGCACACGATATTTTGTGCATGTCTGTGTGCTCAAACGGGAGAATGCCGTGATGCGAAGGGTCAGTGTAGCTATTCAAGTTTCGGAGTTTAGACTTGCACGTTTGTATTTTCCTAGGCTGAACATTGCCAAAGCATGGGGTGCTTAGACCCGGGGCACTTCCAGCCTAAAGCTGTTTAGACCCGGGGCACTTCTAGCCTCAAGCTGCTTAGATCCGGGGCACTTCTAGCCTCAAGCTGCTTAGACCCGGGGCACTTCTAGCCTGAAACTGCTTAGACCCGGGGCACTTCTAGCTTCAAGTACCTCAGACCCGCGGCACTTCTAGCCTCAAGCTGCTTAGACCCGGGGCACTTCTAGCCTCAAGCTGCTTATACCCGGGGCACTTCTAGCCTCAAGCTGTTTAGACCCGTGACACTTCTAGCCTCAAGCTGCCTAGACCCGGGGCACTTATAGCCTCAAGCTGCTTAGACCCGGGGCACCTCTAGCCTCAAGCTGTTTAGACCCGTGGCACTTCTAGCCTCAAGCTGCTTAGACCCGGGGCACTTATAGCCTCAAGCTGCTTAGACCCGGGGCACTTCTAGCCTCAAGCTGTTTAGACCCGCGGCACTTCTAGCCTCAAGCTGCTTAGACCCGGGGCACTTCTAGCCTCAAGCTGTGTAGACCCGGGGCACTTCTAGCCTCAAACTGCTTAGACTCGGGGCACTTCTAGCCTCAAGCTGCTTAAACCCGGGGCACTTCCAGCCTCAAGCTGTTTCGACCTGGGGCACTTCTAGCCTCAAGTTGCCTCGCTGGAGACTAAAGCCCGCATGGAACACCGACCCGAATGAGCTGTAACACATACAAATGGTTAAAAACAAAAACAAACCAAAAAAAAAACCGCCGCCAATCGGGACTCGAAACTCAGCCTCTGGCACTGATGGCCAGGCTCTTTACCACTTCTTCACCGACCGCCACCCTAGCAGGTCATTAATGTCCACGAGACAATGTGACCTAGTAACCGTAATTCAACGTAGGCGGTGCCAACCATTCAGACGTCGTTAGACCGTAACGTGTTTGTTTGGGTCGTTAAATTCCCTTCTTGCGTTCCACCGGGTGTAGGAGGGTGGGGAAACTCCTGGCCCCGGGGCGAGCCACTCCCCAGGGGATCCGCGTCTGCGGAGAGTGTCCGTTGTTGGGAGCAGAATAAGGCGAGAGTGTGTAAGTGGCCGTGGGTGTGTCTCCTAATGCTGTCACTATATCGCAGTGTCAGTCGATAAAGCAAGCTCAGTTTTTCTTCTGTATTTCATATGACTCAGAAGGCTGGGCAACATTGTGGAGGCGTCTAGAAGGAAAAATGAAAAATTCCAATGAGTTTACCGGCGAAGTTTGATGGATAAGTTTACGAAATAGGAAAAAATAAACATTCAGTTTTGAAGTTTGAAATATTGAGATACGTCAGTTTACGAAGCTTGAAATATAAAGATTCCGATTACGCAGAAATATTTCAGAAATACAGGTTTTGATCAGTTCACGACGCCAAAAACCAAAAAAAAAAAAAAAAAAAAAAAGGAATAAAAATAAATAAGTAAATAAATAAATAAATATTCCAATACGTTTACAAAGTTTGAAAATACAGGGTGGGTGGGTGTTTGGGGGTTTAACGTCCTTTTCCACCACATAGGACTCAGAAACCTTTATACCAAGTTTGAAAGATAAACATACGGGGAAGCTTATGAACTGTGAAAAATAAACATTCAGGCGATTTTATACAGCCTCAGACACGTTTCCAAAGTTTGAACGATGAAACATTTACCAAGTTCAGTTTACGAAGTTCTAAACTACAGATTCAGTTAGGTCTAGGAAATAGTCTAAAGATTTTCAAATCGCTCACACGCATGCATTAGAGTGTTGCGGCCTCTCCCTACAATACTACGTTGCTGGGTAATTAGCCAGCCTTCGATTGGCTGTTAATAGTGACAATATAGCTCAGCGCGCCCTAACTGGCCGTATCGATCAACAAGTCAAGCGTGACGAGCACGAGAGGGAAAGACAGTAATTCAATCTGTTATTTAAAACAGTTTGCTTGTATACAGACCTGAAGGACAAGCTCTTTCAATCGAATTTTTGAAGCGGTGAAAATGAAGTAAAAGTTTCGTTTGGAATCAAGGAAACACTAGAAATAGGGAACGTTGCGTGCAGAGAGAGAGAGAGAGAGTGGGCGTAGGCTTTAAACAGTGACTTACATTTTAAGAGCCTGAAGACTCATCTCTTCAGTGCTTCACCCCAGTAAACATCTGCACTTTTTTCCTTCTTTTTTTCCCCACACTTTCTTTCTTTTCAAAACCTCTCCCTAGGCGCCGTGAGCACACAGTTAGGATGGGGCCGTGCGCTGTACCGAGTCTCCATCATCATCATCATCATCAAGAGTACGTAAAGAAGTCAACACAGCATGTATATTTTACTTTTTTTTCTGACTTACTGCAGTTGTACACACCCCCCCCCCCCACCTCCCGGTCACTTCGTTCCTCTGTTCGATACTCGCGAACTCCGTCTTTCACTATACACTGTAACTCAAAAACACGTGGCGTGCGTGCATTTTTCCTGGTCCGTCAGTCTGGAGCGCACTGCCTGCCAGTCCCTTCATCCGCCGCTCTCTCCTACTCTGCCGTGCTTTGAATCACGAGTGAAGTCTCATTTCTTCAGTTCTCAAAGTATTTGATTAGTTTCTGCCTAGAACTCCTCCCCTCCCCCCCCCCCCCCCCACAAAAAAGTATTCGCAATAAAACTACAAAACGGAAAGCGTCACGCAAGTTGATAACTACTTCTTTCTGACCAGGAAACCTCGTGACGGATGCTTACAAATTCAGAGAGAGGGGGGGAAAAGTCTCCATGAAGACGGTTTGGTTAAATAACGCTATCAGGCTATTGATCTGTTGAAAAAGCAAGAAGAAGAAGAAGAGAGAGAGAGAGAGAGAGAGAGAGATTGAGAAGAAGAAGAAGAAGAAACAAGAAATGGCGGGCATCTGTTCATGTTGTCTCTGTGAATGCTGACATTTCCGTGTCCGAGTCGATTGTTTTTCGACGGAGCCAGCGGACTGAACCAAAGGAATGGGTTTACTTTAATAGGGACAGGCTTTTTTGTTGTTGTTGTTTTTAAATATATTAAATATTATATTAAATATTATATAGTATATTAAATTTGTCTTGTGTGTAACAGTTGTCGTTCGTGGCTCATCTGGGTCAAGGCTCGTCTCCCTTGCCCACTTGTCTGTGCCGATGAAAATGCATCAGGGGCAGCAAATCAGGGCAACTTTTCTTGGGTTCGTTCCCTTGGCCAGAGGAGCCGGTGTAGTACGCGAGATTAACTCCCCAGTGCTCCATGGTACACCAGCTTAGAACCCGGCCAAACACGCTGCATTGACCCGGGGTGATTTATGCTTTTTGTTTTGTTTGTTTTTAGTTGCGATTTTGTTTTCCTAGCTGTTCCGTCTTCCGCCAAAAACAAAAAGGAACACACACACACACACACACACACACACACACACACACACACACACAGAGAGAAACCAGCCAACTCTTGCACTGTTAGCAATTCTAGAAGGAAATACAGAAGCGGAGGAAATAAAATCACTTGCTTGTTTGTTTGTAAGTTAGGTGGGTGTGTGGGTGAATGTGTGGTTACTTGAATTTGTTGGTTGGTTGGTCGGTTGGTTCGCTCGCTTGCTTGCTTGCTTGTTTGTTGTGTGTTTGTCTGTCTTCGTTTCCGACCCTGCTGACAGTCACCGCGTTCACAGAAATGGACGACACTTCACTTCAGCCAACACGCTCTCCCACATCAACTGAATTACATCCATGATCACGCTCCTTTGTTCTCAGTCCCGAACTAATCTTCTCTTGTCACACGTGCCTGAGTCCCCATTCTCCGCCTCTTTTTGTGCGTGTTTAGCTGCTCGACACAAGTAATCCCCCACCTAATCAAATTATCGGTTCAGGAACATACCTGCACCTTTCATCCTTTTCTTTTCGCGATCTAAGCCAACGGTATTAATCCCACGTACATACAGATTTTCAATCAGCGGTTCATTTTCCCCCCGAAGTTTTCAGAGCCTTGCATGGTTGAGCGCTTCCAATTCTTACAGTAGTAGATCGGAGTGGTTTGGTTCGCGCCAAACCGCTTTTAAGCTTCTTACGCTTGACAAAACTCTTCGCGTTTCAGACCTTATCAGTTTCAATCAGCAATTGCAACCTACTCACATGCAAACTAACTTACTCCAAATTCCGGTTAACAGAACCCATCAGTTTTTTTTTTTTTTTTTCCATTTAAATGTCCAATTTAAAGGCAAAGAAAAGGTGACTGCAGTACCGTAGAGTTCAGAGTCGTGAAAATGCGAAAATGGAAACAGCGGTTAGTGAAAGTTTCGAGTAAATGCACACGTTGAAAAATTGAATCAGGTTCTAATCACAAAGCAGAAATGGGAGATTTCACAACAGCGTTTTCCACAAGATTTAACAGCGTTTCTAGTTGTACACAGTATATTGCGGGTTCCGACCGAGTGTACGTTATACTCAACAGCTTTTCCACAAACACCTCCCCCCAAAAAGAGAGAGAGAGAGAGAGAGGAAATAAATGGCTTTGCTATACTTTGCTACATCGCCGTGAAAAGTCTTTTTGTTGGAAACTTTGAGCTCTACCAAATAAATAAATAAATAAATAAATAAAAAGGATTTCTCCCGCAAAATTAAAGCCGGTTAGCTGAATCCTGCGTGCTTCACAGCGGATAATTTCTCGTATGGAACGGATGCGCTTGTGGGTGGACCCGGTGTCGTAGAATATTTCGCAACCAGGATAAATCGGAACCGGTTCCCAAAAATCCTAGGATATTTCGGAACCATTCCCATTTATCCCGCACCTGGCAGACAAAACTCATGTGGGCTAATGACCTTCTAGACTGTTCCGAAATATGCTGGTGGTTTTCAAATATCCTGTGACTAGAGTCAGGATAAATCGGAATGGTTCCGAAAAATCCTGCCACCGGAGCCAGGATAAATCGGAATGGTTCCCATTCGTCCGGTTCCGAAATATCCTGTGACACCGGACACTCGAAATAATCTGTGGAAAGGTTACCAGGGCTCTGAATACAATGCACTGAGGGCTTTTTTTTTTCTTTTCTTTTTTTTTTTGGGGGGGGGGACATTTAGTCTGGAAACACCTGCAGTTTTTTCAATTCAAACTCTCCATGCTAAAGGGTCACTGTGGCAGCTGCGAGTTTCAACCTCTGTCGGGGAGCCGGGGTGGCCGAATGGTAGAGCGTTGGACTTTCAATGCTTGGCCGAGTCGTGAGTTCGAATCCCGGCTGGGACGAAATAATTGTGCTGGCCTTTTTCTCGTTGCCCCGTCTTTGATATCACCCGTATGTGGTGGATAAGGACGTTAAACCCCTAAAACACCCACCCACTTCAATCAGTCCGCCCTACCCTCCCCTCACCCTCCCCTCTGCCACCCCCCTCCCCTCCTCTCCCCCCACTTGGAGACTTCGGGTGGCTCGGTGGTGGAAGAGGACGTTATACTCCCCAAACACCCACCCCACCCCCCAACCTCTGTCTGTTTAGTCCGATCATCTGACGGGCTTTGCCTCTCGCTCTGAAATCCAAGTTGTTTCAAGATTTTATTTTCCTTTTTCCGCTTTTGGGGGTATGGAGGATACCACACACACACACACACACACACACACACACACACACACACACACACACACACACACACACACACACACACACACACACACACACACACACACACACACACACACACACACACACGCCAACAAACCAAGATCACATCATTATACACAGAAAGATACGACAAAAGATATACGTACAACGTATACATACTCTATACGCAGGAAAGTGCGACCACCTATGAAACCTCTGACAATCTAATGAGCAACAGCTTTCACACACACACACACACACACACACACACACACACACACACACACACACACACACACACACACACACTAACTAACTAACTAACTAACTAACTATACCGCCCTGCTCGATTTCAAAAAATTTGATAGACCTGTCTGTCTCACTCCTAATTGAGTGATGTTGCACCTGTGCGTGTGTCCATGTTGTATGAATTCAAAGCTCGACATCAACTATACACAGCTCCGAACAAACAAACAAACCAACAAATGAACGGACGGACGGAAGGACGAACAACCGAACAAAATTCAACTTTTGTTTGTTTGTTTGTTCGTTTGTTTCTTGTTTTTATTGTGCTTGTTTGTTTCTTTTTTGTTTGTTTCTTGTTTTGTTTTGTTTGTTTGTTTTTTTGTTTGTTTGTTTCTTGTTTTGTTTTGTTTGTTTGTTTGTTTCCTTTTGTTTCTTGTTTTGTGAGTGGTGTTTTGTTTCTTAGTTGTATTTTTTGTTTCGTTTTTGGAGTGTTTTTTGTTGTTGCTTGTTTGGGGTTTTTGTCGTTGTCGCCGTTTTGCTTGTTTGTTGTTGTTTGGGTTTTTTTTTTAGTCGATGCTCCAGTGAAATCATTTCTCTCGTGTACTTGCAGATTCGGAGGGAGGAGCAGTGATGGATGGAATGGACAAGCGTGGGTCGCACGAAGTTGACGCGTGGTCCATCTGCCCGCCTCACATGACGGAAGTGGATTGTTTCTACGCCTATCTCCGCGTGTACGCACGACTGCGCAAGGCGGCGGAGAAATCGGACAGGGTATCGATGCGAAACATTGGCAAGCGATCACTTCCGGCGGGCCTCGATTCCGAAACCGGAAGCGGAAGCGTGGGACTGCGTCGGTTGCTGGAGCTGTGTCCAGACGACATGACGCCCGCCAGTTGTTACGAAGCGGCCAGAAACGTGTATAGGCGAGTGCTGGCCAGTTTGAACAGGGCCGGGCTGAAATAGGACGACGGCGGGCGCCTGTCATTTGAAAATCCAGCGCAACTTGGCTAAAAATGGGGCTGCTGTGGGATTTTCAGGTTCAAAGCCGCCCGCGGCAAACACACGTCTTAACTGAAACCACGTCGAAATTTCCGCCAATTTTATGCTCAGCTTCCACAGTTTTCGGAACAACAGCCGTCTTCGTGAGCAACTCGTGACACCTGAAGACTGAATAGCAGTAGGATTTTTTTTTTTTTAGTCAACAACTGAAGCAGGCAGACACTGAAAGATGCGCAGATCATTGACTGAACCGGGATATAACTGTTTTTTGAAGACCCGCCCCAATCTAGCACACATCAACATTCTCGTAAAGTGTTTTCCGAATGCACGAAACCTGTTTTCTTGAAAACTGTTCAGTGTATCGAGTCATTACATAATAGGGATACAACAGCTGTCTATTTGAAGCCTCCCGCATCTAGCACTTATTAACTATGTAGAACAGTGTTTGTGGAATGTGCGAAATCTGTGTTCTTGAAACTGTTTTATGTATCGAATCAGCATCACAGGGACACAACAGTCTAGCACACACTATCAACGTTGTAGAAAATTGTCGAATGCGTGAAATTTGTGCTCTTGAAACTGTTTGATGTAACGAGACATAACACCACAGGCTGTATCTAGGTCAGAGCAGGCTGTAAGGTGTATAGGCAAGTGTATTTGTTCTATTTATAACCTGAGTGACCGGGACCGCTCGCCAAGAATAGTAGTTTAAGTTTCTTGGTGTGTTGTTGTTGTTTTTAAGCTAACGCCAGATTTCTTCAGCGTCAGAGGCTGCAAAGTTTTAAAAATAGTTCAGGTGTCTCGACAGAGGATCATTCATTTTTACCACAAACAGAGGTCGTGCTCCAAAAGCGGTAGTTTACCTCCACACTGAAAGCTCGCTCCCATTTTGTTAATTGACGCCTGCCTAGACAACTTCCAGGTATACCAAGAAACATTACAATTGTGACGGTGTTTCTTTCTTTCTTGCAGGAACCATATCAGAAACTCTTAAAGTGGATATCAGTCACCAGTTATAACGCGTTCATTTGCAGACTCGTAAGTGTAGACTCTTTGAAAAAGTTCCTACACTGTATTGTGCTGGTGTTTCGTTTTCGCAGGACTGAACCATAATTATGAGAACTTTGAAGTGGACATCAGGAACCATTTTCAGACTTCCATTAAGTGTATGCTCTTTGGGAAAGTTCCCATTGTATCGGTGTTTGTTTCGTACAGGAGCTACTGATACGAGAACTTTCATGTAACCGTGTTTCGATGCGGGGAAAAAAAAAAAGAAAATGAAATCAGGGACTAGTTATAATTGTGCTTATTTGTAAATTCATTAATCAGAATACATTTTCGATTTTAGTATATTAGTTCTTTTAGTTCTTTTTAGCTCTGTAAGCGCGTCGAGCTCACTGAGACTAAGTGCTATATAAGTATCCATTATCACTACTACTGCTACTACTACTACTACAATAATAACTATAATTATTGATTTGTACATGAACAACGGATAAACATCACACTGACAGAAATATATCTTCATTTTATTTTCAAGACAAGTATTTCAAATAGGAACAGCTGATGGTTTTACGTCTGTGTAAATGTGAGCTCGTGAGTGTGTGGCAACATTTGATGCTTTCTTGACAGTCCGAGTTTCCTCATTCATTCCCACGACAATAAAACAGTGATTGGATGAAAATACCATGAAGGAGTTGTCCTGAATTTTACGATACTCTGTTCACAGCACCATGCTTAATGGATTATATATTCTCAGTTCTAAGACCCTGTGCTTTATTCAATGTATTTATCACTGAAGAAGACAGAAACTGCTTTCAGTTCTCTCAGGCTGAAACTGTACTGCCAACTGAAAAACAAATAACCTAGGATCCGATGATATATTTTACGATTTCTTTGTAGGTTGTTTCAGTTGTTGTTCACCTGTATGAAAAGATGTTATTCATGTTCGCTCTCTCTCTCTCTCTCTCTCTCTCTTATTATTATTTCTACTGGCAACAGACTACATACATAATATAGTAACATTTAGCTTGTTCAGTTTCCGCGTATTCCGTTGTTTTATGGGTTTTCTTGAGACAAGTTTACAGCTGTTGTATGGATATGTCAAATTGTGAAACTGACTCCTTCGGCTTCCAAGAGGAGGTCACTGCTACTGACTTGACGCATTTCAGTTTTGACTGGCTGATATGCCCACGTGTTTAGAACAACCGTAGCCACGCCGCGCTGAATTTGTCGTTTGGAAGCTTCTGGTATCGATGTAAGTCTATATTACTCCTGAATTAGAGAGTTATTATATACATATAGTAAGAGGGCGAGCTAGAAGATGTGTTAGACGTCTATATCACTAGGCCAAAATCACTAGACTTCACGGTATCCAACTGACTTATGTTTTGGACTGAACAGATAAACTTGAGAGTGCGGCACCTGTACGGCTCGAAATAGGCTGTCTTCTGAATGCAGTACACTGTCGTCTGCAGGTTGTGCGGGCAAAAATTCAGATCAGTTCTTCTACTCAGCGGTTGCCCATTCACATTAGCTGACTCCTCGATATTCGCGGTGCGTGTACCCTTCCGTGTTGGCTCATTGCCAGAATGTCAGTGGGGCAGACTGCTATGACTGTGTGTAGGTGCGTAAGTGCCGGGCACGGTATTAGACACTGCCAAAAGACAGAGCGATCGGTGGGCATAGACTGAACTGAGGGAAAATGTAATGGGCTTTTTAGGTGAACTGAGCACACACAGGTGGAACTTCGCTCGATTTGCACCACAGAATACTGGGCAGGCATAACACTTCAGTTACTCCAGAACTACTGCCCCGTCGGCATTTTGATCTTTCGGGAATTCAGTCAAGTTTGTGTAGTTGATTCAGCGATCACTGAAATCACTCACAAAATCGATCGCTTTTCAAGCCCACACCGCCATATCCCTCGCCCCCCCCCCCCCCCCCATCTCGACCCCCTCCCCCCACGCACCCTCCAATGATCCACCCGCCACTCATCCACCCCGTCCTTTTATCTCGACAGGTGAGTTAATTGCTGATACCAGTCCTTATTACGCGCTCATTTTCTCTTTGTTCCTCCTGTCAAGTTTAGGCTACGCATGCATATTTCATGGCTAGCGCCATTTCAGATCTGAGCAGCTGCAAGTCAGTTCGGCACGTTCAGTCGAGTCGAGCCTCGTGGGACAGTCGCCAGTTTTTCGCATCACTGTAGCCAGGAATTCCGTTGCCGAGCCTTGTCGCTTTGGGCGGGGGGGGGGGGGGGGGGGGAGAAATGGAGCGATTTGTGGAAAATAATGGACCGGCCTCCGGGCGAACTAAAACCAATGATGCACTCCGTCTGCTAAAGGGTTGTCTTGTAGTTTTCACCAAATTACAATTTGGACAGTAGAAGGAAAGGCACACATTGCGCAAACTCAGTGCTTCGCTTTTTGTTATTTTTTTTTTTGGTTTGTTTTTTCTTTCACCCCCAGATAGTTAATGGAAATTGCTGTGGGCGATTAAACACTCTCTCTCTCTCTCTCTCTCTCTCTCTATGCCCGACTCTCTCTCTCTCTCTCTCTCTCGTGACGCGTGTGTGTGTGTGTGTGTGTGTGTTTTGGTCACGTGTGTTTAGCCCACACATCGTCTGGGTCAGTCAGTAGCAAGTCCCATGATGGATGTCAAACTTGCAGACACTAAAATGATTTCCAGTTTTCTCTTGGCATACCGGCCCACACTAACTGGATGAGACACAAAAACCTATCAAGTCAGAGAGGGGAAGTCAGGAGTATGTCTGTCAGGAATCGTAGTCCCCTCAGTCAGTTCACCGTCCTCCCGGCGCCCCCCCCCCCCCCCCCTCCGCCACCTCCACGCCCTGCACCACCTCTCCGCCTTTCCACACCTCCACGGGAAAAATTGGATGATAGGTCTTTTGTTGTGGGAGGTTTCCCTGATTACATGTTAATGGAGGCTGGACTATTTGAGCAATTAGTGTGCCGGACACGTCTGTTTTCTCTCTCTCTCTCAGTTCGCCGGGTTGTTAACATGTTCAGAGGGATAAATAGTAGCAAGGCTTAGCTGGATCGGACAACAACAACAACAAAAAAACAAACAAACAAAACAACAACAACAAAACTGTAGTATAAAGGCAGACTGAGAGGAAAAGCAGCAGTTCTGGCAGGAATCATAGCCGCTCTCTTAAGCATAGTACACCCTCAGTTTCTGACACCCCCTCCTCCCCCCCCCCCCCCCCCCCATCTCCTCCTGCGACGCTTTCACTATCTCCAGCGTGACTGCCCCACCCCCACCTCACCCCCTAACTCATCACCACCACCCCCTCCCCTCCCACCCCCCCACCCCCAAAAAAGGCGGTTGGTCTTTTGTGTCATACCTGAATGGTAGGTCTCTCGAATACGCTACGTCGGCACTTCGGCATATGAGTCTTATCTGTTTTCTCTCTCGGAAATACTGATTCTTAACCTGTTTAGTCGCACATATAAGGAGTGTAAAAAGGCTGAGCTGGATGGGAGTCGCGCGTATCAATAGATTAGTTCATGTTTTTTTCTTGCTAACATAGTAAAAATAAGATAATGTACTGATATGGACTTACAGAAATCGGTATATTCAAGATAAGTTTGACTGCGCAGAGACAGCGGAGAATACTGTTTTCTGGTGTGAGACTGCTTGCTTTTCTCAGTGTTCTTTCTGTCTTCTTCTTCTCGTTCTTTCCGTTTCTGTCTTTCTTTCTTCTTTTTTCATCTCTTTACCCTTCTTCTTCTTCTTTTCCCCCTGAGAATTACACAAGAAGACAAAATGCGAATATATTGACAGCAGCAGGGTAACGAATGTACTGTATTATCACTGACATATTTTACCAGACATATATCAGCTGATATCAACATTTTGAACATGCAGTGTAACAAAATAAACACAAGAAGGCGGAGTTACTGACACATGTTTTAGTCATTGCGTGTACTTGTGAATGCATGGTTTCGTTTCTGTTGTAGTATGTATGTGTGGAAATGGTGATTGCAGTCAAGTTGTGTGAACATTCTTGTATTAAAGAGTGGAGTCATGAACGCAGCTTTCAATGTCGGGTTTTATTTTTTGTCGAAACGCGAAACTGCCATGTTTAACCCGTTTTGTCAGAGCTTGCACCCTAGGTTTATTATTATTATTATTATTACTATTATTATTTGTTTGGTTGCGTGTGTGAGATCGGGGGGAAGAGGGGGAAGGGGTGGTGGAGGCTCAGTCTAAGTTTGTTGGGTTTTTTTTGTTGTTGTTGTTGTTGTGTATGAGATCGGGAGGCGGAGGAGGAGGGGGTAAATCCATGTTTGTTGGATGGTTTGCTCGTGTAACGTCCCTTCAGTTTCCACCATGTACTAGAGACTAGAGACGAGCCAACGAGAAAAAAAAAAAGCCGAGGGGGGGGGGGGGGGGGGGGGAGGGGGTACATCAAGTTTGTTGGTTAGTTTGCTGGTTGAACGTCCCTTCTCCACCACGTACTCAGTACTAGAGACAAGCAACAACAAAAAAAAAAAAAAACTTAAAGTTTGGCCTCTCAGCCCAACGCTGTACTAGTTCGATTTGCCCGGCTCCCCAGGGAAAAAAAATCCAAACCGTGCGTAATTGTTAGTGACGAAGCGAAGAACAGAAAATCAGTGGTCTTCAATGGATAGACGCATTAATGCATTAGACAGATCTCAATTAGCAGATCTAAAGTAATGGGGAGAGCGTGTAGGGCGGTAATTACAACAATAGCATATAATGTAAAATAGTGCCGTGCGTACTAGTAGCCATTAGCATACACCATACATACACAGTGGCGGCCAGTATCCCTATAGGCTGTTAGCAGCAATTCAAATTGAAATCTAAGGGCCAGAAATAGACACACAGTAATGCGCGTCATTTTACATGACGGTTCTGCAATTCCCGGCGTCCGTATCGAGATTTCTGTTTTCTCAAAACAACCACGAAGCTTTATATCCCCCCCCCCCTCCCCTCCTCACGGGGTACAACCACAGACGTGGCTACAACATAGTAAACAAGAAACGCTCTGGAGCACGGACTTTCAAGACTGAGTTCAGCCCCTTCCCTCTTGAACAACTTGCGCACGCGCACACATACACCAGGCTTTAAAACGGTATACAATCCCAAAGAAGGAAAAGGTAGCATTTGTTGATGGAAGTGGGAAAGCCGCAAGTGCGAGTCTGCAACGCAGGTGTGTTATTCTAGTGGTGTCGGGGGGGGGGGGGGGGGGGGGGGGGGGGGGGGGCATGATCCCAAAAATTTTTCTCAAAAAATAATCTGTGCAGTTTGATACATTTTGGCATGATTCTAAGTTCTTCAGAGGAAGCCACTCTTTTTTTTGGAGGAAAATTTTTAAAGTTAGATTAAAATCTGTGCAATTTGGTGCCGTTTGGCACTATTTTAAGTCTTTCAGAGAATAAACACTTTTGTGGGGAAGGAAAAGTTTTAGCCAAAGGCAGAAATCCGCCAAAAGGTGAAGGTTTTAAGCACACACACACACACACACACACACACACACACACACACACACACACAGAGGCTGTCTGATGTAAAAGAAAACACCTGAAGAACATCACTGATTATTGCAGAGTCAATAGATTTAATCAAGCAAAACAGACAGTATGCAGATTATCGCACCCAGCATCGTCACCGACTAAGAAGTGGTAGAAGCTGAATATAATTATGTCCATCAACATGATTCAAAGAAAACAAAAACAGCTGAAAATTTACATCTGTTGTGTATCAAATGTGTACCCACTGTGACTTCAGGCTTGGTGCCGACAGTACCAGCAAAATAATCAATGTACAATCAAGAGATATTTGCATGTGATGTCGAACACTGCAGTATCATCAGCCGTCTACCGTCCATAGTTTCCACCCAAGTTTTAATCTTTCACGCAGGAGTCATAATGTTTTTCATTTACCAGGGATCCTTAGGGAAGGGGGGAAAAATCATAATAATCAGCACATCTTATGTGCATGAAATTGTTGTCATAAATCAATCTCCTGTCCAAAAATCGAGAATGGAAATGTAGTATTATATAATTATGGAATATAATATAGCAGTGTCAAAAATAAGAACAGAATAAATGGGCAAAGAAATTACACAAATTACAAGTAAATAAAAAGTAGGCGATCAACATTTCATTTAACAGACTTTTTTAAATCCCTCATTCCTTTAGGCAGCATACCTCAACCATACATGTACCAGTAGTAAAAGACAGTACAGTGTACATTCGCAAGAGTGGTAGAATTCAAACAATGCATACATCCAATATCATGCTGGTGTAATGCACACAACAGAGAAAGGCATCTTCACTTACACACAGTTCACTGTCACTCACTAATTCACGCACAAGTTTACGTGATAGGCCACACACAATAAATTTCTCTAAGGATTAATAAAGAAAATTGAATTGTACAGAATTGCACAGATGGTCCACGCAATGCATAATCCATTCATCTGTCTACCCGAAGACTCGGTAAGCTATCCAAGACTAATGTTTCCAAAGCAGCAGAGGATCCTGTGTCCATGGTAGCTCAAGGGTCTATGAAAGGACGAAGGACTAGGGTCTCAGTAGGCAAAGCGACGAGCCGGGCTATAGCCGAGCTTCTCCAGGTTGGGTTGACAGGCGAAGTTGATCATCGGTGGCGGGCCGCACATGAGGATAAGGGAGTCGTCACCAGGGGGCGGCAGGTGCTCCTTGATCATCACGTCGTTCACGAAGCCAGAGCCGTACTTCCAGCCTGCTATGTACACCACAGAATACACATTATACACGCTTGCATTCTACAAATGCTCAGTTGGCCCAACATTCTCAAGGAACGTAAAATAAAATTATTGCATCAGCCATCAGACAACAATGTCATAACAACCAGAATGAACAAATGATGCATGAAAAAGACTGCCGTTGTGTGGAGGGAAAAAAATCAAAATACTAAAAGGTTAACCCTCTCAACACCAAGGACAGCGTATATCCACTCTGACCCTGCCATTGCTTGAACCTGAAGGGCTGCATTCATGGTCCAACGTTGCACAATTCACGTGACCAATGCACTGTAATTACAAACGCCTCGACTGCAAGTGCAGTCCTTCGGGGTCAAACACTGTGCAGGGTAGCACTGGATGTGCATTCCTCAGTGGTAAAAAGAGTTGTTGTGTTGTTTTTTGCATTTTTTTTTTTTTTTTTTTTTTTACAAACCTCTCCAAACATCTAGTTTCCAGGGAATGTCAAGGGAGAAAACTGCTAGTGTTGAATGAGTTAAAAAAACACAAAAACAAAAGGCGTTGAGAACAACAGACAAGACAAATTTCCAGCTAAACAGCCAACAAATAAATACAAGGACATGATAAAGGCTCCTGATCTGAAAATTCAGGAATTTAACTTGCGTATTGTCCCCTAAGCATGAAGTCAAACCCATCCGTATTCTGGAATAGAAAAACAAAAATAACAGACGTCAACCTACCTGCTGGGGGGCGGTCCAGGGTGTACCAGAGATGGAAGCGAGATGGGTACTGCTGCTTGATCTCTTCCAGTTCTGTTCGCAGAAGGATGTCATTCTCTGTCTGCAACGGACAGGAGTTGGGAAAAAAATGGTCAGGCAAATGCAACATTGTACAAAATAATGAGCATTTTCCTGATATAACACAGTTGAATATTGCCTGAGTAGTGAGTAGAGTGTGTGTGTGTGTGTGTTTGGGGGGGGGGGGGGGGGAGGCGCTTACATAAACAATTTGTACAGAGATGTTCGTAGAGACATGTCACTTCAGCAGAAAATACTAAGCCCACCAACCTATAGCCAGTACAAAGAGGGGAAGTAATCGAAAACAAAACCACACACACTGCAATGCCTGTGAAAAACCACTTACTTCCCCTTACTCTTACGACCTCTAGAAGAGCTTCCAGACACCACCTGACTCTGACCGATCATTGCTTGCAATGCTTTTCTTTTAACACATATCCTAGTCTTGCCATTCACTCACCTGATTAGCAAAGAGCAGCCAGAGGTCAGTGTGATCATCGGGGTCTTTGAACACCTGTCGGATGAGCTGAAGCATGGGGGTGATACCTGTTCCTCCGGCGATCATGCCCACCTTCTTGGCCACCTTCGGCACAGGTTCAGAATCCTTTTTGTCACGCACCTTGAACAAACCTGGCCAAAAAAAAAAAAAAAAAAAAATGATCGAGACAAAATTTACACTGGTTACCTTCGTGGGAGGTTGAAAGCATGACTGTCTAAATAACCCAAAGACAGCAACTTTACGTCCAAGGGGTTTCACACAACAGCATCTTACCTGCATGAATTCCACTTTATGCATTTTTTTTTTTTGGGGGGGGGGGGGGGGGGGGGCAGTTCCCGGCCCTTAAATGACCACCAGCATCTTAGAGCTTGTTGGAATCGACAAAATATTGCACTGAGTAATAAACGCGATAAGGAGCTGGCTACAATTTATTTTTATTTTTATTTTTTTAAATAATAATAATTTCTAACCTTTGCCCTCATAGACCAGAAGACCATTTGGCCCACGGAAATCTATGTAGTCCCCGATCTGCATGTTCTCCAGATGCTGGGACATCTTGCCTCCCTCTGGGAACTTGGGATGCACGTTCTTGAAGTACACCTGCGTGACACAAGAAGAAATAAGGTACAGTACGGTACAGTTCCCAGTGGCGGCCAGTTCCTTTGTGCTGACAAGAATTTGTATGTACACGTACCGTAAAAACCCGAACTTTTCTACCGCTTTTTACACTGAAAAATCTTGAATTTGAAGGTCTGGTCGAAAACCAAGGAGCAAAAAAAAAAAAAAAAATTTCGGTTTCGATACCCAATCATCTTCACTGAACACCATGTGTGCTGGTGGGGCGAGTGAACAACGCTGCTTGAAATAGTATCTCGCATCTCGCAAAGTTTTATCAATTTATTTCACTTTTTGTGGACTTCTGATATTATCTTCAGGTTGCCTCACAGTCTTACTGGCCTGGTTGAAAATTTAGGGACAGATTTTTGGTGCCTGGTTGAAAAGTAAGGAGATTTTGTTTTACCTAACTGTCCCAGATTTCGCACTGTGGTCGAAAAGTTAGGGTTTTTACGGTATACACGCACTCTTTAGTCACTTACACTCTCTCTCTCTCTCACACGCACATATACCAGACACACATCCAGACATGTAACCATAAAGGTACACCCTTTTTAAAACACTTTCGGTGTAAGGGGATCTCTCAGTATGCACCATTACAAATTTATTGCGATTAACGCAATACACATCCATTACAATATTTCCCACCTTGATGACCAGGTCTACAAAGCCCTTGTCGTCATCGCTTGAGACAGGTGTGTAAGGGCGGATGACCAAACTACCATCAATGCGAGCAGTCAGGTAGATGTGTTGACCTGCAAAAACAAGATCAGGAAGACAATTTTTCACAACAGGGGTGCTAGCAACTCGGGACCTACAAATCTGAAACCACTTCAAGATGTTTTGCCAAATCTGAAAAGCCACAACTCCGAATGCAAGGAAAGCCAGAAGAAATTGACAAGCAAGACAGCTTACCGCAGCAGTCCTGAAACTGAATTGGCCCTCAAAATCGGAATATAAGGAACGCTGAAAAAATTGACAAGCGGGGGGCGGGGGGGGGGGGGGGGGGGGGTTCTGAATCAGAGACATACATAACATGTCTCTGTCTGAATGGACAGATCTGTTATTACATTCAGTCCTAGAGCACGGGTGTGTATGTTTTTGTAATCGTCTCTTATTCCACCACAAGGCAGGTACGTGATCGTCTGCACCGTGCAATAATACTTGCCTGTAGAGTGCAACACCCTTGCCTGTCTGAGTGCAACCCCCTTGCCGTTTACTCACATCCTGTTGGATCAGTGTACCACGTAAACAGTGCCATCAAAGCGCAACAATAATTGTCCGCTGGCAAAGATTTTGCCCAAACGAAAAATGGTCGGATATTCAAGACTTCGTTTCAAATCGAATCATATGACACACAAGTCTTCACTTTTCTAAAAAAAAAATCGCCATTTTTAAAAATGGCGCTGGGTGTAAGCAGTCACATTTTCACGCCCCGCCGAAAAGGGACTGCACTCTGGAGTCTAGTACTCCGCCGAAGACGGTCTCGAAATCGGATATCCGATCTGAATCGGAAATCTGCCACCCTGCAAATCGGAATTCCCCCCCCCCCCCCCCAAAAAAAAAAAAACACGTACGATTTTCTGCCAAATCGGAAATCGGGATTCAGGTGAAATTTCAAATCGGAAATCCGATCTGAATCGGAACTCTGGCACCCCTGTCACAATGTCCATCGAGCACGATGACAAACCCTTCAGGTACAAACTCTTTAGAACACTTCAAAACTACACCACATATTTCAGTGTTCATTACAGCTTTCAAAACTGAGGGTCACATTGACCCTCTCTGTCAAATTCAGAGGGTCATTTTGCAAAATCAAAGGGTCAGACCCAAGTACGAAAATCTTGGTTCAACCAGACCCATTGTTTACAAAATTACTGGACATGACACATGCTTCATGAACTGGAAAACCCAGTACTAGGGCACGTAATTCTCTGGTCTTTCCGATTCCAGTGACCGTTTAAGATGTCTTGTTTGAAAACCGTGCGTCACAAAGACATACAGCCCCCAAATCTCAGCGTAAACGCCGCACATGTGCGTAATAACGAACACTGTATTTCTCTTGATCTCATCAGCAGGCTTGGGTATTATGGTATTTAACGTCCATTGGGGAGATGCCCTGAAAGGAGGTGAACCAGTTATCAGCAATCCTCTGCGGTGGGTGGGTGGATGGGTGGGTGGGTGTTTAGGAGTTCAAGTCATTTTTCCACCACGCATGGGTGATATCAAAGACAGGGCAACGCGAAAAAGGCCAGCACAAATATTTGGCCCCAGCCGAGATTCAAACTCACGACCAATCCTCTGTGGTGGAGTTGTTAAAACACCAAACAATCCACTACAACAACCACGTACCAACTGGGAGGCCCAAGATGTGATCAGGTGAAGGTAAGGCGAACCGGAACCTCCTGGTGTCCGGGCTGATCTCCTGTGAACAATTAGATTGATATCAATTTTTTTTGGGGGGGGACTAGTTCTCTCTCTCTCACACACACGTGTACACCAAACAATCTGCTACAACAGCTGTTGTACACCACTGCTATCTTTTAAGGTTTTAGCTGGCTCATCGTTCATGGTATGACAGCTGTCCAGTGTACATGTACTGGTACATTCCTTTTAGTTCTTACCATTGTTTTTATTTCACTTGTGGTTTTTTTTTTGTGTGTTTTTTTTTTTTAACTTTGTGCTTTGTCTCTGCTGGTCTTTTTTCGGCTTTTTCAAGTCATCTACAGCAGTGGTTACATCTCACCTCTCTGTCAACCAGTTTCAGTGGGTATTTAATGGTGGGATCCTTCAGCGTGATCGGTGGCTTCTTTTTCTTGTTGCCAAACAGGAAAATCTTGGCCATGATGGCAGTCACCCCCACCACCGCCACTCCGATAATGACCGGCAAACTCTGCACAAAAGTGGGCACGGCATTTTTTCAATTCAATTCAATTCAATTCAATATAACTTTATTGTCTGTCGATGGCAGAAAATTTTCTTCTGGCTCACACACACACACACACACACACACACACACACACACACACATTAATTTATCTAGACATATAAATCCATACATATGAAACACAGATCCTAAAGTAATGTGTGATGTCCAAGTCTAATACTATGCAACTAAACTAAGAAATCTAAACTAAAAGATGGCAAGGGCATAGCGGACATGACACAGCCGAGTAGTAAGCCCAGTTTTGAAAATCTCAACAAATAAAATCTATACATACTGGGGACGGGCAGTAAACACAGTCATGAGCTTAAAATAGATACTGCTGAGGGAATGAAATACCAACATGAACATACACGTACTACTATGAACATCAATAAACACAAAACATTGCATTTTGAAACTTGTGAGTGGCATGCTGTGCACCATGGCCTTTCTTTGGGGGCTTCCACATTTTTGCCTATTCTCAGTTCCTCTTAGACACAGCTTGTTTTCTTCACTGGGATCTGTAGATCTATGATCAAATTCCTTTACAAGCATGGTCTCCTTCCCCGCATCGCCCAAGTGTGTTTTTAAGTGTTTTTTTTTTTATTTCTTATCTATACATGTATGTGCTGTATGCTTGTACCTTAGTGACTGTCACTTTTTATTACTGATTAAATGGTGTGAACATGAGTGTTCTGTCCTAGAAATGGTGACAAGATGGTGACTGATGGATGAAAAGTGATCTAAAACAACAGGTGAATCCCTCATGTGGGTGTTCAAAAAACAAAAACAAAAAAAAAACCACTGAAAGGATTATTGAACAGGAATATTGAAATGTGCACTTGCAGGTCGCTCCATATGACATACTAAATATTATCTGCACGAGACAGTGGTGGGGTGTGGTTTAGGTGTACTAGTCTGTCAGTACTACTGGGTGTGCAAGCAGGACATAACACCAATGAGGCACACGTCCATGTTACTTTACACCTCTGTACACTCTGTGCCTTTTGACAACAGAAAAAGGAGACACTGGACAATACATGTACATGTACCAAATGCATCAGATTCATTCATGATGCAAGTTTCTCCATTATATTAAACAACAATGTTCTTAACATAAACAGATGTATGTCCCCCACAGTCAAAGCCAGTTCTCTACATGGTCACTCTAGTCCATCCACTGTCTAGTGTTTCCGAAACCTGTTGGTCATGTCACGGTCCTCAGGTGTAAGGTTACACGTACCAAGGTCAGCAGTGAGATGACCCACTGTTTACACACCAAAATGATCTGTGCACACTTTAAAAGAAAAGCGTCACATTAAGCACAGTCGACAACTTCGGGAAAAGTAAGCGATCTGCGCAAAATATGCCCTTCAAAATATATAACTGTAGCCTGCTTGCAGATATATTTAATCTAGACTGATGACTGCGACTGACCATGTCTAACAGCATTGCTGTGCTAGCTGAGAGGGCGGTATCATCTCTTGTACGAAGGCCAAGGCGTTTGCTCAACCATTTGAAAAGTCTGGCTTGTAAACTCGGACCTGACTTGTCATCATTATTTCTAAGCGCGTATGCAGCGAAACCCAAGTGCCCGCGTATCACACGTGCCAAGTCATTCTCTCGGCACGTACACTCGAGACTGGCAGCGGGAACTTGACAAAAACATCACATCCACCACCAAGCAAAGCGTCATCATTGACAAAGATCGACCACAACCCGTCTATGCTGCGAACTGTCTAGTGCATGCAAACTTACAAACGCCAGCGTCCTGCTAAAGCCTGACATCTTGCCGGTTGTTTATCTGACACAGAGCAGACGTCCCGGTCAGGTGAAATTCCAAGCCGGAGCAAGTCACGTGATACCACGAGAACCCCTGTTACTATTTTTAGTCTGCAGGGGCCGACATAGCAGGGGGTAAACGACAGTACCAAAGGACTACCTGCAACAGGCGAGTGAGTGGGTGTTGGGGGGGGGGGGGGTGGCGGTGTTCACGTCCTTTTTCCAAAAAGCATACCAAAGATAATGATGTGTAATATTATACTTGCACACAGTGCATACTGTACATCTGGACAATGTAACCTGCTTCTGCTTCATGATTCATGTGACTGCAATCGCACATTGTCTCAAGTTCTGTCGAACAAACACCTAACCAATGACTTTCGTCTAAGCTTCTACTATAGGCAGTGAAGTCAGTAAGTCTGGTGTATTCTGGTGAAAACTGAAGAGAACTTTTTTTCTATTGCAATTTTTCTTTCCGGCTCTGAATCTTACCATCTCCTCTGCTCAGAAATGTGATGAGTCAAATGTGGAAAGCCAGTACAGCTGTGGCTGTAAACTGAAATCAATACTGACTCACACTATTCTGACCTAACATGCACTGTGCAGTGTGTTGCTGGCGTTGCACATGCTCAGTATGCTGCAAGCACTGCTGCTGCCAGTGAGTCAGTGACACGTGGATGCAGACACACATCAGAATAATGCACACTGCATCATCACAAATGGACACCTACCTAAGATGACTGTTTCTGACACTGTATGGCCTATCATCACTAACCAGTCCAAAACTTTACCATTTAAACAGTACAGTGGCAGGTGAAATTCCAACTGCCAAGCCCAGGATAATGGACGATTTTCAGGAAATCGTATGGCTAGACAATCAAGCCCTGTGTGTGTGCATGTGTGTGTGTGTGTGTGTGTGTGTGTGTGTGTGTGTGTGTGTGTGTGTGTGTGTGTGAGAGAGAGAGAGAGACACACACACACACACACACACACACACACACACACATGTGTATCTCTGGCAAGAGACAGACAGAGAGTGCCAGACAGGCAGATACCATCTTCTCTTTCGAAAGTTTTCAACAAACCACTGTTTAAAGACTAATAGGCAATGACGGGTGCTTTGCAGCTTAGCAAAAGGCACTTAGTCCCCCCCCACCCCCCCCCCCTCCCCCCCGCACCGCGGGGGCGGCCCCGTTGTCAAGGTAACTTGCCGTTGTCGATTTGTTCAGATGAGATCACTCCTTGTGAGTATTATTACAACTGACCATACCGACGCAGACTTCGCGCAAATCAAAATGAATAAATGCTTGACTGAGCCAAACACCTTATCGTGGATCACCCGACTACGTGCGGTGACAAAGCTTGTCTGACGTCGTCCGATCGAAGCTAACTCGGCATTTTCCCCCCTTGCATTTCGTAACGTTAGACATGCTGTTCAGCACAAGCCTTCTAGTAAGCTGTTACAAAAGCACAAGAGCAGTGAACGAAGTGTGTTATGTTGGACACAAAACTGAGAAATGATAACCAATGGTTTACCAGAAGTTCGGACGAAGCCATGTTTCTCTCCACGCCACTCACGATGACCTTGACCTGAAAGGTGAAGAGTCACAGGTCACGTATACAGGTGCGCTGTAGTCGTTTGTCAAACACGGGCAGTTCTTATGAAAGTATCTTGCGGGAACGATTCTGACAAAGCTTTTGACTACATACAAAACAGTGTGCTGAGCTTGTGGACTTTGGCTCGTGACAGTGACGCGAAAAACCGTGCGTCGAAATGGTGTCGGCATTGGAGAAGTTATGTCCCTTACACCAACAAAAGGGTTTTGCCGTGCAACCCCGATGGCTCATTGGTACTGTCGCCAAGAGGGGCCGGCGGTTACTGCGATCCCCATTACAATTTGTTTTGACGCTCTGTGTGTCCAGAAACAAATTCTGTGCACGGAACAACGAATTCGTCTTGTGTTGGTTTTTTTTTTCTTCTTCTTTGTTCCGTCCTACCGGTTTCTCCAGTAATAATTCACTTTGTTAGTTTTGTTTTCTCAGCAAGGATTTCCGTAAGTTACAGTTTTACAAGTACGCTGTACCAGTGAGACTATATTACTGCGGTATTTAGTCTGCCTGGCTGTACAGACAAAATTTGGCATTTTCATTATTCCCAATGAGCGATACTTGACTTCAAAGTTTTCAATCAGTAACATACACAAAATTTTGAAGTTCCGGCTGTCTGGCGTTAGTGATGGGGCGAGGGGGTGGGGACTGAGCCGCTCCCCCTGCCTCACTTCGGACCCTTCCCCCCCCCTCCCCTTTTCCCCCATCGTGCTAGGCCGGTACTTGGTCCGACCCTGATTTTTTTTTTTTTTTTTAGGGTTTTTTTTTTGGGGGGGGAGGGGGTGGTGTCTTGTTTACTTTCTATCTCAAGACTGATTCTGAGATTCTGATGCCATTCAATATAATTACTAAGTCTTGTTTCCACATTTCTTAGATCAACTGAGAGCATCGGCATCATTTATTTTAGACGTAAAGTGAAGTTGCTGTTGTCAAGTTATCAGTGTTGGGCGGGGGCTGTTAAACACTCAGTGGCTATAAACTGAACAGATTTTGTTTGATTTCAATTTAATGTCAGTTATGCTATTTGAAATATACGTAACTGTGATACGTGCATCAGTCTAGTGCTACTCGAACCGGCAACTGAACGGCCGATGACATGCCAACTGACTAGTTTCAACTGATGGCCCGCTCTGTGAGAGGCGGTTCCGTCCGTCGGTGTTTCAGTTGCGGCGGACTGACTGGATGTGTACGAAACGCCGCCAGTATGAACATATCTGACGTATGTTGTCTCAGTGGTTTGTCAGTTGGTGTTGCTGAGCCGGAACTCCCAGAGTCATATCTGTGAGTCCCCCTTGCATATGAGAGGAGCTATTGTCGGTTTCATCCGATCGTTACCCGGTACCCCACCACACCGGCTGGGGGTGGGTGGGTGGGTGTTTGGGGGCTTAACGTCCTGTTCCACCACATACGGGTGATATCAAAGACGGGGCAACGATGAAAAACCCAGCACAAAAAAATTAATATTTGGCCCCAAACGGCCGGGATACGAACTCACGACCCCGGGCGATCATTAGAAGTCCAACGGCTCTACCATTCCACACCGGCTGATGGACAGCCACGGACACTGACGGACTCAGTCCGGTCGTCGTTGGTGATTTTCTCTCAGTCTCCTACCGGCGTGCATCCCCGGCATCAAACGGAACATCAGCCGGTCCACCTACCGTGACCGCGGGCCACCCGGCCGGCCGAGCCCACTCCACCCACGCGCACACTACCAGGTAGCCTAACTAGGCTACCAGCTGAGATCGGTTGTTCTGACGGGTCAGTTGTGACGAACTGAATCCCGGTGTTTGCATTCCGACCTGAGTTACACAACACTTTATTCATGTCAGTCAGTCCGGCGTTTCACTGGGTGCCGGTCTGGGCCCCTTGCGGGTACTGATTCTTTTCCGGATCATGTCACATCTAAAGCCTTGATTGACTGACTTAAATTGTTGCCTGCGGTGCGGCACAGACATACGAAACTGACCAAGTGCCGCGCACGGCTTCACTGAGTCAGTGCTACTGTCGCAGAGCTAAAAATTAAAGTAGTTCTGTGGTTCCCGGCGGCCCCAACGTCACAGACGGTAATGTACGTACGCCGGCGGGCCGTAGAAAAGAAAAAGAACTTGTCGGAAACAAACAAAAATCACTGACAGGTGAGCGGAGTTAACAACTCACACTGAATGAACTGACTGACACGGACAGACACACACGCAAACTTGAAACAAAAAATAACCATACTGACTACGCACAACTGACTGAACACTGAACCCAAACACTGAAAAACACTGAACGACGACAAACACTGCCCCCCCCCCCCCATCCGCAGTGACGGTAAAACAAACAAAAACAAACAACAACAAACCCAACAAACAAAAAACCCCAACAAACAACAACAAAATACCACAACAAAAAATAAACACCCCCCTCCACACACACACACACTGACGTGCACACACTGACACACACGCACGTGTACTAGAAACTAGAACGGTAGACCGACCGCGGGCCTTTTGGCACTCAGTAAGTCCGCTGTACATCAAACCGATTCAGCCTGTTCCAGCTCCGTATGATACGGGGCACTGAACTAAACTTTATCACACACATAGACCTCGCCGCGGCACCGGCAGGAGCGCGCGAGGAATTAACACTTAGTGCCGTTCGGCGGGGGGGGGGGGGGACCAAAACTTGAACGGAAACAGGCTGACTCGAAAACTGATATCAAAGATCTTGGATTCCAAGGTCTTTGCTGATATGATCAGTCACAAGTAATGTCTCTCGACAGAAAACTCAGAGAAATTCCGAGCCTAAAACAGTCGCCATTCCTCAGTCTGCGTCCCGGCGACAGCAACACTGACCGGCCTTCCTTTCTCCCAGTTACGCCTTTGTTTTGCAAAGATTACGACCTACAACAACAGAAACGCCCTTCAGTTTCCTGCTTAGACTGCCAGTGCACAAATTTTCTTTTCCGCGCCACACACTTGACGGGAAAAAGCATGCGCTAGGCCTAGATAAACTAGAGGTGTATATCAGAGCCTGAGATAGACTACCGTGATAACGTAAGTGCCGGGGGGATCTGCCAGCGCTACATTTTCTCTAACAGCCCCTTCCCCCTTACCGCCCCGCCCCCGTTACCCCGCCTACTACCCCCACGCGAGACAAACTTGTACGGGACAATTGACGGCGGGAGTGGCACGGAACAGCGTCAGGTAAGGTTGACGCAAAATGGCGGCTGACCTACTACGGGAACGTCTGCCACCGGACTGGAGTTATGGAGTAACCAGTGATGGCCGAGTATTCTTCATTAGGTGAGTCGAGGTTTCTTGCTTGATGGATGGCTTTCTCCCCGAGCCGACATCTCGAGCTCGCACGTGAAGGTGAAACACGACTCGCATTCTTGTCATTTTTGTCATCCGCTTTCAGTGAGCGTCAACGTACGACATCTTGGCTGCATCCAGTGACTGGACGACCAGTTCAAACGGGACACCAAGCCGCTCCAGGTCAGTGCATTCATCCATAGTATTTTTTTAACACCTTCCCCCCACCCTGTACCCATTGCATCGATCTGTGTTCCTTCTGAGGTTCATTTTGTGACAGGTGACCCGCTAGCGCACCTGATTATTGACAACTTTCGGGCTGAAGGGACGTAACTCCTTAGTCATAGACGTACAGTTGCAAAAGTTTTCAACAAAGTTTTAACTTCTTTGTTAGTTTGATAGAGACTCAACGCGTTCAGTTTTCTCAGACCAGATCTCAGGTTACCTTGAGTATGAATCATCATATACCATAATTAATAATAATAATAATAATAATCGCATTAATAAGGCGCTTTATCCCAAATATTTTGGCTCAAAGCGCCGCGAGCTAAACCCAACACGCACGCTCACGTGAATCACACGCATTCTCTCACACACAGGACATAAACGTATTACATTCACGTGGTGCGAAGGGTCAGCTCAGCTATTTAAATTTCGGAATTTAGATATATGCATTTATTTTTCAAACTTGGTGGGCTGAACATTTCCAAAGCAGAGGGGGAGGAAGCCGGAGTACCCGGAGATTATATGATACTGCGGGTGTATTTCCACCACTGGCTCACCACTACTTTATTACTTTCCATATAATTATACATAACCATAGAGTTTTACAAACTTCCCAATAACCAGACTGAAATTGCAAACTGCGAAACTGATCATGAGTTTAAACTTAACAGTGTCAGGCTGCTTCCCAGTTAGGCTTTGAAACAACCCCCTTTAACCCCCCCCCCAAAAAAAAAAAAAAAAACCTACATGTACAAACAAAACTTCAAAACAACAACAAAAACAACGAAACACCAGCTATTGTATATAAATTCAGAAAAAAAGTGTGATGCCACTTGGGGGGGGGGGGGGGGAACGACATCTTTAATCATTCACTTTAAAAAAAATAATTGTCCAGTTGACTGGCTTCCTGATACATGTGGATTACAGATGAAAGGTGGTGTATGAGCAGTCGTCTTCCTCTGCGAATTGGGGGGTGGGTGGGTAAGGGGGTCCTTCATCAGGCGCTGCACACTGACTTCTGTTCTCACCAGTGACTGTGCTGAAAGTCATGTGAAAACCTACTTTCCAAACTACAGTAGTACTGAACACTCTGCTGAAGTCAGTTTGCACCATGGGTTTGGACCTATTGTTTTTTTTCCAGCCAGGACAATTGGACCTATTGTTTTCTTCAAGCCAGGTCCAACTGACCTATTGCCTTCTTTGGCTGGCAACAACACTGGCATTGTACATGTAGTTAATGAATACCATACACGTCAGACTCCACGATATATGGTGGAAGTATCACAATAAATATGTGCATGTCCAATATACTTAAATACAAGGAAAAGTGCTTGCCGAATGCATGAAATCTGTTGAAACTGCTTGATATGTTGGGTCATAGCATCACAGGCCTGTACGTGGGTTGGGGCAGGTCAGAGTTGTCTGGGGAAAAAAAAATGTGCAAGCATTAACTGATTAAGGTGTGAGGTTTAACTTGTAGTTGTACTGTTTAAACTTTAGAGCTCAGCTGTTTGCAGCACACATCAAGGAAAGCATGTTTTTTTATCATCTGATTTCTTCAGTATCAGAGACTGCAACATGGAAAAAATGCTTGCAATGTCAGACGGAGTATCACACCATTTGCAAAAAGAGTTTTGAAAGTGATGTTATCTTTCTCTCCCTCTGTCAGCTGCAAATTAGTTACTTTAAGTTTAAGGACAGCCCCAGTACGGCTAACACACTCCTAATCGTGCTGGCTGCTGTGTCTCTCTGCTTGGAGTTGGAGCACACAGTCTCGGATACTGTGACTGTACATTGTGATAGTGAACTCCTTTACTCCGCCGGGAGTCGCATTTCCGCATGCCTGTGTTATGAGAAGGCTGTTTTTAGCACCTGTCTCTCGCTTCAGGGCCACATTGTATCATCTGTGTTGCCTGACTTTTAGTGTCCTGTGTGAGGAGATTAGACTGCAACCTTTTTCGTTGACTTGTCATTTTCAGTCTTTCAGAACCATGTATTTATCCAGTGCATGTGTGTTTACATTCACTGAAAATGAGCCTCAGTTTTCTTCAAATTGACTTTGTATGATTTTATTTCTTGTCATACTTGCACTCATGGAATCCACATTCTTCTGGTTTTCTCCCAATACATTTTTTTTTTTCATGATTTTAGCTTGTACGGTAGTTACAGCTAGATCCATGTCATTGTAACTCGAGTGTGCTTATTTCAAAGTTTGTTAAACGCTTACGCAAACACAAGATGCATGATTCACTGTGTTATAGTCTTCAATACTTGGGGAAGGGAATAGGTTCCTGCTAACTTACCTGGGTCAAACTGGGTTGATTATGAGTCTGAATTACTGTGACTGTGACCTCGGTTCGTAGCGTAGCAGGTGTACACATATCCATCAGCATTTCAAATCTGGGTATTAATCAGATTGACGGATAACATTGAATCCTTTGGGCCATACACGAATTTTTACACACAGCCCACAGGGGCTATTGGCCCGACTTTCCAAAGCCTGCATGAAATTTGAAAATCAGTCCGTACAGTGAATGAGTGGTTACAGTTAACGGAAAGTTAGGAGCTGCATTTTAAGTTGTAAGTAAGCATTTGGGGGTTAGAGTGTTCAAAGTTTATCTTACATTTTTTTATCGTTACGCTTTCTGTGTAAAAAACAAACAAACAAACAACAACAAAATCCCACCTGGCAATGCCAACCAGATGATATGATAGTAACCGCAGTGGTAATTTACTCGTGTTGGGTACATTGCTAAACTGCTTCAGGGTGGAAGTTGACCGGTGGACATAGTCATGCAGAAACAAATCTCAGCGGGAATCGTCTGTAAACGTTTGCTGTTGCTGTTTGTGTTGGCAAGAAGAGAAAATAAAGACCAGAAAAAGAGGGAGAGGAAAAAAAAGTGAAAGTGGCCTGTTAATTTTTGCCTCCTGAGCTCTGTTTTTCCAGACTTTTTTCACAAACTTTTACAAAGAAACACTAGCAGTATTATGCCTCACTCGATGATGTTATGCAACTGTTTACCAACTCTGCTGTGTGTTAAATTGAAAACAGTGGATGTAGCAAACTTGACCTGTACAGTATTCATCGCTAGGGACTGAGAAACGTCACAACCTATTTGTCTTGTGCAGTCTTGCTGCCGTCCGGAGGGGGGTGTAAACCCGTCACTTGTTACAGGAATTTAAGATTAACGACGCCTCATACTCCTCTGTGTGCTTGTAACAGTCTCTTGACTCCCCCAAGAGGTGTACACCGTCTGGTTATTCTCACTGGAAGAGATCCTGCTAGGCTTTGAAGGGACAGCGCTTCCATGGACTGGTGTTTGTCCGAGGATGAGAATTAGAAGTGTCAGGACGTTTCTGAAGAACAATTTGGATAAAGAGATTAGAGGGCTTCATTGACTCTGATGACAACAGAAATCTTTGAGCACATGGTTGTAAGTGTGAGGAAGTACTTGATGTTGGGTGTTTCTTGGAAGGTTCAGTTACCATTGAACTGGAAAACCAAGTTAAGTATTATTGTAACCAGGGAAATATTGTGGATCTTGGAATTCACCTTTTTAATTTTTTTTTTTATTGAGCTATTTCAAACAGGAGGCTGATAAAATTGTTATGTTTCATTGAGTGGGTTTTTGTTGTTGTTGTTGTCATTATACATCATGAAAACACCCCCTTTTTCCTCCTGAAAATTCAGGCCCAATTATTTCAGCCTGGGTAACCTTCAGATATTTCATCGTCAGGGAAAATTTGAGATCCAAAGTTAGCGTGCCTAATGCCTAGGGATGTTTCGGGCAGGTCGAGGCTGTACTGGGAAAGCTATCACTTCCGTATACATACTTGTCGCGACCTTGTCATCGTGAAAGAGAAGAGAGAAGACGACAGCGTGACAACCTCGCTTTGGGGTCAACAATCTGCCCTTAGGTCAATAACTTTAATTTGTCAAGCAAACGCTACTCGCCGCTGGGGCGGCCACTGGTGGGGTTAATTTGCTCCCTTTGCTTACCTGGGAAATCCAGGAGGGATTAGGGTGATCGTCGGCCTTCAAAAGCGGTTGGCCCTGGCCCCTGTGCCTTTTATCTGTGCGTCTGGGTGTTGTTTCAGTTGCAAATTCCGCTTACAGACAGTCGCCCGACCATGTACCTAGTTCTTTCACAGCTGCCGGAGAGGAACGGTTGCACGTCAGACTGGTGGATTTAGTTTGCCCTTCCTTCAGGCCTAATTATGTCATGAATACTTTGAGGGCATGGGTTTGTGGACACAACAGACTGGTATGCCCTTACTGACTTTCGCATGACTGATTTAAAAGTTACGTCCTGTCAGTGTCTGGTAAAGAATTGTGTGGCCGTAATTGTATTGTAAACAAAATTTCTTGCAATTACTTCTGCATACTTTGGTTACAGGAAGCCGGTTCAGTTGGGGTAGGGGGAGGGGTTGTAAGCAAAGGATTGATATAAAACCTAGTAAGAGGGTTATAAATACGTGGTTGTATTAGCAAGTCAGCCGGAGTGGATGTTAAAAACAGAATTTTCATGATTTTTTTTTTTTTGCGAAACGTGTTTGCTAGATCATTACACTTGAACTCAGTGTGAGAGTGGCCCGGGCAGGAGTTGAAACCCAAGTCGATGTCGGACTTAGGTGCCCGTTCTGGTTGATTGACTTTTTGCCACAACACTGGGAAAGTACGCAGATGTTTCCGCCGACAAGCTGTGAGCAGGGCTAACGTTTTTCTGTTGGACAATTACCTTCATCGGGCTCCTTTTTTGCCCCCGGTGCCAATCAATTCACCAAAGGGCACTGGAAGCATTGGCCAAAGGAATTATTCCTCACGGTGGTAAGCTGAAGTAATGAGCGTGCTTGTTGGAGTGATGCAGTTGCAGCGAGTAAATTATTGAGTTGCTGGGCGGCATACGCTGCCTGTTTTGGGCATGATTGAGTGTGGACTGCTGATGGCAAAACATACAGCCAACATGCCAGGTAAGGTTTAGAAGTTTCTGTGTGAGCTTGACGTTATCTTGAAATAGTTGTGAATTGTATAAACGTGTTTTACAAAAAAACTTGTAAATCATTGTACTGTGCTCTCCAAGATGATTACAGAAGTTGTTTTGGAGATGAGCTTGGCGTTATTTTGAAATAATTATTGATTTCTTATTTTTTTGATGCATTTAATTTTTATAAAAAAATTTCCCACCTCCCAAAGTCGGACAAAATTGTGCTGTGGTCTCAAAGTTGTTTACATTTCTAAACTCTAGGCAGGCAAGCAGTCTGAAATTGAATGGGGTGTCTGTCGTTTTCTTCAGCGTTTTGTGGCAGAACACTCCCACTGACGCACCATGGGATGAATGAGTTGCGCATACATGGACATCCTATTGAAGTCGCCCACCACAATGACATGGGCAGCCACACTTCAGACGATGATGTCTGATCTCTGTTGTCAGAAACTGACAGTTGTTACGCTAGGAGTTTCCCAAAGCGGTATAATTTTGCTGCAGTCTCACGGTTTTTACCAGATCCAACCGGCCCTAACAAGATTCTTTTGAAAAAGAGCTGTGCGGTGGCGTTGTTAAAATACATTGTATGCCTCTAGGTGTAAAATTTACTGACGCAGGGAAGACCACGGACGTGTCAACAAGGCACACAAAAGAGACTCACAACTCACTCATATTTACATGTCAACAGATTTTGTTTTCATACTCATTGTGGCATGTTAATTATTCATCCTCCTTGACTACTTAAACACTTTCTTCTCTCGGAAATATTATATATATATGCTAGTTTTAGACTGATCCACACACACACACACACACACACACACACACACACACACACACACACACACACACACACACACACACACACACACACACACACACACACACACACGCGCGCGCGCGCGCGCACACACACACCTCACAACATCCCCATAAAGATTTTTTTGGCCAGATACTGTGTACCAGATAAATATCTAATTCCTTGTTCACCCCCCCCCCCCCCCCCAGGCGGTTTCACCCGGGATGAGGGCAAGCGGTATGTAGTCAAGTTATGTACAGCGCGTAGGTGTACTGCTCAACCTGTCCTGAATGTTGACATCACCCACTGTGTGCCGCCAACCTTTTGAGAAATCGGGAGGTTGTATTTATCTCCTCCCAGAATCATACACCGTACCTTCAGCCTTGATGGTGCATCTTGGTGTTAGATCTGTTAGGTAGCGCTGGATTTTAGGACAGATGTTAATCAGCGGTCGTGGCAGACAGGTACCACGGTCCAGTTGCTGTGTGATCATTGATGAAACGTCCAGGCGCAAAGCAGTCAGTCCCACGGCGGGGTCGCCATGTGTGGGAAATCCTTGAAATGTTTTGACTCTGAGTTATCCTGCAGTGGATAAGCGCGAGTTGTCGTTTTCTCACTACGTGTAATCTCTCGTTGACTGCTCAGTTTGCTCTGCACCTGTCGCCTTGAAGGATTAAGTTTGATGTAGATTTCCTGTGCACCGCTTTTTTTGTGAGGACTCTAGGAGGTTACCTTGAGCGTGTCGCAGTTTGTGCATTCTTTGGATGTCCCAGGCTGACGTTTTGGTAGAAAAGAAATCCGGCACACGATTGCTGAAAGATACTGTCAGTGTCGTTGAACCTCAGTGAGGTCTGGTCGTTGAACTTGAAGTCCGGCTGGGAATACGTGATACATGTACTTTCTTGAGGTTATAGTCAGCTGGGTAAGTTGAGATTTACCACTGTAGTTAAATGACTTTCCGGAGTTACCACTGTGTCAGCGGTGTGTGTGTGTGTGTGTGTGTGACATACCACCGACGAATCGTGTGTGTGTGTGTGGGGGGGGGGGGGGGGGGTATGGTATACACATAATTTGCTTCTCCTCTGTACACAAGTCTGTCTCCATTGAAACGCTGAAGGCACCGCAGGGCTGGAGGATGAAGCAGAGAAAACCTAAGTGCTACATGTGTGTGTGTGTGTCTGCGGGTGGGTGGGTGGGTGTGGATGCATGTGCGTGTACACGTGTGTGTGTGTGTGTGTGTGTGTGTGTGTGTGTGTGTGTGTGTGTGTGTGTGTGTGTGTGTGTGTTGTTTTTGTCAGTTTAAATTAAATGACATCCCAGTCAGCCCAGGCAGGGTGATTTCAGTCTTATTCGTCCAACATTATCATTACACTCCCTGTCCCCCACTCCTTGTTTTATTTCCCTACTAGTACCCCCTCACCTTGTCTGTAAACGGATCATGCAGATTTGGCCTCTTCCCTGCCTGCCACTTTCGCCCTATTTCTCTTTTGACAAATCCGCTTTTGGTATGCAAGTGGAATGCTGTGCACTTTCGCCCTATTTCTCTTTTGACAAATCCGCATTTGGTATGCAAGTGGAATGCTGACTGTTTTATTGATCGGAAACATTTCCTGTGCGGGGTCTTTTCAGCAAGCTATATTCGTTGTACCATCAAGAGTCCAGTCTCGTGCTTGTAAGTTTAGGTGTTGCTTTGAGTGTTGAAGATTATTAATTCCGAAACTTTGGGTTTGTAAAACTTTTGAACTTACTTCGACTTCAGGGCACCACTAAATTCAGTGTAGAGTCAGTGGAAGATGAAAATTTATTTTCAGAGAGGTGTGTAGGTGGCTGAAACGTGTGTATGAATGTTTTCAATTATTTATTTATGTATTTATTTTTTATTTATTTCTGTAATGTTATTCATGTATGCAACGATGCTGTTATCACCTGTAGTAAAAAAAAAAAAAAAAGGGGGGGGGGGGGTGAAGAGCTTATGTCCGAAACCAGTACTTATATATCGCTGAACCCAGTGACCTTTTCAGCGTAAGTACTCTGCAGTTACCTTGTCTACCCAGATGTACACGCGTGTACTGTATCTTGTTCTAAATCCAAGACTGTGGCAGGCTGGTAGAGTTACTCCATTAGCAGGTCCCCCCCTTGTCATTATCACGTATCGGGTGTACTCTGCTGGAAAATAACAATGCACTTTGAGATTGTCAGCTGGTATTTTGGGGCCAGGCGGTGTGTGAAAGTGTGGCGGGGAAGAAAGAGGTCTTTGAACCGGCCCGGCAAGATTCATTTTCAGTTTGCCTGAGAGAGGCTTTGGGTCGTGTTTGCGATGTTACCGCTAGTTCCATTTATGGGGAAAAAAAGAGGCCTTGCAGTTGTGCTAGTTGCAAAATTGCTAAAAGTAAAACAAACAGAATCAAAAGGACAAAACTAATGATGTATACAAACTATGCACAATCAGTCTCTCACGAGCATACGCACACACTGATACGCACGCGCGCGCGCACACTCTCTCTCTCTCTCTCTCTCTCTCTCAGTCTCTCTCTCTTGCGCTCTCTGTCTCTCTCGCACGAATACATGCGTAATTGTGTGTGTGTGTGTGCGCGCGCGCGCGCGCCGGCGTATGCAGTGACTGTCTCTCTCCCTTCCCGTCTCTCTCTCTCTCTCCAGTCGTGGTGTAACTATGAAAACAGTTGAAGTGAAGTGCCTTAACCATTGGGGAAGGGGTCGGTGGGGGGGGGGGGGGGTGGTGTCGTCATTCAGTCACTCATTGTTCTCTCTCTCACTTTGTCACTCTTTCTGTCTCTCTCTCTCTGAATATCTGCCTCAGAGAACTACCTAAATAATAAAGACACCCCCCCCCCCCCCTTTTTAAAAAAAAACTTTTTCTTGGTGTTCTTCGCTATTTTGGCCTCACATCTCAGCATTTAGTCCAGTGCCTAGCGGAAGTGACTGTTACAGGTCTACTACAGTGCATGGAGATGTTTGTCACTGGTTGTCTTTTCATGAGACATATTTATGGCCCTTGCTGTCATCTGTGTGTTTCAGGTCTTCCTAATGGGTGGGAGCAGGACTACACACCAGAGGGAGCCACCTACTTCATAGAGTGAGCTGCTTTCCTTTACCTCTGACCAGTGTTCTTTCACTTTCAGTGCCTCTAACACGTTTAGGGTTTGGCGTTTCATCGATGTCTCATTTTAACGTTTACCAGTTTTTTGACTGAAAAGAATGAGTTCACTGTATCCTAGTGTAGATGCGTGACCTTTTGTCCTGCCTGAAAATATAACCTTTACTTTTTGTATACATGTGTGTGTGTGTCTCTCTGCAGTCACAACAATCAACAGACAACATTCGGTCACCCGATCACTGGCCGGCCCATCTCCGAAGAGGACCCACCCCCTCCTCCAAGGTGAGATATATATACACTGCACGTTGTACTTTTGGATGCTTTTTCATGCATAGAGGGACACCAGTAAGATATCTGTAGCTCACATGACATATTAACCTGGGCTACTATGCTAGACAGACGCCTGATACCACTAAGATGCATGCAGAGTTACAGCCTCTTGGTAGATATGTGAGCTGGGTAAAGTGAAAGTTGTTGATATAAATTTACTGATACAGGTGTGCCAGTTCTTTAGTTTTGTAGCAGTGGAGATTTCATGTGACTGATCAGGTTTTCTTTTGGGCTTTTTTTTTTTTTTTTGGCAGATCACCACCCCAGAGTCCCACAGAGAAGACTGATTTTAAAAGGGGGACAGCTAAACAGAGGTAAATTTGTCTGTAATTATGTGGCAGTGGTGGAATGGGGAGTTTGTTTTGTTGTTTTCTTCTTTTTTGGGGGGTAGGGGGTGGGTGGGTGGTGGTTGCTTTTGCATATATGGTACAGTGATGTAATTCGTGTTACATGATGTAATTTAATTCACTTTGCTAATAACAATTCTGTTTTGGCAGATTAGTAGTAAGAATAGCAGTTCACAAAAATAAATATTGAAACAAGCGTCAGTGGTGTTCACCTCTAGTGTGTCCATAGTATTCTGATCAGTGGTTGGTCTAGCAAGTGTGAGTAGTCAGTGGTATACGCAGTGTGAATGCGGGGAAAATGTCAGGATTTATCTCGTGCTATCGGTGCAGGAGCCTGAAGGCGCCATCTGCCAAACGCAACCCTGATGCTCAAGTTGTGAGGAGAGGATTCCTCTACCGACTGGTAATTGTCCTTTTCCCAGTTCTTCTTGTTTGTGAATGCTTGCTTACACTTTTTTGGTTTTTACACTGTCTCTGTTTCTGTCACCCGTCTTCGCTGTCTGTCTGTTTGTCTGTCTGTGTGTCTCAGCCTATGTTTTGTTTGTCTCTAGATCTCTGCCTCTCTCTCCCTCCCTCCCTCCCTCTCTGTCTGTCTGAGTGTCTCAGCCAGTGTTTTTTTTTGTTTTGTTTTTTCTCTAGATCTCTGCCTCTCTCTCCCTCCCTCCCTCCCTCTCTGTCTGTCTGAGTGTCTCAGCCAATGTTTTTTTGGTTTTGTTTTTTCTCTAGATCTCTGCCTCTCTCTCCCTCCCTCCCTCCCTCTCTGTCTGTCTGAGTGTCTCAGCCAGTGTTTTTTTGGTTTTGTTTGTTCTCTAGATCTCTGCCTCTCTCTCCCTCCCTCCCTCCCTCTCTGTCTGTCTGAGTGTCTCAGCCAATGTTTTTTTGGTTTTGTTTTTTCTCTAGATCTCTGCCTCTCTCTTCCTCCCTCCCTCCCTCTCTGTCTGTCTGAGTGTCTCAGCCAATGTTTTTTTGGTTTTGTTTTTTTCTCTAGATCTCTGCCTCTCTCTTCCTCCCTCCCTCCCTCTCTGTCTGTCTGAGTGTCTCAGCCAATGTTTTTTTGGTTTTGTTTTTTTCTCTAGATCTCTGCCTCTCTCTTCCTCCCTCCCTCCCTCTCTGTCTGTCTGAGTGTCTCAGCCAATGTTTTTTTGGTTTTGTTTTTTTCTCTAGATCTCTGCCTCTCTCTCCCTCCCTCCCTCCACTCTATCTCTCTGTCTCTCATTTGTTTTGTCTGTCTGTCTGTTTGTCTGTCTGTCTGTATTGCACAACTACTATTGGCTCCAGCCTTCCCCCCTGCCCCACCTCCTCTTTTCCAGTCTGTAATCAGTGAGTATAATGTTGGATCTGATCATTTTCCTTCTGTTTTCTAGGAAAGTGGAGGACTTGTAAAGGCGTGGAAGCGGCGATGGTGTGTGCTTGCTGACTTTGCTCTGTTCGTTTACAAAAGTAAGTAGAACTATTTTGCTCACCTTGGTCCAGATACCAGTCTCTGATTCTGTAATTTGATACATCTAACAGTTGCAAAAGCAAAGATCTCACGCATTTGACACTTTCAACAATGTTGGTGTATACCAAGTGCTTTTAGGTGTTCATTCAAAAAATTCAAGACACAGTTGTAAAACGTGGAGGGTACAAACCCAACACAAAATCAGCTGTCTCTCTCTCTCTCGCTGTCTCCCCCCCCCCCCCATCTCTCTCTCTCTCTCTCTCACACACACACACACACACACACACACACACACACAAGAACGAGTTAGAGAATGAAGGAAAGAAAGGAAGAAATGACGTGCAACTTTATTTTCCACACTACTCAACGCACACACACGCGCACGCACGTGCGCGCGCATGCACACACACACACACACACACACACACACACACACACACACACACACACACACACACACACACACTCAATCTGTGCAGCTAATTACCCCTGTATGTATATTTCAGGTGATGATGAGAAGTCAGCCTTAGGGTCCATTCTGCTGCCTGGCTATAGAATCCTCCCTTGTTCCTCAGAGGATTCTGTGCAGAGGGACTTTGCCTTCAAGGTAAAGATCATACTGTTGTCTTCACACATTGTACATGTACCCTGCTTTCCTCTCACCCACTCATTTACTCTCGTTCGTCTTAGCATTCAGTTCATGAAAGGATAAGCCAGTTGTGAAGCTCTCTTGACTTCAAACCATCGCTTTGAAAAAAGAAAATTGGGGAAAAGCTTTGTTTTTTTTTTACCTAGTATTATTTCACATAAATATTTGTATGGCTTATGTGTCTCTGAGTATGTAAAATTTCCGTCCCGTCCCCTGCCTTCCAGCCACAGTATATAATTATATACCAGCAATTAAAACGGTATTTAAAAAACAAAAACAAAAATATAACACACACACACACACATACACACACACACACACACACACACACACACACACACACATACACACACACACACACACACACACACACACACACACACACACACACACACACACACACACACACACAGAGAAAAACAAAACAAAAACAGGTCATTTTGGTGGTCTTTGTTCGACAGGTCGAACACGAGAACACCAAAACAGTATACTTCCACACAGACTCGCTGAGCGATTTTAACGACTGGCTACCACATCTTCAGCAGGCTGCAACCATGAAGGGTAATCCTGGGTAAGTTCTGTTCTACACATGTTCATGTACGCGTACACAAGCACAAACTGTATTCCGCCACTTTGCCCCCTCAGAAGGATGATCTTTTTTTTTTTTTTCTTTTTTTTTTTTTCAATAGGGACTTCTTCACTACATACACAGTTTTGGACTGAGATAAGATTAAACATGGACATCATAAGTATATTTCTTCATGTAAATTATTTAATTTTTTTTCTTTTCCCCCAACAGGTTTTTGCGTGAGGCCAACAACAATAATGTCAAACAGGTTGGACAGAGGTCGCCACCATATTCTGATCCACGGAGGGACCACCCGGACAACTGGGGTGGATCCCACCCCAACCTGGATTCTCGCCTCGAGTCACAGTGGCGTAACCCGGGTCAGCCCTTGTACCCAGGAAAAGGACCATCTTTGACGAACAACAACCAGCTGCCGGGTCAGCCCATGTGGAAATCTGTCCCCGACCTTGGGAGGGAGAATGTTGACCCGAGGAACGGTCATCGAGAAATGGCCTACGACCCTCAGGGCAGTTTGCGGAGTTTGCAGCAAGAAGGGTACCGTCCGAGGCAGGACTTTGGCCCCAATGTGCCGAGGAATTCAAGGATTCCACAGGATCAGCAGCGCTACCCTCCAAATGATAACAGTCATGTGAGTGATAGGGATCCGCGAGGGAGTCAGCGCAGTTTGCCACACGATGACTACAGACGGTCACGTGAGTTTCCCTCAGCTTCTGCCATTGTACCTGCTGGGTCCAGTCTTGACATTGCCAGAGACAGAGAGTCGTACCCAAGGTCGGGTTTCCAGCCGTACCAGAGACCTGGTGACCCTCAGCAGAGGTCATCGTTGGTGAGCGACCCTGGTCGGCACGTTGATCACGGGTCCTATAACGTTCAACATCCACAGCGAAATACCCCTTCTGGCCTGTACAATCCAAATTACTCTAACCATGACAGGAACAAGGCTGACCCCAGGGGCCATCGGCCTCACGATACTAGTTCAGACTCGATGGGTTCGTACAGGCCCGCTGATCACAGTCGACAGAGAAGCGACGGGAGCAGGGAAGGCAGCGTGAGAGACAGGGACCCGGCTGCGTGGAGAGGCAGCAGATCGGGACCGCATGGCTTCGACCCTCACGGCAGGACAGAGCCAAATGTGGGACAGTACCCTTCCAATGGAACTCGCCACCCCGATAACAGGAGGAGCGGTGAATACAGCCCAAACGCTGCTCACCCTGAATCGAACTCGAGACCGTATGGTGCACAGGATCCTCGAGCGTCGTACGCCAGTTCCGGGCGACACAGCATCGCCAGTCACAACCGCAGCTTAGAACGAGATCCACGAGGCTTCCAGCAGCCCCAGCCCCACCAGCAGTCACATCACGGCAGTCGCACCAGTCTGTCCAGGGTCCCTCCTGCCCCGTCCTCCCACCCTCTCTCTTCCTCTCACCCACACCTGGACGTACACGGCCACACCTACGTGAATGTGCCCGAGATGCGCAGCGCTGCGATGGAGCACCTAGAGTCTCCTCCTCCGGAGAGGCCTCCGTACCCTGCAGCCGTGAGGGAGCAGATCGTGAAAGAGCTGGCAGACACGCGCAGCCCGGCCACCGCGGAGATGCTGCTGACATCACACGAAATGAATAAGGAGCGTATGGAGCGGTCGACATTCTTCCAGTACCCCACACCACCCCGCGACCAGCCTGTCAGCCGGGTAAGTAGCAAGGCATAATATCTTCCATTTTGGGGGGGATTTCCACATTTACCTAAAAATTTTCCTCCCCCCAAAAAGTATATTTCTTCCTCTGAAGCATTTAACTCTATCGTGACTGGGCCTGCCGCTGCCTTATGACTGTACTGACCTGGGCCTCCCGCCATGAAACTGCAGCAGACTGACTACATGTTTGACTGACTACACCTCTCTAGTGTTTAATGAAAACATGGATGGAGAATTCAATTTTGATGAGCAAAAGTTTATCAGTGTGGAGGATGCATGGCTGAACCTTTGATCGAAGTCTCCCGTCAGGGATGAGTTAAAATATTGCCAGAATGTACCACATTGCACAGATTTTAGTTTCATTCAAAACATTTTCTTCCCAAATAAAGTGTGTTCTCCTTCGAAGCACTTAAAATCATGCCGAAATGTTACAGATTTTAGGTGATTTAAAAATATAAATCCAGGGGTGCATGCTGTCAGACACCCCCAGCATAACATGTCTGCAGTGCCACTTTGTCACTCAGTGCTACACACGTTTCCACCTTCTGGATCATGGGTTATTTTAAGCCCTGAAGTAGATACGTGTACATGTAATTCGTAACTGTGTTTGCGTTTGTTCGTGCGTTTTCACATGCATGCGCAGGGTTGCACATTTTCCACAGCTTCTATAGGACAAAGTGTGCTGGAAACAGCAAAGTAATAGGACACAGTGTCATGGCCACTTAGTGGCAATAAAAATTTTAATAGGACATGTCCGCTTGATGTGGGAAAAATAGGACATTTGAAATTTTTTTTGGTCAGTGTCCTGGGACCGACTTAAATGTGCAACCCTGCATGCGTGATTGGGAAGCTCGCACTGCTTCTGTGACTATTAATCTGTTTTACTTTGCATCTTTCTTAGTAAACTCCTTTTTTTCTTCTTTTTGCCAGATTTTGCTGATTTGCTGATTTGTTTCTCACTCCTTGTTATAACCCCCCCTCCCCCCCTGCTCCACCCCCTCCCCCCCCCCCCCTTCCCAATTTCAGTTTCCCATTTTTACTTTTACTTGAGTCAGGTTATTTTTCACTCTTGGTATACTTGGGTTGTTTTCCCTCTTGTTACTTAGGTTTTTTGCCTTTTTAAAATTTCCTCAGCTGCGTGTTGGTCTTCGTTGCGTGAGCGGCAAATAACTAACTCCAGTAATTTCCTGTTTAACTAGTCAGTTTCACCAGTGTATGTCTGTTCGTCGTTGTATAATGTGTGCGAGTATGAGTGAGTGATGGGGGCAATGGGTTTTATTTAAAGAAATGCACCATACAAATACCATTTATCATTTTATTATTATAATTATTATTTGTAATTAAGTTTTGGGTTATTTGTTCACTTTATTGATTTTTTCCTTCCATTTACTTCTTTAGCTGGACGATGTTCGAGATGGCAGAGCTCCAGATCCAGCAAAGCGCCTCTCTCAGTACAGTGATAGAAACTCGCTCGCTAGTGGGGAGTTTAGGCCTCCCGCCAACTCCCAGGGTGCACCTGGAGACCGTGGTAGTCGATCACAGCGAGGTTCCTCCAACGACTACTCAGACAGCGGAAGGAGGCAAGATTCTGGTTCGGGTCGCTTTAGCGACTCGTTTGAGCGGCGGTCCGCGGACGAGAGGAAGGGACACGAAGGTGGGAGAGGGGTACCGGGTGTTGGTGGAGTTCCGAATGATAAAGATGGCGGTGGCTTTGGCGGCGATCCTGAAGCCAGAAGTTTGCGTCAGGCGTACGAGAGGGTGCAGTCTTTCAGGCAGTCATCTGCTGCTGGTATGTGATGCTTTTCTGCAAGAGTGTGTGTGTGTGTGTGTGTGTGTGTGTGTGTGTGTGTGTGTGTTTGTGAGGGGTGGGGGGCGCTTAAAATGCGCTGACTCTTCATGACAGAGAGAGAGAGAGAGAGCGAGCACACTTGTTAGGCTGATGTGTCTGTGTTTCCTGTGTGACATGCGCCTACAGCGTGACTTTGCCCTAATTTTTCCAGAGCGTGTTTTGTGCTGTTCTCCATGTTCGTTGGAACAAAAACGTCCCCCATGTGTCTTGAGCCATATCAGTGTGTTCGGTATACTTTCTGTCTATATAATTTTCAACTTCTGTGATAAATGAACACTTGAATCTGTCAGCATATGGTGATAATCTGTCCTGTCTGTAGTCAGATGACATGTCTGTAGTGCTATGCTCTTGTAACTGGACACCGCAAGCTTTGTAGTAGTTGTACACTGCATTCGGAACACTACGTGCAGTACCATACCACACACTGGACGTCTGTATAATGTGGGTGTGGAGTAAAGTAGGGTCTTTAGTTCAAGCTACTCAGCTTCACTTTAAATACAATTTATTGACATCGACATCTAAATAGTGTTGTACTTTTTAGTTTCCATATATACTCTTCCAAAAAAGAAACTTGACACCCACTTCTCAACTTAATATTTCATTGGACATCAATGGTAGAAAAACGAAAATACAGTCAATAGTATCGGAAACAATCACTGTTCAAATGTTCAAAACATGAAACTCGCCGAGAAAAGCAGAACGGCTGTACAGGCTGTCAAAGAGAGTGGGGTACATGAATCGTCAATATCTGAAGTGACCGCCATTTGCGTTGATCACTGCTCGGCATCGGGAACCCTTAGAAGCAATCAAGTTGGCGATAACTTGTTGCGGGATGGCCTGCCACTCATGCTGGAGTGCAGCAAGGAGACTTGGAAGTGTCCGAGGTGGTGGATTCCTCTGACGCACGCGTCTATCCAACTCACCCCAGAGATGTTCAATCGGAGACAAATCGGGTGAACAGGCAGGCCATGGCAGTGTGTGGGCGTTACACGTGGCCACCCTACTCTGTGCCGGCACCACTGGAGACGTGCTGCCATATGCCGCCTGTTCAACGCGTTCCGTCGCACTGGTCTTCGGGCCAAAAGTCCTGCTTCTCTGAGGCGGTTGCGAACAGTTTGATCGGAAATTCTTCGCAGTCCAGGGATTTGGGATGCTGTCGATGTTGCTGTCGTGGTGCGATCCCGAAGATGGCGGACCCGGATGTAACGATCCTGGGCCGCAGTGGTGACTCTGGGTCGACCTGACCTAGGCCTGTCATGGACACTTTGAGTGTTGTTGAAACGTGCCCACAATGCAGCGATAGTGTGTCTTGAAACACCAAAGTGTGTGGCCACGGCTTGTTGAGTCGCTCCTGCTTGCAGTCGGCCAATGGCATTATTGCGTTGAGTGTCTGTCAACCTTGGCATGTTCTCTTTGTGTACTGTCGCGTTGTCTGAGATGCGAAACCCATGGTTGCAGTGCCTGTTTAATCCCCAGTAATAGAGGTCACAACACACTGAGTTGCAGTTCACTATTACGCACGGGAAAGTTGTACGAGTCGCAATTCTGGATTCAAACAAAACGTGTTTAGCCTGACACCGAGCGATGCACAGCGCTGAAATGTGCCTTTTTTGCGACAATGTTAGGCCCTTTGCACAACAACACCCCTGATATTTCAGAGGAGTTAGCAAGTTTCCGGAAGTATTGCATTTAGATAGTGTCAAGTTTCTTTTTTGGAAGAGTATATATAACAATCCTGCTTGGGCAAGAACTGGTTCTGTAGTTGTTAATACAATGTCAGTTGGGAGACCAGTAGAAAAGGCTCTTAACTTGAATGCCTGTTTTAAGTGTGTTATTGTATGCTTCTTGAAAATCTCTTCTTTCTTTTCTCTCCCCAATCTTTTTCTCTTTTACAACACTCTGAAATCATTTTCAATCAATCTGATTAAATCGCTAACTATTATTTTAATCTTGTACCCGTCAGACTCCACAGTATAAGTTAAATTAACTTTGTCAGTTTTGCTTCCCTCTTAAAAATATCACTCCAGATTCACATTTCTTGTATTATACTTGCATTAAATTTTTATTTTTTATTTTTTGGAGGGGTGGGGGGGGGGGGGGGGAAGTAGAAGTCATTGCGAAAAGCATCAGGAGTTCTCGGCCGACTTGCGAACATGTTTTAGACTATTTTTGTACAGGGCAGGAGAAGAAACCATCTTCCTTGCACGCAGGGACTTTCAGTTCTTCTTCAGACAGAAGGAATGATGAGTCGGGAAAACGTGGAAGCCAGGATATGGCAAAACTGGGGGAAGGTTATTGTTATGCATTCTTCCCAGAGTCAGGTGATACTGACGAAACTTATCTGCCTGCTGCAAGAGGTCAAGGACGCAGGTCAGGGTCACAAGAACTCTTCAATTCAGGAACACAGAATCATGAATATTTGAATCAAAGCTTGTCAAGAGATAGAGTTGGATATGCAGATGGACTGCTGGGTGGTAGCCGTGTTGAGGATGGTGATATTTCACACAACACGACCTTGTCACCCTGCGGATCATACCACCACATTGACCTTGACATTGACCAGCTGTACAGAAGGGGGTCAGCGTTCAGACCGCCATCATCAACATCGGGGAGCGTCCGGGGTGACAGCAACTTCCACTCGCTTCCACGTTCCTACAAATTCCGCTCCAGATTCGATCCGGGAAAGGGTGGCTTTGCTGAGCAGAGTTTCGGATCAGGATCAGGCGGGATGGGTGGGGCTGGAGACAGAGATGGGTCTGGTCATACTCAAGACGCCCAGTGGGAGTGGTATAAAAATAACGTCCTGAAAACCCCACCAAAGAGGCAAGAGGAGAACCAGGTCAACTTTAGTGCTATGGACAGTGATGGTTTTCAGCCCGCAAAACCCCCAAGAAGTGCTTCCTACTTGACAAGCCAGTGGCAGTCTCCAGATTTTAACGAGATCCGGTCAGAGACAGCTAGAAAACAAACTACACCAGCTAGAACTAGAAGCAGCGCTTACAAATATCATCCACGCGATTCGTCTGAGGTTGATCACAGACAGCACTCAGGAAGACACAAAGACACGAGAGCGAAATATGATCAACAGTACCCATCTCTGCTCCAAGACCGATACCTCCAGTCGTGGCCAAATCAAGACCAAATCAAAATCTCGCGTCAACTGGATGTCCCGACTCCCAGCAGCCTCAGCTCTCATCCGTTCTTCGTGCCCGAAGATCAGCCTGTGTCACCGCCTCCGGTGATCAGAATGGAGGCTACTCCACAACATGGCAGTCACCAGAGAGATGGTGATGAAAAAGGCGCTCGTGCCAAAAGTAAAGGTAGCGATCGCAGTCTGAATTTTCCAGTATATCCTCCTGGCACTGTTTAACAAAGACTTCTCCAAGTGTGCACCTGGTCTTCTCTGCTCCAGACTTCTCGGACTTCTTACACAAATGTACTTTGTAGAGTTAATCTCGATACTCTTATGAATGGTTGTGGGGATTCCTGCTCTTCAGCTTTCTCGGTGTGTAGTTAACTCTATCTACATTTTTTTTTCTCAACCAGTAGTGTTGTAAATATATGCATATACATACTGTCACTGTCACATAATTTTGATGTCCCTCGATTTTGAGCATAGCCCAAGTTGACACAGGATTTTACACTTCTCCTGGGCTAGTTTCAAAATCGAGTTTCTCCAAAATTTTATGACATTGAAGGTAGATATTTACTTACTCTTCTGGTCACATACTCCTGTTAGCTTTTCTTTTTAACCCTTTGCTGTCCAGTTCTTCGGACAGGGTCCCCAAGTTGACTGGGAGTGTTGCACAAGGATGTGCTGATTTTGCAAACACTTTTTTTTTTTTAAAAATAAAAAAACTGTTATGATCAGCCATCTTGTAATTAGCAAAATGCATTGAGAAAACCAGCACTGGCTGAAATTACTAGCTTATAAAACTGGAATACCAAAACAAGACATCCCATTTTAGTCTTAGTGTCTGATTCCCGAATACAGCCAAGTAACTTTAACAACAAAACTTTATTTGTCCATCTGAAGCAAACTTTGTCTGTGGAAAGAATCAAACAAACACACACCTGTTGATCCACAAAGACAAATAAAACTCCGGTTGCAATTTGGGGGGGGGGGGGGGGGGGGGAGTACAGTGAAAAAAATGAAAAAGAAAGAAGAAACTTAAAAAAAAACAACAACTAAAAACAAAAAAACAAAAGTGTCTGATTCCCAGGGTAATGTCTCCTTGTTCAAGCTTTAAAAATTGCGTGGTAGGGGATGAGTTAATGTTTGACTGTTTTTGGTGTCAAGAGCGTTGATCACCTTGTTTTCAGATTTGTTTTGGATATATTGGCAGATACTTAAAGTATCTCTGATATCATATGTCCTTACCCAGAGTAGAAATCTAGGTACAACTCTTTCTTGTTCTTCAAGCTAAACTTTGGTTATGGGCAAGATTCACAGTGTTTCTCTACATGTATTTCAGAGTGTGTGTATGTGTGACTGTAAGCGGTGTGTTTGTAGTATGTTTTCCTTCATATTTTTCAGTTTTTGTTTGGTGTGTGACTAATAATGAAAAGTATAGAGTATGAATATGACAGAAATTCCTGTACGAAGTTTGAAATTGAAGCCATTGTGTGTGTGTGTGTGTGTGTGTGTGTGTGTGTGTGTTTGTGTGTGTGTGTGTGTGTGTGTGTTTAGTTGTATGACGTGAGAGGTGAGGTGGGGGTGGGGGGGATTGCGGGGAGGGGGGCAGGAGGTATGGACACTGGATGGTTGTTTTGAAATAAAAGTAAACACATCATTGTGATGCACTTTTTTATGGGAAGGCAGCTCCGCAAAATTCTGCTGAGAGACAAAAAAAGTGGCAGAGAAAAAAAAAACCCAAAATTAAATTAGCGGTTCATTATAACATGTTTTTTAGGATGACTCATTCTGCCATCTTCTCACACGGATTTTTAGATTAATGTCTAATATTCAGTTGGTATGTTTACTAGCAAACTTTCATGTTTAATTTTTCTTGTTCTTGCTTTCTGTTTGTCTACACAGCAAGAGGAGATAAGCGGCCAATACAGACTGTCAGAGAGGAACCTGATATGCCCGACAACGAAGTCTTGGTCAGTACTGCTTCTAGTAATCTAGGTTGTTCTGCTTCCCCGCATCCCAGCTTCACTAACCTGAAGATTCTGTTTTACGCCCATCTCCGTTAACAGCCTGTGTGAAGCAAGGCAGGGATCGTGCTGGTGTTTTACATTTTGGAATAGAGAAATCATGGGGTCATTAAATATGCATCTGGCATGTCAAAAAATGTGTACACGTCAGACAGAAGGTTTTCAATTTTTTTATAACATCAGCATGTGACAGGAACAAAAGTGCAAGCAAGTTGCACAGAATGGTTCCTGCTGTTGGGTCGACTGGCCAGAGACCAGTTTAATCAAACTCACATTGCTCACTGCTGAACGCCCTGGTGGTAATCAACAAGACATTAGCCCAGCAAGCAGGGAGGCTGTCAAAGCGCTGGCAAGTGCAAGTTGCACTATCTGGGACGTTTCAAAATGCGTATGAGTACACAGACGTCCCTTGAAAATGCATGGGCGTCACCGAAATGCAGTATATAGTTATACGCAAAACTATGCAATAAATGCGACCTTTGTATACCTGTCAGTATTATTTATAGCTTGCTGAAATTGGTCTTCTGAAGGTTTAGACCCTGATATGTTTTGATTACTTGTGTTTTAGTTTTATTTCTGATTTTCTTGTGCAGGAAACGCGGCTTAAGAAGAAGCAGTACCCCCTGAATGGAGTGAGGTTGCGAATGAGTATCTCAGCTGGGGATTTGATTGGGAAAACGGTCAGTGTTTCTTTTGGTGTTCACAGATGTATGTAGCCCACCTCCACTCCACCCTTCCACCACCCACCCCTATGAAAATGAAAAACATCATCCCCCTTCCACCCCCACCCCCAAACGAACACACACACACACACACACACACACACACACACACACACACACACACACACACACACACTCTCTCTCTCTCTCTCTTGTGGTAATAGAGAGATGCATGCAGCTGATCAACCAGCAAATCAACTGATGCTTTATCCCACAGCACGATGAGCTGGTGCTGTTGCTGATACAGCTGCGGCGTAACCAGTCTGCCCTGGAAAAGGCACGCGACTTTTACCGTGAGGTGCTTGGGAAACGGAGACCAGCAGAGAGAGAGTACCGCAGGCAGTGAGTCTCATGTTCCTGTTTTAGTTTATTATTCATCATCTCATTTGCCTTTCATTATCATAATGAGATTCAGTTTTTCCGACCGTGCCATTCATTTCAACTACGGTAAAAATTTAAAACGCTTAGTTCTGTTCTCTTAGTACATGTATATGTAGACATACCGTCATTGACCTGAAGACCCATCTTTTCTCAAAGTTCAGGGCCCGCATGTAAAAGTCGGGGTTACGGAGTTTAACCCCGGATTAGAGTCTAACCTCAAACTAAACTAGCTGTAGGGTTAAATTTCCTGTTATTTTTTGTTTTAAATCAGGAAGCGGGTCCATTCCAGCAAGGTGCCTATGCCGTTATAGAGGAATTTTTTTCTTTCTTTCTTCGCTTCCTTTTTTATTTTGTTTTGGGGTTTCTTTCGTCCTAGTCTGGGTTAGGCCCGTAGCCGTGGGTTAAATTAACCTCGAGTTCTACATACGGGCCCTGATGCAGACTCCAGTTGCTGAGTTGTGTACTGGCGAAGGACAGTTTATGGATTTCCCTTGTTTGTGTGCAGACGTCACGACTCGGTGGGACGACTTGACCGTAGCGTAGAGGAGGAGCACCAGAGCTTTGTTGACACGCGCTCTCACCTGGAAGAGATAGAAAAGAAGGTGAGGTGCTGATGGAGTGTCCTGCAATTTATGCTGATAATAATAACAATATTACTGCTTTGGAAATGTTCAGCCCACCAAATTTGAAAAATAAATGCAATTCTAAATTCCGAAATTTAAATAGCTGAGTGGACTTTTCGCACCACGTGATTGTAATGTGTTTATGTCCAGTGTGTGAGAGAATGCGTGTGATTCACATGAGCGTGTGTGTTGGGTTCAGTTCGCGGCGCTTTGAAAATGCACCAATTTACACAGATTTTAGTGTAATTAAAAAAAAAAAAATTCCTGGGGAGCATGCCCCAGGACACCCCTAGCATTACACGTTTGCTTTGCAGACGCACGCTCCCGGCTTTGCCACTTTGTCACTAAATGCTACTAAATGTCACTAAATGTCACTTTTCATCCTTTTGGATCATGGACCAAGCCCTGCTGAATGTAACGTGATGTTGACATGTTCCAATCTGTGACAGCTGGAAGTATACCGACCCCTCATCAACCTTGTGGACAACATGGTGACCATGGGCAGTCTGTATGGCGGGGACAACCTCATGCTGGCCACACAGTACAGAAAGGTTGATCACATTTTATCTGATTCGTAACAAACTGTTCAAAACAGAAACGGTACCACGTTATAATTTTCAGTAAAGTTATCTGTTATCTCGCGATCCAGTTTCCTGCAGGAAAAAAGTTACAGAATCTAAACAGCGCATAGGTATGCAATGAAACGTTTGTCTGAATTAGGTGACCCCAGGTGGTACACAACTTCGTAGAACGACCCACATACATTGTGAGCCTTTTGGTATTGTGATTACATACATTGAATGCTGTCAAAGTAAAACAGACAAGAGCTGGCAGAATCTGTGATTGCTGTTTCCCATTTTCAGCATTTGCTGCGGCCTGACCAGTACCAGCCACCACGCAAAATGCTGGAGTTTTCTCGCAAACACCAAGAGGAACAGGTTGTTGCCAATATCGAAGCAGACGTCCGAAAGCTTACCGCGGCCGAGGTTGATCTGGAGGTGAGGGTTATCCCCCAAAGGGCCGCGCTCTGTTTTCCATTTTGGGGCTGGAAAAGTTTAAAATGGACCAGGAGTGAAACAATACTGATGATAAACTAACGCCACATGAGATTGCATTAGTGAAATCACCTTTAACCCATTATTTTGTGGTTTTGATGTCCTAACTGTTCTGGTTTTGTAGCTTATTAAGCATAATGAAAGGGATGCTACTTAACACATGACGGGGGAGCCGGGGTGGCTGAATGGTAAAGCGTTGGACTTCTAATGCTCGGGTCGTGAGTTCATATCCTGGCTGGGGCCAAATATTTGTGCTGGCTTTTTCATCGTTGCCCCGTCTTTGATATCACCCGTATGTGGTGGAAAAGGACGTTAAACCCCCAAACACCCACCCCCCACCCACTTAACACATGGCTTTCTCAGATCAAAGTACTATTTCAACTTGCTAAAAGAGTAGTTTTCAAAAATATATGTCTACAGATGTAGAACGTCCCATGTTACAGCAGTGGAGAAACTTATTTTGTGTTGAAGATCCTATATTCCATGACACATTCATGGCTCATCATAGGCATTTCACAAGTTCCTCTTCACTGTACTGCCCTAGACTGAGTTTGTTGTGATTGTTGTGTTCTGCAGGAGAAGATTGACCGATTGAACCAGCTGGAGCGCTTGCTGCAGGAACAGAGCTTCAAGGTCTCCAGTTTCCGAGAAGACAAGGTCAGTTGTAGCTCTGTAGCCCAGGACTTTCTTTTGTTATTCATGTGTGTTTACAGTATGTGCATTTTTTGCTTTTTTTTTTTTTTAAATAAAACAGCACAATGTTTGCACTTGCCACGAATTTTTTTTTTTTTTTTTTTTTGCGAAGCGCGTCTCCAGACATATGTGGCTCACAGATCATTTGGAGCTGTTTTGGTGGTGTGTAGTGTTGCACCAGCAACTTCACACAGGCTGGCGCTGAAGCCTAAACGCGGGCGAGGCTGAACAGGACATCTTGGGACAGTTGTGGTTCTTACTCGCTTGGATGGGCGGGTTAAGTTTTAATGCCCTTTCCACCACATACAGGTGATGCCAGAGACTGCGTGATGAGGAAAAAGCTAGCACAGTTATTTGGCTCCCAGTCAGGACCGGAACTCGTGACACCAAGCATTTGAAGTGCAACGCTCCACAATTCAGCTATCCTGGCTCCCTTTCGTTTGCATGGCCAGCACATGTCAACCTATTGCATTTAGAGGCCCACCTTTTTTTCTTCTTTTTTTCTTTTTAAACTACTTTATTATCCCTTTTGGGAATTTTCGGGCTGCGTCACTGCGGTGCAGCGCCACCCAATACCTACCGTTTTAACAAAATTTTTGAAAACTTGCTGGGGGAGGAAAGCCGGATAACCCGGAGAGAAACCCCTGATGAGCAGCCCAATAGCCAGGAAAAACTGGTATCACATATCGCAAGCTGAACCCACGCTTCATCGCCATGACATTGGTGACGCCCATTCAGTAGCGCAGCGGCTAAATCCAACGTGCTACCTATTAGACCACCGCTCACCCCAATCATTAAGTTGGACTATTTCGAGCATACAGGTGGATTCAAATGCAGCTGCACCAGTACAAAACTTTTCTCTTGTGTACCCGAGTAAACTTATAATATTGGCCTTCAAACTGTGGGTGTGACATTGTGTATGTTATGGATGTTGTCCAGGAGCTGCTGGAGAAGGCCCTGCTGGGGATCATCAGGCAACAGAAGGAGTGCCGGGACTCCCCACACGAACTGCGGAGGCTCATTCAGCAGCAGGCGTCCGTGGAAAAGGAACTGTCGAGAGTCACTCAAGATCTTGCTGAAGCTTCAAAGGTATTGTTTAACTCTTCAAAGCCCATGGAAAAATGGCATTTTAACTTGAAATCTTCAGCTCACTTGAAGCCATTATTACGCAATCAGCAGCGGTCTCGCGCGTAGCGGGAAAACCCACACTTTGTGTAATAGTGGCTTGAAGTGGCTCCTACTGGTGTGCAGTGGCTTGTTCTTTTTCAACCAGTCTTATCACATAGTGCCAGGGGATGGTCTGGCTTTGGCTCTTAAGAGGTTAAAAAATATATTAAAACAGAAAGAAAGGAAAATAAATCCTGAACCCTGGTAATGAGGATTTTTCTGGGTGGTTCATTGGTGTTGGCTGTGTGTTTGGTTTTTGGAAGTAGTAAGCAGCGAGAAAAACATGGATGCCTTGTCAGGAACTGTTTTCATCTTTCAGGCGCTGGAGGAAACGACAGTGGAGAACAACAAGATCGAGCACGAGGTGGCCTTGCTGAGAACCAAAGTTCATGGAGATCTCAAACGCAGCAAGAGTGCACCCTCTCTGGTCAGTTGTCCTGGGTGGGAGGAGGGGGGAGAAGTTGAGGGGAAGGAAGGGAGGGGAGGAGAGAGAGAGAGAGAGAACACGGAAAGTGCGTGTCTACTGTAATCACTCTAACTTTTTCACCACTCATTGCACTAAAAAAATCCTGAATTTGAAGGTCTGGTTGAAAACCAACAAGCAAAAAAAACAAACAAACAAAAAAACAGGTTCAGTTTCGATGTCCGCGCCGTCTTCACTGAACACCATGTGTGCCGGCCGGGCTAATAACAATGCTGCTTCTTAACTCCCAAACGGACCACCGCAACAAACGGAAACTTGCAAGATGGCAGAAATGGATGTAGTGAAGAGAGACTACTCTGTACCTCTGGTTTTGATTGAATGCCAGACTGGCTAATCGGCAAAGTTTTATCAGTTTGTTTCACATTTTTTTCTGGACATTTGGCATAATCTTCAGGTTGCTTCATAGTTTTACTGGTCTGGTTGGAAACTTAGGGACAGATTTTTGGTGCCTGTTTGAAAAGTAAGGAGATTCAGATTTTTGCGCTGTGGCGGAAAAGTAAGGAAGGTCGAAAACTTGAGGTTACTTACAATGTGTGTGTGTGTGTGTGGGGGGGGGGGGGGGGATGATTGGTCAAGAGAATAAAGAGAGGAAAGGAGATGTGTGTGTACTCCCCATTCTGCAGCGTATAAATTTACTGTATAGAGGTTTCCTGACAATCCTATATCATGTATCATTGAGGTCCATTTTGTGATAAGATCTGCTCCAAAAAGATGAAGAAGACACAAACTGTAAACTGACCATGAATAATATACACTGTGAAAATATGTTTTTTTTGTTTTGTTTTTTGCTGTGTAGGCGACAGATAATGCTAACGCCAAAGTGAAGATGGAGAGGGAACTGGCGCGCGTCCAGAACATGCTGCAGGGGCTGTCCCAACAGGGGGAGAAACTCTCCAACGCCATGAGCACCATCCGACGCTCGTCCTCAGGCACTCAGCTCGCAGCTGCTTTTGGTGAGTCGAGCAGTTTGTCAGGTTTTGCCCTGATTCTGATTTGTTAACACAATTCGTGCCAACCCCTGCCAATAAAGTCACAGTTGTAGACATTTGACGATACTGTGTTTCCCCTTTACATCATACAGAGGTGCCAACTAGTACGGATTGGCCGTATTATTTTCCGCCTAACTCAGTTAAATACGGCAATGCGGTTAAGCTGCCAAACATATGGAGGAGACAAATTTCAAATATTGCAAAAGGATCGTTGGGAAGTACAGCTGTGCATGAACCAAAAATGACAAAATTTCACCTTCTAGTTCTGACTCGGATGACTCATTCTTTAGTGTTGTAACTACAAGCGACATACGTGTTCTGATTTTTTTTTCTCTTTGCACAGCAAAATACTGACAAGAGCTGAAAAATACTGACATGCACGTGAAACAGTACTGACAGGCTGTTTTGGGGGGGTTGGCACCTCTGATCATATCATGTTAGTTACCTCTTTAAAAAAAAAGAAGCAAAAATTGCATTTAAACTTGAAATCTTCTTATCACTCAGAGCCACTTCAAGCCACTATTATGCAATCTGCAGCGGTCTCAGGCCTAGCGGGGAGGGCCCACGCCTTGCGTAATAGTGGCTTGAAGTGGCTGATCCTGGTGTGCAGTGGTTTGTTCTTTTTAACCAGTCCTATCATGTAGTGTGCATGGGGTGGTCTGGCTTAGGCTCCTAAGAGTTACAGGTCAGTCTCGTCAATCTCTTTACAGATGATGCAGAGAAAGCAAGGAAGGCGGGAACTTACATGCAGACAGACATCGACAGCGGTGAGCAGGTTGACCTAGCGCAGCAGATTCCCATGCAGTCACCGACATCACCGGACGGAGTGGGGATATCTGATGGACGACCCGTTATCAGTCACCAGAGGCAGGAGGTTAGCATGACTTGGTTCTTTGGCAGCTTTGTAGTGAAAAGTGATTTTTGAGGGCTTGGGAAGAAGGGGTAGGGAGTAAAGAATGCACTGGAAATGTGCCTGGTATGATGAACGGTTGGCTCATTTTTCTTTTACAGTTGCTAGGTTTTGTGTGTAAAGTTTTCGTTTTTCTCATAGAAAGACTGTACCATCCATATTTTAAAAAGCCCCCCCCCCCCCCCCCCCCCTTTTTACCTGTCAAGTTGAAGGAGATGTGCAGAATTGTCTTGTTCACTGTGACCCTCATGACATTTTGCCGTGAATTCATTCCTTTACTGCTCAAAATTTTGTCTGTGGGTTATCGTACCGTTGTTTTTTTATTCACTCCTGCCAGAGTACACACGGAGGTAGCGGCCTGAGTGATGCAGACAGCTCACGGGAGTGGGACATAGGAGAGGCTGATGACAACACCAAGAGATTTTATGGTTTGTATCTTCTGTAGATGAGATCTATTCAAAAACTGATCTCTCTTGTTTTTGTAACATGTCAGTACGTTCACAGGCGTAAACCAGAGCTGTGGAAAACTCTTCAGTTCATCAGAATCAGTCAGTTGGGACACAATATGGCATCTGAAACCATGGTGGTGACTCTTGTTGGCGTGTATGTTGTTCTGCGTTTGTAGAAGTGCACTGCATACCGAGAAGAGATGTTATGAGTGGTGAGCGGTGGTCTAATAGGTAGCGCGTCGGATATAGCCGCTGCGCTACTGAACGGCCGTCACCAATGTCATGGCGATGAAGCGTGGGTTCGAGCCCAGGTCGAGCTTGCGATATGTGATACCGGTTTTTCCTGGCTATCGGGCTGCTCATCGGGGGTTTCTCTCTGGGTTATCAGGCTTTCCTCCCCCAGCAAAAATTGTAAAAAATATAGGATAGGTATTGGGTGGCGCTGAAGCACGGTGGGGGGAAGCAGACCGAATTTCCCGAAAGGGATAATGAAGTACATGTAGTAAAAAAAAAAATTTTTTTTTTAAAAATTGGTCGCCGACTGAAGAGCAGCTAGATGATACTGATTGGTGGCTATATTTGTAGTTTTGTCCCAGTCTGTTCAGGAACGGAACTTACGCTCAAAGGAAGTCGTATTTCTCTAGTATTAGAAGCCACAGTGTCACGAAAAAAGTTGTGATGGTCAAATGAAGCATCATTCTATCCGGCAAATAACCCTAGAGAATCGAAAGCGGACATTTTTCATCTCAGCGGCGTTACGAACTTAAAGGCTTTAAAGAGGCTAGCGTAGCTTAGGTTGAACATCAGTCTTTTATGTGGAAAATCATATCCAGAAATCCAGAGAGGCGCAAAATTTATACAGACCTAGTACATCTATCTTTTCAGATGGATGCATCATTTATTTTGTTTTATTTATTTTGTTTGTTAGTTAGTTAGTTTTTAGTTACTTATTTGGTTTGACAGTTCTATTTGGATGGATTGGTATTGCCAAAACTTTCCCATTTTTTTTCTAGGTCTTTTGCCTCGAGAGAAACCTGAGAGACAGACAGTGAGGGACGTGAAGCGACAGTCGGAGCAGCGACGTGAGCGAAAGCGGGACGAGGAAGGCCAAGAAGTCGCATTAAAAGTCAGCTCCACTGACAGTGATGTAAGCGTAACATTTCCTCTACATGAAGAGAGGACCTTTTTATTTTTTTTTTGTTACTGGACTCTGTCAGTATGTTTCCTTAGGTATATGTCCTGAATTTCCGGAGAAGTATAAAAAAAAAATCTTGCCCCTGTGTATGTGTCTTCATTGTATGATGCTGTGTTTGATGTGTTCTGTTGCATTGTCCCATTCTGTTCAACACCCCAAATGTATTTCTCCTAGTGGCAATAAAGTAATTTCAGTTTGAATCCATTAATTTGACTCTGGGTGAGTGGGTATTTGCGACCGTTTTACTCTGTAATGTGTGGATCAAGGGAAAGGGTTTGTTGAGGGAAGTAATTTGTTTTGCTGTTTGTGTTGTCAACTGCATTGTTCTTGCGAAAAGGTTCAGCATTTTTTGTTTTTTTAATGTAATCATTTCTGTCTACAGACCAGCACCTTCATTCACACCCGATACCCATCTTACGCCAGCAGTCAGTCCAGCGGCCTTGACCTTTCAGCCCGTGACCCATCAGCACCACTGTACGAAAACCTTCCTCGCTCTGGCTCTATGCCGGCCTTGAACAACGACTCATCAACTGGGGCACGGAGATCCTCCCTCTCGCTCATGGCACCCAAACCGTTCACACCGTATCAGGACAAAACCGCTAAACCATTCAAGAGTGAACTTGCGCTCAACTCTTCCCAGCCCGCAGGAGCACCAGGATTTGATGAACAAACTGGTAGGTCCTTCCCGCCAGCCAAGCCCTACGCTAGTGAACTGACCTTGAACTCTTCCGGCAACTATTCGCAACCCGGAACGAGGTTCCCGGGAGTGCAGCATGAGCCAATTGCTGCCGGCCAAGTAGGGCTAGTGACGGCCAGGCCGCTTCGGATCGGACCTCCGACAGACGTGTCGGGCTACCAGCCGTCCTATTCACGCACGGCCCAGCCGTTCAGCCGGGACGCCACGGGCTACAGTCAGTCTTCACCCCACCTCAATGCCTACGAACCAACGCCTATTGCACCGCCATCATTCGACTACCACTCTCAACCGAGCCCAGGCAGGGACATCCAGTCAGGCTTGTATGACGTGAAGAAATCGCCCAAAGGCAGGTACATGACTGTGTCATCTAGTCAACCCACAAGGCTGGAGCCAGACACGTTCAAGAGTCCGACTCTTCGATCTTCAGCTGGTGATCTGATCTCCAATGCTAGGGTAAGTTAGTTTGAGTATTTCTGTGTGTGTGTGTGTGTGTGTGTGTGTGTGTGTGTGTGTGTCACTCTGTGTGTGTCTATGTGTGTGTGTGGTTTACATGCATTGATAATATTTCATGTACGCATGTGGGTGTTTGCAAGCATGAATATGCATGGGTATCAGCATCGCGTAATTTGCATACTGTTGCATGTCTGAACTGAATAATGCATTGTGTACCATTGGTGTAATGCAAAATTTTAGATGTGACTAGAAAGTGTCGGTTACAGAACACAATGAAGGCAATAGTTTTGCATGATTAGACCAAAATCTAAACAGAAAATCATAATTGTTGATACTCACAGTTATCTGCATAGTTATATTTTGTTCTCAGCCTGAAGTGTGAAGAATAACAATACCTGAAATTTTTTTTATTTTTTATTCTTGTTGCAAACACAGGCATCTTAGCTAGCTGAAAGGAGAAGAAATGAAAGATATTCAGAAATATGATTTTCTTGAATCTAAAAGGATCAGTTAGTTACTGGGAGCTTAACAGAGTATGTCGCACTTTTCTTTTCTCACTGTGTGAAACCACTATGGTGCACTCTTGCTTATTTTGTGAGAGCAACAAGAAGGTAGAGCTACAAGGATTATTGCGTGTCATTGGTGTACAAGTGCTCTGCAGATCCCAGCACAGAAAGATGATTTTAAATCTACAGATCCCAGCACACAAAGATCTTAGATCTACAGATCCCAGCACAAATTGATTTTAGATCTAGAAATCCCAGCACAGAAGGATAAGCTTAGATCTACAGATCCCAGCACAGAAAGATGATTTTAGATCTACAGATCCCAGCACAGAAGAATATTAGATCTACAAATCCCAGCATAGAAAGAAAAGGATTAAAAGCAAACTTGAAAGGGAATTTAAAAAAACAACAGCTGTGGTGCGGCAGTCACTGGGTTTGCGGTTTTATTCTGCCGATGCTGTTTAGAAAATCCAAGCGCAGAAGGTGGGATATTGCCATCCCTTTGGACCATTCACTCATTGTGCACTGCATGTGTTGTTTGCCCTGTGTATGGTGTGAATGTACCCTTATTAACATCAGGTGGACGACGTACCCGACGTGGTGAAGAGCAGCTTAACAAACGTGGACAAAATCGACCAGATCGACGTGGATACCATTGACAGGGAGTGTGTGAGTATCGTTAATTGTCCGTTTATAGTACTGTTTTGTTCATTAGGAAGATGTACATGTACCACGCAGCCTTGCGGTGTCAGTGGTCCCCATAGTTTACCAGTAACTGTGATACCAATTTTCTTGTGTGTGAATTATGTATTTTGCGCTTCCCCCGTAATTTAGATAAACGTAATGTTCACTTGAAATCGCTTTGTGTAGGGATAGGTAAATGATCTGGCTTTGGACCTAAATTTTTTACTTTGTACTCTGTCTTATAAAAGCTAGTTGAAGCGTCATTTGGCATCAGCACAATTCTGACAGCTTTCGTGTACGAGAAAATAAGTTTGATGCAGGTAGTGGAAATCTAATCATGAATCTATCCTAACGCTGTAATAACCACTGTGCCAGTAATGTCACCTGAAAGCTCGAGTGAAAAATGCCAGGACAAATGTCACAGCGGTTATTTTAGTTTAGTTTTGTTTTCACTGAGTGCAATAGCTTGTTTATTCGTAGCAGAACATAAGTTCTTCTGAATTTGTGTGATAGTTCTGACACTGTTCTTTTGCATTTGAAGATTTGTGTTAATTGCTGTCATCAGATGTAGATATGGGGACCACTGAAGGGCTTGAGTGATTTTCTCTGTTTTTTGTTTCTGTTTTTTTTTAACAAGTTTTTTGCTTAGCATGGTAACAGGGTGTGCCTTGGTTATGTTTGCAAACTGCTTGAAATATGAATTCAAAACACATTTGCATGTGTGCACAAAGTTTGATGTGGATTTGGTTCCATTTATGTTGAGCTTACTTTTGGGCTGATGGTCAAAGCCACCTTGATGTGTTTCACGTTTTAGAACATTTCAGTACCTGTCACAGTGAATGGTTATGAGAACAATGTGTGGAATATTGTTTTGCATGGCATGGCATTTAAACACTGCACGAAATGCGACAGATCTGTACCATTCATTGATAAGTCTGTATATACATATATATATGCACACATAAACATGTTTAAGTTCTTAACAGCTATATCCATAATCTTGCCTCATATTTGCATGATGGTCAGGTGTCTGTTCATATTGAACATATTTGTTAAGAACAACTACGGCGGTAACATTTTTGTTTGTCAATACTGCATACGTGTACATCTATCAGTATGTGGTCACCACCCAAAGTAGTTTTCTTCTTGGAAGCTAGTTTTTGAACAAGTCTGGCCCGCAGTTTGGAAGCAAATGTCCCAAGAATTTGTTAATGTTTTGTGCATAAATACGGTGTTTTCTTCATAAATGGAAAATGGAAAAAAGTGGAACCCAGATTTTTTCAACAGTGAAAGATGTAAGTGTGGGTGGGCCATTAAAAAAAAACAAAAACAGACACCCTCCCCTCTATCACCACCACCACCACCACCACCACCTCCACCCTACCCCCCCCCCCAAAAAAAAAAGAACAACAAAAAAACAAAAACAGACACCCTCCCCTATATCACCACCACCACCACCTCCACCCTGCCCCCCCCCCCCAAAAAAAAACAAAAAAAAAAAACAAAAACAAAAAACACTCCCCTATATCACCACCACCACCACCTCCACCCAGCCCCCCCCCCCCCCCCCAAAAAAAAAAATAACCAAAACAAAACAAAAACAAAACAAAAACAACAAAAAAAACCAAAAAAAAGACACCCTGCCCTATATCACCACCACCACCACCTCCTCCACCCTGCCCCCCCCCCCCCCCCCTTTCAAAAAAACAAAAAAAAAACCCAAACAAAAACAAAACAAACAGCCTTAAAAAAAAAAAACCAAGCAACCAGTCCCACTCCGCCAACCCCCCCCCCCCCCCCCACAACAAAAAAAGCCAACAACAACAAAAACAAAACAAAAACAAAAAAAACCCTAAGCAACCAGTCCCACTCCATCAACACCCCCCCCCCCCCCCCCAACAAAAAAAAAAAGAAAAAAAGGGAGAGAAAAAGAATAAAAGTGACATTAATTTTATCCCAATTTCCCTCGTGGCTTGTCAGCTGTTCCTGCCTGAAAAAGTGGTGATCCCTGAACGTTATGACGCGGAGGCTGATGCCGAACACCTGACCGAGGCCCAGCGATTGGAGAGGCAAGAAAAGGCGGAACGAATCAAACGGCTGTTGACCAACCAGAGGTATGCATGCTGCTTGCCATGTACCATAACCAAACTGTATGCTTTCGTACTCACTTACAATCACGTCCCTTGCAATTCACCGCTGTAAAAAAAAACCTGCTGGTAAGTTTGGAAGACGCTGCAGTGTACAGGCGCTGCCTTGGTTTTGCTCGGCCATTTTTGTCTGGAACACTTTGTTCTCAGCATTGGAGATTTGTTAAAGCTTGAAATGACTTTCAACAGGTACACATTGTGGCAGCTTATGATGTGTAGTTTTTTTGTTTTTTTTTAAGGGTTGGATGAGGGTCAGTGGAACTCTTAAATGTTTGTTTCTTTGAAGATTCAGCCGTTGTCATGCTGAGAACGGAATAGTGCAGGCTACCTCTGTGGCTTTTTCAGCATAATACAAATTAAATGTAATTCAGCAAGACTAGGGGTAATAAAAATAATGATAATGGTAGATAGTATTGATAGAGCGTACACCCTCTAGACAGTACTCATTGCACGCACACACACACGCACACGCACACACACACACACGCACACACACACGCGCACACACACACACACACACACACACACAAACACACACACACACACACACGCACACACACACACACGCACACACACACACACGCACACACACACACACACACACACACACACACACACACACACACACACGCACACACACACACACGCACACACACACACACACACACACACACACACGCACACACACACGCACGCACACACGCACACACACACACACACACACGCACACACACACACACACACACGCACGCACACACACACGCGCACACACACACACACACACACACACACACACACACACACACACACACACCACCCTTCCTCTTACACAACCTCTCGCTTTAAAAAAAAAAAAAAAAAAAAAAATTCTGCATAGTTTTTCTCTGTTATCTGTTGTCTCTCTGGCTCCTTTCAGTGTTGTTTACTCTCTAACATAACTTAGCAGTAGTAGACTAGTACTGATAGTTCAGATATAGCAACTTTGAGTTAAAATTAAAAATCCTGTGCTAATGTCAGAGATTTACTTACTACAAGATACAGAGTCCTTGCTGTTCTGTCTTTCCCCTTTAACTTCAGCCTTTTTTAGACCCATTTGACTTTAAGACTTTTACTGAATGAGTGAGTGAGTGAGTATTTAAAGCCATGAAATATTAAAATTGAAATATCAGCTGAAATACCAGGCCTTTGTAAGTTCTGTTAGACCAGGAATGCGCTTTGCATGTTGCTTTGATTAACACTGGGTGTTGGGGGAGGAGAAGACTGAAGTCTCTGGCCTGGGAGTATGTGGATTTTATTTTTAAGGGTCTGTGTAGTTCCCTTAAGATGCAGGTGTATCATGAATGGCAGGTTGTATGCTGTGTCATTGGGTTGTTTACGGTTGTGGCGTAGCTGCTTGTCATTTCGGTGGGGTGCTTTCTCATGTGTGGTGTATGTACATTTTGTATAGTATGTGTCAATGACTTTACATACAAATAATGCCAAAACTTTGCTTCGTATACATGCATGTAATAGCAAGTGAGTAGTTTGTATCACTGACATCTTACATCTGTATTGTGATGTCTCATTCTTGGGGGGGGGGGGGGGGGGGGAAGAGGGTGTGGGGGGGGGGAGGAGAAGAAGAAGGGAAAAAAAAGGTCGTCGTCGTTTGCCTCTATGGCAAAACTACAACGCATCAGCTAATAGCTGCTTCTCAAAAGGTTATTGAAGCTCTCCAGAATTTTTCTTGAACAATTTTCTGTTTGTTTTTCCTTTCCCGCAGCGTGTTGTCCATGTCTCAGCCGGACGTGAACCATGTACCGCCATCACAGCTGCACAGCCAGGTTCTGAGGGAAAAACAGGAACGAGCGCAGCTGCTGACATTGGGACAAGAACTGGCTAGACAGGTCACGCAGCAGAGCAAGAAAGCCGCAGGTCAGTCAAGAGGCTAAATGGAGCGGAGTTGAGAATTGCATGCATCTGAATTTTGCGCCCCTTTTGTAGTCTGCTGGTATGCAGTCTTAAGTTGATAGTGCGTCCTTTTGCGCCAAAATGGATTGAAAATCATTTTAATTTATCCTCAAATTTTGTTGAAGTAATGCTTCAGGAAACCTTTCAATGAATTTCTCGTACTGTTTCTTGGGGCGGTCGGTGGTCTAGTGGTTAAGAGACCTGTCACCAGTGCAAGAGGTCAGAGGTTCGAGTCCCACTCAAGGCAAAGAATTTTTCCTTCTCGTATGTGGCACCGTTCATTCGGGCCGATCGTCGGGGGTTCTCTCCGGGTACTCCGGCTTCCTCCCCCTCTGCTTTGGAACTGTTCAGCCCACCAACTTTGAAAAATAAATGCAGTTCTAAATCCCGAAATTTAAATAGCTGAGCTGACCCTTCGCACCACGTGATTGCAATGTGTTTATGTCCAGTGTGTGAGAGAATGCGTGTGATTCACGTGAGCGTGCGTGTTGGGTTCAGTTCGCGGCGCTTTGAGCCGATTCATGAAATTGGGTAAAGCGCCTATACAATACTCATTATTATTATTATTATTATTTCTTCCGGTGGAAATTGAGACAGTGCTTATGAATGCTATATAGATTGAAAAGTGCACATTTTCAGTGAAAATAGGCATGTATTCAGTGTATGCATATTGGTGTTTTGCATTATCATAAACATGTGAAGTCTGCCGTTGTGACGTGTTTTCCCAAATTCTCAGCTCTAATTAGATCTAATGATTAATCGTGCAAAGTGGAATTTGATTCAACTGATTTTAAATGCAATACTCTGTGTACAGCTGAACGACGGAAGACGTGGTCAGGAGGGCAGTTTGCAGACATCAAGAAGCAGTATGAAGCAGAGCTAGCGGCAAACCCCGACCGGTTCGCCTCAGGCAGCAGAACCATGCGACAGGCGAACGTTGTTCTCTGATTGGCTGATTTGAATCATGGAGATGTGACAGCAGTCTGCTGATTGGCTGATAAACCTACATGATTACACAAGAATGTCTTCTGATTGGCTGATAAACCATGTGACCTGCCATACAGTGTTTTGATTGGCAGAGATGACAGCAAAAGTCAAGTGACAAGTTTTTTTCACTTTGTGTTTTTCAAACTGGCTGATGAAAATACACCATTCCAATCATTTTGATCCTCTTCTGTGCTGACAAGTATGCAGCAGAACCAAGTTACCGATTTATTTTCTTTGACCAATAAACGACGATGCCATGTGATTGCCCAAAAAACCGATCCTAACTGATGGATGTAAAATAATTTCAGTGGTTGCCATCACAATCACAGCAGTGTTGTACACACACTTCTTGCAGTTGTGATGAAATGTATCATCTCAGGTTATTGTCACAGAACATTGTTAAATGGTTTCTTTTTCTTTTGCGTTCCCTGTTCTGGACTCCGCCTCAGATGATTAGGTTTATGGTCTTTATATAAGCAGTGGTCTTCAGGAGGTCTGTTTTGCTGCCCCAGAGTTTCTCTGCCAGTGTGGCTTCGTTCGGCCAGTGTTGTGTCCTTGCTTCTTTGAAGAGGGGGCACGACTGCAGAATGTGTTCCGGGGTTTGAGGGGCTGTTCCGCACGGACAGTCTGGTGAGTGTGACAGCCCAAGGCGGCACAGGTGGGCACGCAGTCTGCAGTGTCCAGTTCGTAGTCTGAAGATGGTGGTCTGTTCATAACGCTGGAGCTGTGGCATCTGGTCGTTAGATGGGGGAGTTAAATGGTTTAAATTGTTTTCTTGTCTTTTTTTTTTTTTTTTTTTTTGAGTGGCTTCTGTTAATGGTTTCATTCGCTTGAACAAGCAACTGTTTGTGATGTTTGGTTCTCAGCGCTTCGTGGCTTTTGTGTTGGGTACATATTTATGTTGCAGCATCTACCTCTGTATAGTTTCAGAGCTTTAACAGAACTTCACACAGGATCAAATGTTTTGTAGATATTCACTCATTTATTTTGTAATTACAAACTCGGATTAAAAAAACAAAAACAAAACAAAACATAGACTTTAATTTGCTGTGTCCCAAATTGTCGTTTCTTGAAAGCCTACGAACCGCAGGTCATTCCTCATCTTTTTTATAGCCGAGCATGTTTTTACGGTTGTCAGTATATGAGAAGCATTAGCGACATTGATAATCCTGATTGTATTTTAAGATGTCTTCCACGTCGGCACTTGCCATCCTATACAGCTTTTGCGACCAAGCAGATTTTGTTATTTTAACTTGGGTATTACAGCCCCTGGAAGGTTTTGAGGATGAAAATGGAATGCCCTGCAGAATACTTTACGGGATTTCTGCAAACTTTTCTTCAATTTCCACACAAGGTAGGAGCTCAGCGGTATGGAAGATAGAGATGGATGGAACCTGTGAAAGGTGAACGTTGAATTGCCTGAAATATTTCAAATGGCAATCACAGGTTGTGAAATGGCAGAAATATTTAACTGCAGTCTCGTCAGTCACAGGTTGTGTTAATTGCCTGAAATATTTCAAGGCAAACACCAGTCACAGGTTATGAATCACCTGAAATATTTCACTGCAAATGTCAATCACCGGTTATGAATTGCCTGGAATATTGTTCTGCATTATAGTAATTGTAGATACGTTTATTTTTCATAATATTTGTAATCGCTTACTCCATACACCAAACTAAACCAACTGAACTGCGTACTTGCAGCTCTGATATTACTTGACTTCGTAAACCAGTAAAATGGCCGCTTTAAGTTATTTCTGGCTGGGTATGAGTCAGTGCTGAGTTGGTAGTGAAAAGGTTACTGCTGTTTTCTATCAACGTGTGTGATGAAATTGTTTGGAATGCTGTGACTTGGTGTGGTTTCTTTAGCTTCTCCTGAAACCTGGAACGGCATGTAATATGTGTGATATGTTGAAGGTTGTGTTGTCATGCTGTTGAAAGAGTCTGAGAAGTGGTGTTCCACTGAACATAGGATATTTGATATTTGAACGTTTTATAACTTTTTTCTTTATAAGTGAAGGTACATGTACTGTGAATGATCTTCCTTCACAGAAGGATAAGTATTTTTGATATTACCTGGTAATGTTGTTACATTGGTTGTGTTTGCTGCACTTTACATGTGTAAATCTTTGTGCATTTTAATGTCTTCACATGCTGTGAAAAGCTTTTTACCAATATATCATGACATATCATTTGCACATATCATGACATAGCTAGCTTAGCAAACGGATGAGTAGAGGTAGGTCGTGTATCTAGTGGCTAAAAGATGTTTGCACTGGTTCAGAATGTGTGTCCGTTTTATAAGAAGAGGAAATTGTTGTGGAGTAATACAAGTTGTTGTCTTTGCATTTGTTGATTTTGTTGTGCATGTTCAAATTGACAGATAAGGTCAGAAGTCTTGGTTGTGTTCGAAGGAAGTGATCCTGACAGGGTTTATGGCTAGCATGTGAAGATTTATTTTTCTGGGCGAAAGAAGGTATTGTTTGTAACACCAAGACTTGAATTGTGCACGAGGGGCCGTTACAAACATGTTATGATAATATGTGAATACTGTTTTGATTGATCCATGTAAACATCAGTTACCCTTTCATACAGAATTAACATGTGTCTGTAGCATATTTCCTTTAGATAACATTTATTGTGTACAAATGTCTGAACAGCATAGATCACTTTTGAAGTGAACATTACACATGTACTTCCATTTCTTCGTAACAGATTGATAACACTTGTAAGCTACGCAATCAGAACGCAAAACTACAGCAAGAAATGAATGATTCCTTATGTACATGTACTTTAATTCTTCCAGATGAACGTATTAACGATACATCCTTGCATATCACCAAACTAATGAAGATGAAACCATAATTTTTATTTGTTGACTGAAACACGTGTCTTGTTATTACCTGTCAACATCTCTGTACATATTATTGGGAATGCTTTTTGTTTTTAAGATAGTGAATGATGTCTACACGTATTATATGAACAACGAAACTTTTGTGTGTGGTAACCGATAAAATACTCTCCTTTTGTTTGCATTCTGTTCAATTTCTCTGTTCAGTAATGGACTGTCGCTGTTGGTTTTTTTTTTTATGGCTGTTCAGTCGCAGCCCAAACCATCTCATGTAATGAAAAGTAATTTTTTTTTATTTTTTTTTTAATCTTAATTATGTCAGTGAACATACTTAAAAAGGGTTTGGCTTTTTGTTGTGGTTATTTTGTTTTATTTTATTTTACTTTATTTTGTATTCTTTCTTTTTTTATTTTAGTTTTGACATTTTTTTTAGTTCTTGTTATGGTTGGTGTTTGTGAGGGTGGGAAATGTTGGAGGGGAAAGAGGGAAGAATTTTTTTTTCAATGTTATCGCTAGCATTGTCAGTCTTGATTTATCTCTACTTACCCTATGTTTATTTCCCCCCCCCCCCTCCCCCAACACACACAAACACTTCACAGCACCTTTTTATCAACCCACGTATGAAGCAGGTCATAGTCATGGATTGCACTTGCTCTGTTTATAATAAAGTGACCCTGATTTGTTTCCCTGCTGCAGCAGTAAATTAATGAAGAAAATGAAGAATGAGAGGGTCAATCTAGTCCTATTCACCTATCATCGTCGTCTCCCCCCCCCCCCCCCCTTCCCCCCCCCCAAACCAAACTTGCATTCCAATAATGCTTTTTTAATGTTATGTATTTTGAAAAAAGAAATCTAATACCAGTGATGAAATATGAGCAAATGACTAATGGTGTGCTTAAATTGTTTAAGGAAAAAAGCTTTCCACGTTCGATCTGAGAATTCTGATAAACGTTTCCTCTGAGTCCTGGTAAGTACCTCTTTGATCAAAAATGTTTTAAGAAAACTATAGTTTCAAAGTGAAGTTGTAAGTGATTGTGTAAGTGCCAGGTTCATGAATTCAGTTTTGTGTACATGTACACTGCATGTGCATTTGACACGGCATTCCTTGCATTGCTTTTTTTAATGGGTCATTTTTATTGGGGGCACACACACACACACACACTCACTCACTCACACACACACCCACCCACCCACCCACCATGCAGAATCAAACGGAGTAGTTCTGTGATTCCTTCAGTTTTTATAGAGCATATCAACTGCTCAATACCCCATTTGTCAAACTGAATTATACTTTTGTATTTGTGTGATCGATTGGGCGAGGATGGAGAAAATATTAAGGTGGAGAAATTAATATCACGTACTATTGTTCCCGTTGCATAACATTCAAGGAATATGACGTACGTAACGCTAAATAGCAATAATCGCTTCAGTGCCATGCGGATGGAAACTGCTGTTGGGTAGGATCACACGCATGTATATGTGGTTTCTTTTCCTACCGTGACAGTAACATATCGGTGTTGTTTGTTATATGTTTAACGAAACATACTGTAAAGTGATTCTAACTGAAATGCTCAAGAAAATAATCACCAGTAATTGGGGGTGTGTATCATTAACTTGTGATTTGTATCTCTTTCCCAGTCTGTTCAGTCTGATCACAGATGGTTTGGTGGAAATGCTCAAAATGAGGTGGTTCTTTAATTGATTTAATTTGCATAATTATTCTGACCGTTCTCTCTCTCTCTCTCGTGTATAATGACGGTGAACTAAATCATTGAATTAGGCCTTGATTATTCGGATCAGAGTAAAATGTACCGTACTAAAATTTATGCTACATGGTTCATTTTTCGTATGCTGTTAGAAGCTGAATAATGAAAAAGTATCGAAGCTGAAGGAAGATGTAATTCAGGATGTGTTATATATTTGTAAATGGTTTGTAAATATAGTTTCTTTTGTCCCTTGCCTCCACCCCTAATAAACTTCCTGCCTCCCTCACCAGAGCGTAGAGAGTAGGGAAAAAAAAATGTTTAACCCACCGAAATCGTAACCAAAATATTTCTTTTTTATTTTTATTTTTTTATTTTTTTAAACAAAACCTAAATCAGCTTTTTTATAATCTTGCCCGTTGTACATACATTTCCTGCACTTGAGAACCAGTTAACTGGATTGCTGATTGATTTGTTTACATTTTGGATATCATCGCATGAATTTTGTTCAGTCTGTTTTTGTTTTTGTGGTCATACTGGTGTCTGTGACAGTCATGGCAGGATCTAGATTTTGCCCTCCATCTGCTGACCTGATTTTATTTTTAAAAAGCAAAAAGCCTGAGTTTGAAGCCCAAACTGGTTTTCACCGAGAGGGTACTTTTGTGGTTTGTCAATGTTTGTTTCAATCCTGAGATGTCATAGTCTGCACATTTTGCAGTTTTTCTCGAGTATCAGTTCTGCAGTCAGAGGATGTTTAACCGTTCTGAAGGCATGGAAGAATTTCAGGCGATGCCCGTTAGGAATGTCCGTTGCCCTCAGAGTTCATCTTTGGGAGTTCAGACACAGGGCTTTTTGGCCCAGTGTGAATTTTCCTGATGGTAATGGATTAAGAATCGAGGTTGCAGATGTGCTGAAAATTCTGTGTGTCTTAGCCACAGCTTTGAGGTGATTTGCTTTTCTTTTTTAATTCATTTTCAACGTTCCATCAGACTTTTGAGGAGAAATAGTTCATGGCCAAGTTTTAGAAATTGTGTTTTTACGTTTTTCAGTGTTGGTTATGGCACTGTAGAAGTCGAGCAGACGGAGATCATTGTTTTGGATGGGAGGTATGCAGATGTTGTGTACTTTGCAGGGTGATAACGTGGTTCTGTGATTGAAATGGAAATAGAAAATCAAATATTTCTGTGACATGATCTTTCTGTACCCAATAGCGCCAGTTGTGTGTATAGTAAGGAACCCATCTTTCATTTGCATATACTGTACTATTGTATCGTTTTTCTTACACACAGCATAATGCTATTGCAGTAGCTGGAGACAGATCCCATAGATATTTTCTTTTTCTAGCTGAACTTATAACCATGCACTTTACGGTAACTTTCCATTTTGGAATAAAAAACAAAGGAAGAAACAAAACTCAGGAAAGATCACTGTGTGTGTGTGTGTGTGTGTGTGTGTGTGTGTGTGTGTGTGTGTGTGATACACAGTAGCAAATGATCATGACAACACTAGTGAACGAAAAAAACAGACAATACATGTAACAACAAAAAAATCAAACAAACATAAAAACAAGCAAAAAGCCCCCCCCCCCCCCCCCCTACCCCCCCAAACAATAAAAAAAAAAAACAACCAAAAAACCCCACACACAAGAACTAAACCATAGTAATCGTATCAAACATAACCTCTCACTCGTAAGTGTGAACAGTTAATCTTTATTTGCTGAAAACAAACCGTTGAAACAACGCAGCGTATCACAGCCAAATGATTGAACAAATGTAGGAATAAATCAGCCATATGAACAAACCTGGGACACAGATAATTCCAGTTTTGAGAAAAATATGTGTGTGTGTGTGCGCGCGTGCATGTGTGTATGCGTGTGAGCAAGACTTTCACTGGTTTTCAAAATCATCATCAGGAATAGCTTAAAAATGCAATGTGCTATCACTAGCACATCATGTTCCTTATGAATCACTTCAGCAGACTATCGAGCATGTCAGTGTATTGTCATAAAATGTTAAGTCCATGTTAAATTAAGAATACCGGTACATACTTCCATCCACAATTGTGCATGCAAGAAATACAAATTTTGCACACACACACACGTTACTAAGTACACTGTACTAATTCTTTAAGCTGACCATCAACAACAAAAATCTCCCTGCCTTGCATGAAATTTGGACAGAACTGATTAAAGCTCTTCTTGAAAAACCAAAGAAAATGCCGGGAGGAAACGACAGAAAAGAAAAACAAAATCTCATCCCTCCTCGGCACTGATGATCCCTGTGCAGCAATGTTCGATGGCTCAGAAAGAAAACTGGGAGATCAAAGTTTGAAACCCGATTAAGTGATTACTTTTACCCAGAGTGGCGTATGTCTGGTGCATGAATATAAATGTTGTGCAGATCAATAACAGGCAAGTGCCACAAAGTAAACCACACCATTCACCAAATACAAGGTTGGTTGGTTAGTTGGTTGGTTGGTCGGAGGTTAAATATCCTTTGCCATGACTGAGCAATGGAGGGGGGAAAATGAAGAAGAAAATCCTACACAAATTTCTGGTTCACAGCTGGAAATTCACCCTGGTGGTGCTGAAAATGAAATATGTCCGACTACCTCTATGGCTTTCAGCAGACGACAAATGAATTCAGCAAGACCTGGGTAAAGACCAGACCACTACCAGTTAAGTTTGATGCTTTACCACTTAAAATTAAACTCAAGACAAGTGTGACTATTGTGTAGTTTACAGACCTTTAAGTCTTATCATATTGAAGACAGCCCATTACTTCCTCGCAAAATGCGGGGGGGGGGGGGGGGGGGGGGGGGGGGAAGCAACATAAACTTTACTTACAATTTATGTTTTCAGCTGCTGAAATCAATACATGCCTGTAAGTTTTAAGGGAAAGGTTAGTTGTGAAACCTGGTAAAAAAAAATTAAATGTGCACTTGTATCTAAAAGAGCAAACTTTTTGATTTAATAACTTCGTTAATCGAACACATAACTTACAAGTAAATGCACACTGTAGCACATTTACAAACATCATACCAATTGTGGAACAATTTCTGTAACGAAATGTCTGTACCGAACACAAGCATAACACAAAAATATTAAAAAAATAAAATAATGTATCAGCATCATAATTAGCTGACAGCAAGCTTGAACATTTAACTGAACAGAATTAACAGGATCTCATAGGGAAGCAAAGAACATTCACAAACACATGACAAATATGGGTACATTAATACATTCATGTATATAGAGATACTATATATTAACAGAGACATATAGAGAGAGATAGGAAACAAAGGCACTTTCGGAAACATGCGAGGCTACTACACTTCTGGCTTAAACACCTTCTTAAATAACGCTTTGCTGTCCAAACATCCTTCATGTAAGCTACTTAAAAATGTTATTGGCTGGTTTGGGTTTAGCAGACGGTGTGAGTAAGTCAATATTTGAAACTTTACTTTTCTGGGAAGTACACAATCCTGAATTTTGCAATTCGACATTACATGGACAACTTTTAAGTCTGTCTGTCTCCTACATCAGCATTTTGTTTGGGGCAAAAATACTTGTTTCCCATTGCTGAATACCTTTTTTTCAAAACACGTAGAAGTCATTTGGAGGCAGATGGAGGGCTTAGAGTTGTGTTACATGTAACTTGAAATTTGAACAACGGCCTTGCTCCTAGGGTAGCAAAGGATGTAAGCAGCTGCAAGAGCCAGTTTCCTATCTCTCTATGTATGTCTCTTGATATTAACAAGCAATGCACAACATAGGCATTTTGTTGTCATTTACATCATAGCTGTTCACAGGATAGGGGCAAAAAAATAACGAATCTACACAGAAAATAAACTTCTCTATCTTTCTGGCATTAACAGCTCCAGCGACGACTACAAAATAAACTGATGAAATGCTATTAAAAAAACTTGTTAAAGTACTGAACAGCAAACAAAGCGCAAGTGCAATACCCATAAACATGAATCCTTCGATTATCACCAAAGTATGATACACGTAATTTTGGAAGCACAACCTTTTCATTCTGGCGCCATGCAGCAGAATTTGGTCTGAGGAAAGAAGAGAGAGCGAGAGAGAGAGTTATCTCCTGTCTGACACAGCTAGAGGTAGTGATCGTTTCACAAAAACAACCGTCAACAGGGGATTCCCTAGAAGACAGCTGCATTCCCCATCCTGATAGCAACTATATGCGACAAAATGTCAAACTGGTATAAACTTCAGGACAGATGCACTTAAATTGATAAAGCTGCCACAAGCAGAAGCCAGCTGATATAACTGTCAGATGATGATGGAACTGTGCATATGGAAAAGTTGTGCTACTAATCTTTCGCCGCCGCGGACTGTGATGTCTGCTTATTTTTCAATCTGCAAGATGGTTGACCAATGGGAATGTTTGCCTGCCAGCGCCGAAGAGTACAGGAAGTGAGATAACCCACTTCAACCTGCCTTTTCCAACATTTAATTTCATGGTTATAACCCTTGTTCAAACTGACAAGGAGGAGTTCCTGCCTGATATCAGATGATATCAGGATGACATTTTTACAGGACTGACATGAGACCAGTTTGTGTGTATGTCACAAGAAATGGATTTCCCCAAAAGGCAGGCTCTTTTTTTATGGCAATCATCTTCCAAGAGACAGATGTGTCTGCACTACTAACTACTAACATAAACTATACCATTACACAGGAACTAACCAAAGTAACTACTGTATCTGAAGCACAATCATCACAGTCTACATGAGCAACTATTTTATCTGTTTCAATGTACTGGTATATGAAATTATTATAAAAAAAAAAAAAAGTTCAACATGCATATCTTTTTCAATAGTTTTTACACATAATTTACTACAAACGACTATAACTTACGGGCATGTGTTTTCGTCAATAAACAAAACAACAGACAAATAAACACCAAATTTACCATAACCAGTAAAGAGGAAACCAAAGGATGAATAAATACATAAATAAACTTTAAAAAATAAATCTTTGTGACCCCATCACTAGCGAAACCTGTAAACGCACTTGTTTTCCTCCCCATAAATATTTCTGAACTGATTTACCTTGTTCAGTGGAGCACTATTACAAACAAGAAGGAAAATGCCATTATTTGTACACGATACAGAACATGCACAGGACATTTTTTTCTGTGCAAAACACATACACCAGTGAGTACATGAAACAACATGAGTGACGAAAGAATTATACAGCCTGTACTCTCTTCACATGCACAGTGTGTCCGTCACATAAACTTGACGGTAAAGAGGGCTGGTGAAGCCGTGTTCACCGAGCGTCATGTCAATTATTATACTGTACTGTACTCGCAGAACACTAAGAACAGACATGCACTGACAGACATCGATACCACAAGATAGGACAAACTACCACAAAACACTGATGTCAAGCGTAGTTAGTATTGCACAGACTGATGTTACTGCGGAATATTAGTGAAGAAGAAATACAGGAACAGACCAGCATCTAAAAACATCAATATAGTACATAGTACTCAACTGCGGGTGAGAGTCAAGACATAAAAAAGTAGATGAAACGCGAAAGCATGTTCATCGCGCAGGAAGGACTGAACGCCAAGCAATGTGGAAGTACATGTATACTAGGTACTACACGCAGTTACATGCATCAATGCCCTGGGAACTAAGACGAAATATAATGTGCGATTCAGCCTCCAAGATTTTACAAACAAAATTGTACAGCTATTGCAAGTATTGACAAGTTTACCGCCTTAACAAGCACACCGAAACAAACACCCAGGTTACCCAAGCAAAATGAAAATGTTCAGCATATGCCTACCCAGCATAAGCAATACCTCGGAGGAAGGATATGGTGAAGTCTATGTATCTGGCCATTCAAACATACTAACGGTTCACTTGGTCAGTACACTGTCAATCTGGCCTGATGAGCCCAGAAATCCAATTTCTACCTTGAAAAACAAGACAATCATGACAACAACAACAACAACCTGTTCATACATTTTGTACCACACATGAGTGTCCCAGTTCGGACTCTCTTTTTGGGTGCTGCCCCGTTAAGCAAAAATCAGGCAAGATTAACGGTTCCTTGACGACTCTTACTGCAGCAAGCCGACGTACCCTCCGTGCAAAAACAGTCAGGTCCAAAGTCGGTAGAGCTGGTCAACTCTGTTCTCTACAGTGAAGGGGATCATGTCACAGATCTGCTCAAAGCAATCCACTTGAGGGAATAAATTGTCACAAATTGACCAGTTCTACGGACTAACAAGATTAATGGTTCCTTGACGACGCTTACTGCAGCAAACACGAGTATGATCAAAGTGCAACACTCCCACTCAGACAAATTTAAATCCATGCAGACATAAATTATGATTTTTTTTTTTTTTAAAGTGGGGCCACTGGTGCGCAACCCCAAACTCACCAGGTAGAAAATGAGTTCAAGCAACATTGCATCCAGAGACCACTACAACATAGAAGCCCAACAAATGTAACACGTAACAAACTTGATCAGAGAGAAATACAGGCATCTGTTCCAATGATCTCCCACACTGCTCCCATCCTGCGTGCTTTTTCTCCCGCAGTCTAACAGCAGCCACAAAGAATAAGACACACTTTGATATTTAGAGGTATTACATGTTCCTTGAAACAGTCCGTCATGTCCGTCATGATAAATCGAAGACCCCATGAAACGTGGACCAGTAAGCAATGTAGTCCAGACACGACTACATGATGTTGTGCGCACAGTGAGCTGTAGCAAAATAACTGAAACGAGGAACAATCGAGAGACGTTTCTTGCTTATCTTGAAATGCCTATTGACAGACACACGCACACATCCACAAACACCAGTGAAATTTAACAACATCAAAAAAATAAATAAATAAATAAAAAATAAAGAAAAAAACTTGTATGCATTGATCATATTATTACCATGTCCTTCCAAAGAAGTATCAGTGATACCACACACATTTCACTGCTGTCACTATCCATGCAATCCCCCCCCCCCACCCCCCCACTTGTCCTCTCCAGAGAAAAATGGAAACAAAAACAAATGGATCAGAAGCAGTCTTTGGTGTATTGCAAGACAATTTTTTTTTCATGCACACAACACACATATTAACTGTTGTTTGGCAAAAGGGCCAAAGCACCACAGATCTGATCAGCACTTAGGCCTTTTCACCATTTCATGGGAGATCCGTAAAGTGCATGGAACTGTATTACTGGTGTTGTATAATGATGCGAAGCACAGAAGCTGAGGCTAGCAAACAGCAACTGCAATAAATGCGTCATTCACATCCTGAAGGGCAAGATACAGGTACAGCAATGACAAACACGCGTTCACGCTCGACTACTGTAGACTGGTTGTTTGCACTCACAAGCACAATACTGAAACAGTTACGTGGAAGTCTGAACTGGAGGTTAAATGAACACCTTTGCTGATCGAAGCACACTAACTGGCAATATTGCATGTAAGGCAGTAGGGGGGAAACAGTTTCAGTGTACATGTACACTACACTGTTCAAACAACAGTATCAATCGCTCTAAATTTCTAAGGACTAACAGTATCACTCGCTCTGAAATTAATTTCTATGGACCAACAGTATCAATCGCTCTAGACTTCTACCGAATAAGTACATCTGAGGCCAACAATACCAAGAACTATACATGTAATTCTAAACCCCATTGAATAATATAATAAAAATGATAACTGTGTGTTGTGTAGGCGCTCTACCCGATTTTTTGAACTGGCTCAAAGCGCTGCAAACTGAACCCAACACCCACATTCACACGACACACGCGCGGTCTCTCACACACTGGACATGAACACATTACAATCGTGTGGTGCGAAGGGTCAGCTCAGCAATTTAAGCAATTTCCAGTGTAGGTCTGTCATGGGTGGACACAAAGCTCCAAGGAGGCGGAACGACAGAATTTTCAACACACCTAGGGACGCACAGGAACCTGTATTTCCACGGCTACTGACCGTTGAAGCTTGCACCATTTCTAAGGTCCAGCATCACTCCTACACTGGAAACTTATCAGCAGAAAGCACTTCTGACCAAACACAATTCTCATAAGTCATTCTGCTGCGCAGGGTTGGGAGGAAACGACAGAGCAGACACACTCGTTGGATGGACAAGCACGATGGATGGCCTGCGCCTAGGAAGATTAGAGGTGGTTAGGAATCCGAGGTGTATGCGGCTTGCATGAACAAAGCCTCAGTTATCATACCATAGGCCGCCTGCAGAGCAGAGTCGTGCAAAGAGGGACAATTGACCCCCAAGGGCATGACAGGGAGTGAGTGAGCGAGTTTTTAGGGCTTAAAGCCGCGCAAGCCACAAAGACTAATTCGCGGCTGAGTGTGCCTGCACTACATGAAAAAAAACAAAAATGTAACGTTGGACAAAGGATGCAAACTGGTCTACGGGGCAATATAAACCTAGGACATGCAGGAGACGCTGCACCTTCATGCTAATTTATCGAACTCCCGGTTACAAAAAAGCGTAGAAAACAAATAATTACAACTAGGTAAAACAAAGATAAATACTAAGCGCATATACAGCAAATATTGCAACTTATCATCGCCTAGGCGCAATAAACCAGTTCGCAGCATATGCCCAACACCACTTATTCCTAACCACCCATAGTGCAGACGTGAGTGAGAGGTTAAAAAGAAGAAATATAGATGAGATGAAAGGGCCGACAAGGGCATGACAGAGCCTGTGTAAACTAGACCAGCATTAGAACAGTTTCAAATACAAACACTATGGGTGGAGCATGCATGAAATTTTCCAAGCGCAAAGACACCGTCTCCAACTAAACAGAACTGAACTTTGCTGTGCAAGTGTACACCCTAGAACCTTGATTTTCTCACCACACAAATGAAAGGAGCCGTAGGTTATGTGGTTGGTTGTGCATTAACACAACAGGCAGAAGGGTGCCAGGAGAAAAGGCTACTGGCTTGTTCACCTGTTGAATACATGTATATATGTTGAATGTGTGTTCTATCTAGTACCCTGTAACAAAACTTGACTCCCGACTATGCCATTCATGACTCCTACGTCAGTCCTCAATGACATGAAACACGGAAAACTGTACTTGATACATGCTCCCTTTGCCATTTAGAATTCTGTACAGATGTTTGCAAGACACGTTTAATGTCTGCTTCACTTTCCGTTTCTGCATTTCACCCTCCAGCAGTGATCATGAACTCTCTGGCTATGTGTGGTTACTGGAGCATCAAATGTGTTACGCTCCAGGACTTCATATCAGTTGGACCTTAAACAGGACAAATGTCCTGGCAGTCAGAACAGTACACTGTCATGACCTTTACTTTTCGACTGTCCTTACTTTTTGACCAGAGTGCAGAATCTGAGAAAGGTTAAAAATAATTCCTTTCTTTTCAACCAGGCACCAAAATCTGTGCCTAAGTTTTCAACCAGACTAGTAAGGAGCAACCTGAAGATAATGCCAAATGTCCAGAGAAAATGAAACAAACTGATTTGCCGGCCAGCACTCAATCACTTCGTTGATACCGCCATTGTGTGAGGCCAGAAGTACAGAGTAGTCTCCCTTCACCACTTCCCCTTCCGCCATCTTGCAAGTTTCTCTTTGTGAGTGGTGGTTCATTTGAGAGTTTGGAAGGTGGAAAATGCTCACGTGTAACTAAAAAGAGGGAGAATATGCTGATTTAAATGCTAGGTAAGGTTTACAACACTTTTTGCACATTTCAAGGCCCTCTGACCCAAGATACCGTTTCAAGCAGCATTGTTATTAGCCTGCCCCACCGACACACACACACAGGGTTCAGTGAAGACGGTCGTACATCAGAACTGAATCTGCTTTTCCACCAGACCTCCAAATTCAAAATCTTTCAGTGTAAAAAGCAGTCAAGAAGTTAAGGTCATTACGGTAGGACATTTGTCCTGAACCACGTCGACTACAGTGCAGAAATGGTATGACAATGTCCACCGTTGTGAGACAGTAATCTGACATTTCAAAACTGACTCGGTCTACGGCGTATGTCCAACATGGCTTTGAAGCTCTGACGCGAAAGCTTACTTCTTTTTGCCTCGACACTCAACACTGTCATGTCAAGCATGCCCCAACTGCACCCTTCTTGTTAAGTTTATTTTCCCCCTTCCCCCCCCCCCCTCCCCCCATCAACCTGAGAGCCACAGCTTGTATCAATAAACAAAGTGGAGTTAAAGTCAGAGTACAATCACTTTACAGGGCATCACATAGTATGGGGGGGGAGGAAGAGATTATGTAACCACGTGACACACACGGAGCTTTGCTGCTCAGAGCGTCAATTCTACAGCACTTCACGAATGCAGTATTGTCTCAGCTTGGCCAGGGTTTCCCGCCAGAACATACTTTCTCTCTTCTTCTATCTGCATCGACAGTACAGGGTACCTTCGGGCAGGAAACCCTCGCTGGACACCCTACTTTTCTGGTAGGGGTGCTGGCTCACAACCCACTTTTAAAAAGTAAACTTTTTGACTCCTGCTTGGGCTTCCAATCTTGCCACCCTCCACTTCTCCTCCCGTTCTCTGACGCGGACTCAGCTCTACAGCACAGACTAACTCCTCCTGGGCAACTCCAGGCGCAGAGAGTGAAGGTGAAGGTCACGTGGCTTCTTTCAGTTTCGTCTTGATGGCCTTGCCAATGTTCTTCACGCGCCGACCGATGCCCTTGTGCGAGCTTTCCGGTTGCGACTTGTACTCATGCAGCCGTGACATGAACAGGTCTGGAAAGTTAAAGTCATGGGTCATGAGCACACAGGCAGGAAATGTTTCAATGTCCATACTGGGCTTAATAAGTAACTAATGTGACAATTTTTTTTTTTTCAGTAAATCAAACTCTTTCAACATGGGTGGACTCAGACAGATACAAGGTGATCAAGTGTGTGTGTGTGTGTGTGTGTGTGTGTGTGTGTGTGTGTGTGTGTGTGTGTGTGTGTGTGTGTGCGTGCATGTGTGCATATGTGTGTGTGCATGCATGCATGCGTGTGCGTATTCGTGCAGATATCAGGTGATCATGTAAGAGAGAGAGAGAGAGAGAACAATAATGATTTTTTTTTCTAAGCGTGGAGGATGTTTGACTTTGAAACCATTGATTTACACTTGCCATTGCTAATCTACAGACTAATCCAACAAAGTACAAAGTATATAGTGAGAAAGCAAGAGAAAGAGAGACATAGAGAGAGTGTGTGTATTTGAGTTTGCCTGAAAAACGGAAGAGAGAGAAAGAGAGAGGGAGACTGACCCAAACTGCCCCACGACTGCCTCTCCAGCTGCATGGTGATGAACAACTCAAACATCTGGGTCTCCGTGAACCACTCCAGGAACTGTCGGATTCCCTTTGATGGTGTTCCAAGCATGAACTGCTCTCTCTGAACAAAATAAAAGCACATCTGATAAAATAACGCAGGTAGGAACAGGTCGATCGGTAAGGAAAATTTGAAGAAGGTAAGCATTCCATGTTAACACGTAGCCCGTCCAAGGGTGAAATTTAACACTAGCAAACCCTCTGTTTTTGAGTTTGTGACATTCTCACCTGAAATGTCTTGGTGCCGTCCTGCTGGGTGCTAATGTACTGGCCGAAGTGACCGACCGTCTCCACAAACATGCGCAGGAACGCCTCCGACACCATCAGCCATTGTGAACTTTGTGCATCTGCAAGATAAACAACACACCTCACACCTCAAAAACGGACATGCGTCACATCTAAAGAACATTTTTAATGTTTAAATAATAAAGTTCTTTCTTCTGAGTGCCATCAGGATGCGAGCACTGAAGGTACTTGGACTGACTCACAGGTGTTACATCATTTATCCGAAACTTTTTCCTGGTCTCGGACCGGACTACTTACAACTTGCAAGAGTTTCGACGATTGCAATCATAAGGTCAATTGTTCACTTCCTCTTGCATGAGAGGTGGATGGCGTAACTTGAGTGATGGGTGACGTATATGACCACTTTACAAGAACAGGCCATTTCTGATCAGCAACATGAAGACTGAGGCTCTCAAAAACAAATGGCTAGAACGGTCCTGCTGTATCTCAACCAGCCCGAAACTTTGTCGTTTGGGCCCAAAATTGATTGAACAGAAAAAAAAACCAAAACAAAATAACAACAGAGCAAACCCCAGAAAATGTATACACATGGTATGCTGTGCCACTAAGTAAAAGTATGATTTTTAGAAGGCAGATTTTTTCGACGAAAGGCAGAAACACACGTACCCAGCACTGGTAACTGACTCTAACGTGATCTGTTAACAGCAACAACAACAAAAGCACCATCTTGCCATCTTCTGAAATTTAATTCTAAGGCCAAACATACTTGCCACAAAGCAACCACAATCCATCCACTTCCTCTCTTTTTCCACTGCAATTTTCTCTGAAGTCATATTTCCCAAGTGTATTGTTGCCTACCTGAGTCAATTTTACACATGTTGAGGGCTGTCTTGAGAGCACGCTGAACCTTCTTCGGCAGGAGGGTCATTTCGTCCCCTGCCGACCTTAGCACTTGCTTCTTGTCAAGGTCAACGATGATCACCTGAAAGAGAGTTTACATACATATGTAAGAAGCACAGGCCATAAAAGGATCCTTCTGATTTCACAGAGCAGTGTGAATGTCAAGGTATGCTGTCAATGTCCAGGTGTCCAAGTGGCGTGATGATAGATACCACGAAAACAGATCATCTGTGACCTAAAACTGGCAGAATTGGACCCTTTAACTTTAAAAAGAGATGTACAGAAACTAAAATAAATGTCACGTGTACCGTCATGGTAACAGTTTCAAAACTGACACTGATGAGAGAAAGCAAGGACGAAAGGATGTGTGTGTGGGTGTGTGTGGGGGGGGGGGGGGGTGTATAGGATTTTCTGAGTGCAGAGATGCCATCATAAACAGAACTAAACTGCAGGTTAATGTGGTCTTAGGTTTTGACAAAACGGACATGACAAAAACATTCGCATTACTCTGAAGAATACATTACCAGTACATGAGATATCAAAGAGATATTTGGTCTATACAGCAAGAGGCCAAGCCCATTTTCTTACAAATTTAACAAATTTAATATGTAGCATATTAAAAAATGTTATCACAAAAGGTACCCGGTACCTATATCAGACCTCAGCCACCCCAGTCAAACACACATACACACTCTCTCTCTCTTTCGCTCTCTCTCTCTCTCTCTCACACACACACACACACACACACACACACACACACACACACACGCACTAAAACTCACATCTTCTAAGTCCATGCTAGTGACACGCGCAAGGTGAGACTGCAGGATGCCAATGATGAACGGGGTGGGGGCCGCACAAACATCCAACATGTCCGCCGGCAGGATCGGGATGTAGACGTGCTGCCAGTGGAAGGGGTACAGTAACGCTGCCAGCGCATGGATCGTCTGGGTCAAAATGCTGCAGGAATAAACACCAAACGTCACTTGTGCACATCATAACGGAGGCGATTTGGTGTGTGCATTTTCATAGCTTGTCTCTCTCTCTCCCCCTTTCTCTCTCTCTAATACTCCACCCTGACACACATACCGGCACACATGCACACACACCGAAACATACCCCCACCCCCCACAAGCAGGTTCTTTTTTGTAATATTTGTCCAAAAAAGAAAGAAACTAGAGAGGCAAAAGCCTCCATGGCTCCCTTGTGACAAGGGTCAAGGTCATTCACAAGTGTATGTTTGTAAAGCTCTTATCACTATCATCACGGCAAGTAAAGTGTCTCTGGTGTTCCAAGTTCCTGGCAATATTACAATTTTCCCCCCAAACAGTTTGCATGGCCTTGACCTTGGGTCAAGGTCATTAAAATGAGATCACATCAATGTCTATTATTATGCCAAGTTTGACGCCTCTAGTATTTGTAGTTCCTCCGAAAACGGTAATGTTAAAATTCACAACAGACAGCGTTAATGACCTTGACCTTCAGTCAAGGTCATTCAAAAAGGTAGGTCTCATTGCAGTCTATCATCATGCCCTATTTGGTGCCTCAACTGTTTGTTGTTTCAGAGAAAATGCCAAGGTTAAAGCTTCCCCAAAACAGCTTGCATGGCCTTGACCTTGACTAAAAGTCACTGAACACAGGTATGTCAGTGAAGGTGTTGCCAATGTCTATCATCATGCAAAGTTTGATACTTCTGGTTCTTCTAGATTCCGAAAAAAATGCAAATGTAAAAATTTCCAGACTGCTTTAATGACCTTGACCTTGGGTCAAGGTCAATTAAAATGGTATGTGTGCATAGGTCTTATCACTGTCTATCAGCACGCCAAGTTTGGCGCCTCTGCTGTTTGTTATTTCTGAGAAAATGCCAATGTTAAGGTTTCACAAAAATAGCTTGTATGGCCTTGACCTTGACACAAGGCCATTGTATACATGTATATCTGTAAAGTTCTGATCAATGTCTATCATCATGCAAAGTTTCAAACCTCTGGTCTTTGTAGATTCCGTGAAAATGACAATGTAAAATTTTCAAACAGACAGCGTTAGTGACCTTGACCTTGAGTCAAGGTCATTCAAAATGATATGTTTTGAAAGGTCTTATGGTTGTCTATCAGCTTGCCAAGTTTGGTGTCTCTGCTGTTTGTAGTTTCTGAGAAAACGACAACGTTAAAGTTTTCTGGACACACACACATACACACACACACACACACACACACACACACACACACACAGACAGACGACGGAGGGCTATTACATAGACTGCCATTGTTACACAAGGGAGCCAAAAAGGAACCAATGAAGGAGGACCGCTCAGCCATTAAAAAAAAAGAAAAAAAAAAAGTTGATTTATTTTGGCTGGATGTGACCTGCATGTAACTGAGGTCCCCCCCCCCCCCCCCCCCCCCAAAAAAAAAAAAAAGAAAGAAAAAAAATAACCTTAATGAAGTTAGTGATAATCGTAGAGATTGAAATGCAATACACCAACATCTGCTGCCCATGCAAACTTGGCATATGGCCAGAAGCTCTGCTGATAAAAGAGTGACAGCAACGTTACAAGATGCCTCACTTTTCGCATAATGGATAGCCTCCTGTATTTTTCTATATTTCTGTACACTCCCCCCCCCCCCCTCCCTTTTCAAAACACACACACACACACACACACACACACACACACACACACACACACTCCAACCACTAAGAGAGGCAAGAGGCAGACTAAGCTGTGCTTGTTTTCAGAGCTACCAAACAAACAGTCAGTTACCTACCTGAGGTGTCTGGAGCACAGAATTAGCCGTCGTTCCATCAGCATGGAGGCAAACACTTTGATCAGTTTCTCAGTGCCGAGGTAACTCAGCAAGGACTCATAGTTCACCTGTTGAGAGACGCGGTTGGGTAATTGTGAGTTAAAGACGAAAAATAGCACTAATTTGACATAAAAAAGTCAGTACCACTCTGCTTCTGGTCGCAGTAAAAAAAAAAATGAACAAAATTAAAGAGCACATTTTCTGTAACCGGTAAACCGTGGTAGTGCTGGTCCCGGAATATTCTGGGCTACCACAATGGCTTTCACTGCATAAGACAAATCAATTCAGCAAGACCTGGGTTAATAAGTTTCACAATTCTTGCTCATAGCATGCAGTAACAGACCAGTCGTGACTCAACCATGAATATGAAGAAGAAAACCTTATGTTCTGCGTTGAGAGCGCGGGTGGTTGGGCGAGTCTTTACATCCTCTTTTCCGCTGAAAGGGCGATTTCAAAGATTTCTAAAGAGCGGCCTCTACAAAAATTCTGACGCTGTTGGGATTTGACCCGCGGCCTACCTATCTCATTCTGAGCATGCACACTGGAACTTTTAGAACTGTTGGTAATTCAAGTAATTCAAGGTTTTTATCGTCATGCGCATGAAAAGCACCAAGACAAAATGTAAATTAAAACAAAATAATGAAAACAAAAACAGGAGTATGTTCATGTGGGAAAGAAAGTGAGGGAGAGTGACAGAAAAATAAGAGGAAGCAAGCCGGAGACCTGAGGGGGAGCGAGAGAGAGGAAACTACTAGAACTGTTGGTAGTATTGTCACAATGTATGCACAAATGCAATGTCCGTACATGTAGTAATGTCATGATGTAACCTGTGCAACAAGTTGCATTTAACATCATACAAGGCAGCATGTTAAAAAAGCAACATTCCACTGAAAACATGCCTGGATGAAACAGTTTCACTCAATTCCTACGGAGTGAGTTTAGGATTGTGCACTAGTGATTAAAAAAAAAAAATTATCATAATTAATCTATGTGTACATGGATTTCAATCTGGCTTAATGGGAGTGTTTGTTGCACTTTGATTATACTCGTGTTTGCTGCAATAAGAGTCGTCAAGGAACCGTTAATCTTGCCCGATTTTCACATACACGGCCAACAGAGTCAAAAATATGGGATACTTGTGCAGGGTACGATATGTGTTAACAGATCAACCACTCTTTTATCACACACACACCCACACATAGACACACACCTATACACGTTTTTTTGTTCCCCCCAAAAGAGTAAAAAAAAACATAGGATACTTGTGCGAGGTATGAAATGAATTAACAGTTCAACCACTGTTGTATCTCATCATGAAATGTGTTAACAGTTCAACCACTGTTGTATCTCAGTCACACACACACACACACACACACACACACACACACACACACACACACATCTTTTTTTTTCATGAGACCACATGCACTTTGCACTCATTTCAAAATAACCCACAATCAAAGTGATGAAGAATTTCAACTAGAGAGGCAAAAGCCTCCATGGCTCCCTTGTGACAAGGGTCAAGGTCATTCACAAGTGTATGTTTGTAAAGCTCTATCACTATCTATCATCATGGCAAGTAAAGTGTCTCTGGCGTTCCGAGTTCCTGGCAATATTACAATTTTCCCCCAAGCAGTTTGTATGGCCTTGACCTTGGGTCAAGGTCATTAAAATGAGATCACATCAATGTCTATTATTATGCCAAATTTGACGCCTCTAGTATTTGTAGTTCCTCTGAAAACGGTAATGTTAAAATTCACAACAGACAGCTTTAATGACCTTGACCTTCAGTCAAGGTCATTCAAAAAGGTAGGTCTCATTGCGGTCTATCATCATGCCTCGTTTGGTGCCTCAATTGTTTGTTGTTTCAGAGAAAATGCCAAGGTTAAAGTTTCCCAAAAACAGCCTGCATGGCCTTGACCTTGACTAAAAGTCATTGAACACAGGTATGTCAGTGAAGGTGTTGCCAATGTCTATCATCATGCAAAGTTTGATGCTTCTGGTTCTTCTAGATTCCAAAAAAATGCAAATGCAAAAATTTCCAAACAGACTGCTTTAAAGACCTTGAGCTTGGGTCAAGGTCATTTAAAATGGTTTGTTTGCATAGGTCTTTTCACTGTCTATTAGCACGCCAAGTTTGGCGCCCCTGCTGTTTGTTATTTCTGAGAAAATGCCAATGTTAAGGTTTCACAAAAATAGCTTGTATGGCCTTGACCTTGACACAAGGCCATTGAAAACATGCATAACTGTAAAGTTCTTATCAATGTCTATCATCATGCAAAGTTTCAAACCTCTGGTCTTTGTAGATTCCGTGAAAATGCCAATGTAAAATTTTCAAACAGACAGCGTTAGTGACCTTGACCTTGAGTCAAGGTCATTCAAAATGATATGTTTTGAAAGGTCTTATGGTTGTCTATCAGCATGCCAAGTTTGGTGTCTCTGCTGTTTGTAGTTTCTGAGAAAATGACAACGTTAAAGTTTTCTGGACACACACACACACACACACACACACACACACACACACACACACACACACACACAGACAGACAGACAGACAGACAGACGACGGAGGGTTATTACATAGACTCCCATTGTTACACAAGGGAGCCAAAAAGTTTGGTGTCTCTGCTGTTTGTAGTTTCTGAGAAAACGACAACGTTAAAGTTTTCTGGACACACACACACACACACACACACACACACACAGACAGACAGACAGACAGACAGACGACGGAGGGTTATTACATAGACTCCCATTGTTACACAAGGGAGCCAAAAACTATGCAAACAAACCTCAATTTACACAAACTCACATTTGTCAGTCGGCAGTCGGTTGGGCGTTCAAGGAAGATAGTCTCCATTTCTCCTTTGTCGTCCTGTTTGAAGTTGCAGCATGCAGGAAAATGGGACCATGCAATATGTTAGTGTACACATCTCACTCGTAATATGGCTTGCATTTAAAAGGTTCTTGCATTAATTTTTTTTTATATATATATCCTGCTGCGATACTGGTAATGCAAAACACAACAAAATCAACTTCTCCAAGTTACGAATAAATTCATCGCATATTGATGCCTTTTTCACCTGAAAAAAATATAGATTTGAATGCAGTAAAATACTATGGGCTTTCAGGACTAATGTTACGCATTAGGATATTTAATTATTTACACACTTACATGGGTTGGGTTGGGGTTTTTTTGGTTTGGTTGTTTTGTTTTTTTTTAGCGTAAAACGCAAGTCTAGCTGGTGTGGATCAGACTGTCTTGGAACACAACACTTAGTGTTAATATGAAAATTCCTTCACGGCTACTACTGTTGTCGTCATTGGCTCATGGTCACCATGATACAGTGACCATGACAATGAATGACGCGAGAGTGTGCGAGAGAATGGAGAACGGATGAGCGAGTGCATGTGTGTGTGCTTGTGTGTGTGTCTTCTACAAGAGATTAAACCTAAGCATTCTGCCTGCAGTTCTCCTGACTGGTAACCTGCATGTTGTTCGTCGTGTTCGTTTCCTGCATGGTGTGCGTGAGTGTGCGTGGATGGTTCGTCTGAATGCATGGGTTGCTTTACACCGCCTCGACGGCCATACACCACATCCTGAGAGTAGCAACACACAATCGGCTTGTGGTCAACCACCGGAGACGACGACACTATGCAAAAAACACTTAAAATGCTCGTGTCTTCTTCATACTCTCCACATACCATGCTGTAGTTAGAGGCTTACACATTAGGTCCAACACACAGATCTAAATCAAACTATGCATCACAAACTGATTGACAGGATGCACATGCAGTTTCTGCAGTAATGCAGCATGAACCACATGACAAAAACCACCACAAAACAAAACAAAAAAGAAACAAAAACTTACCAGCGATCGTATATGGCAGACTTTGCCTGCTTTCGGCATTGGTCGGCCAAACGACGCAGCTATCATCTCCTGAGCATGGTCCAGTGATTTGCAGCGTCGAGCTTCGATCTCAGAGAGAAGCTGAAACACATGTATACATGTGCATAAACATCCTGTGTAAACCAATAGGGCAGACTTTATTGGACATAAACTTCAACAAAACAAACGACATTTCTTAATAAGCCAATGGGTGAAACAAGTATTACATGTATTACTGACGGTATTCTTGACTGCTACTGTACTATACAGATCAGAAAAACTCGTGCTCTTGTGTACAGATGGGAAAAACTTGTGGTAATTAGTGAAGTGACTGCTGATACTGTACCTTGTTATACATGTTGAAAGCATCAACTGGGCTTATGATACAGATTACTTCGGGCAGACTTGAGTCGCGCGGCTGTGGATTGAACAGTAACGCGTAAATGAGATGGTGGGGGAAAAAAAAAAAAAAACACCTAGTGATCTTTCTGAGATGTCACCAAACTGTGTAAAAGTTTAGGATTTACCAAACCCCCATAAGGCATTTTCCTGTAATTTAAAAAGCTAAACTGAACGAAAATATGGTGTTACAATGATTGATTTCTTATTTATTAAAAAAAATTCTGTATTTAAAGCTAGACTGTGATGAATATAAATAAAGGAATGAAATATTTCTCTGTAACACCAATCCTTATGTAAAAGTTTACAATTCCACAGGAACCATGCCTACCTGAATGCGTCTGCAGTAACCAAACAGTCGACCCCCATCAATGTTGGTTAGAACGAAGGAGTAGGATTCACTGAAAATGTGAAATCAAATTTCATGAAACATCCATATTGTAAGTAAATATGAAATGCGTGTGATTTTATGCAAGCAAAGTGCTCATACAGAAAGGGAAGTAAACTAGATCCAAATCTAATTTTTCACCAAAGAACCAGTAAATAAGAGCCAGTCACAGGCTGTTAGTTTTACAGACAAGTGTTAACATGAGTGGGTAGCTTTCTGGTGTTTGTGGAGTCCTGTTTCCAGTTGCCATGCCCTGGGATATCCTGAGAATCGGGGGATATCAGGTCTGCCTTACTCTCCCAAGACTGCTACAATGCTCTCCTGCTCCCTGAAGCAAATACCCTCTTCAGGGTTTATTTAGTTGAATCCAACCCTAACTCATTTATCGGGTTTTGTCTCACCTGAGAGCAGCCGCAGATCCTGGTCTGAATTCCTCGGCATCAGGAAAGCAAAACTTGGGCACAGACACGTTGCTCTTTGCCTGAAGGAAAGTAAAAAAAAAAAAAATAAATAATAAATTCCATGGAATGTTGAAGAACGAAACATAAGACCTAAAATTGCAGAAACTGTACAGTTGATCTTACAGTGAAATATACTTCAGAAACTGGTCACAGCGCAGTCCACCTATAGCTCCCCGAAGAAAAGATGTTCAGATCTTCCAGAGGGCGAAAGCAAATAAAATAAGGAAAACGCTGGCCAGTACGGTGCACATGGACTGGGAGTCGCCTATGAATGAAAGACTACCCAATGCAATGCTCCTCTGTCCAGAAAGACCCTTCTTACTCTATATGGATTTTCTTCACCCTGGTCTTGCTGAGTTAATTTGTCTTATGCTGCAAAAAGCCAGAGGCAGACCGGAATACAGAAAACTGGCACGACTGACACAGCAGTCCCCTTCTGAAAACGCCAAAGACAGCACCAGACGTACAAGACCCTATTTTTTCTTGGTTATTTTTTTTTAATCAGAACTCAACCTCAAAGAGTGCTTACCTGTGCAGCAATGACACAAGATCACACACACACACACACAGCTGACAAAGCTACCGGCTATAGATCTACAAATGTACCACCTGAACGTCACTCACAACGTCAAGGCTCTCCTGGTACTCACCCTATGAGAGCAGTACGTTAGATCCCCTTCTATCCCCATCTTGTAACTCCTCTGTGTGCAGCGGGCAAAGTAAAATGAATTTGTATTTCATGAAACGTCGGTACAGGGTGTACTAATGAATTTTCTGATCTCTGAACATAGCCTTAATAGAGCTCAACTGGGAGAAAATTTCAGTAACCTGCAATCTTTGGATGATCCTCTGATTACGCGGATACCAGATGATACACAATAACAGTTATTCTTCAGAGGATGTTCTTCTTCTTATTTCTTTATCAGAATTTCTCCTGTTTCAGCTGTTTTATCTTTGATTAACTCATTGCCTCACTACTGGTTGGTAACTTGGAGATTTAACGTCCTTTTCCACCAAATAAGGCGATATCAAAGACGGGGCAAAGACGTAAAAGCCAGCGCAAATATTTCTTGCTTTGCCTCTCAGCCAGAAGTCAAACTCACGATCTGAGCAACTGAGAGTCTCATGCTCAACCAATTATACAGAAAGTACAATGGACCACGTAGACCACTTCCATGCACACTTCAAGAAATCCGAAACAACAGCCACACACAAACAAAACAGAAACAGCTAAGAGACAAACACTTTTTCGAAGGACGTATCATGTATTTGAACACCTTTTTGCCCAAGAGCGTTATACAGTGAACTTGCGCACCCATACACAGAATTCACAGACACACAAGATGGCTACCCCTCAACAACTGTTGAGCTCAACTTGTGGAAAAAAAGAAGAAGAAGAAAAAGAAAGGCATCATGCTGTGAGCAGGGAAAGGTTTGAATAGAGAACTGTGGTAAACATACAGTACTCGGAGGACATGAATGCAAGAAGAGAAGAGTCCAGTCACAGGACATAATGACAACAATAAAAACAAACAACAGAAAAGAGAAAATTTATCATAAACACAGTGATCATTTTTTGTAGAAAATCTATGGGTGAAATGGCCCACTGTGACCAACTTATATGGGCCATTTCCAAATTTTATGGGTCATTCTAAAACGGAACCGAACAGATGAAAACGGCGACGCGCACACAACTTTTGGTGTATGAAAAGCGCTCCAAAACGAGGCTCTTCGAACGATTGCTTCTGATTGGGCAGACCAGACCACCTGATTGTAGTCTCATCCAATGAGATTTTACGTAACAATAGCTGTCGCTGGATAGCAGACGAATTTTGTTGGGGAGTCTTCAGACTGTGAGCGCACAGCACTCTGTGTCGAAACTTTTAAAGTTACAACGATGCGCCGATCGGCGCAGATTTTCATGGGTCATATTTTTTATTTATGCGCCAAGGCACGGACATAAAATGATCACTGTAAACAGTACATGTATATATATAATCACAATTTCACAATTACACACACTATCATTCACATGACTGACACTTTTTTTTTCTTTTTCTTTTTAAATGGGGAACAACAGAGACACAGTAGTGCTGTAGGCATGACCCCCACTATAGAGATCAAACCAGATGTCGTTTTGGCAGAAATCAACTGAGTTTTTGACACAAGTTTCCTGTTCTCGAATACATACTGCAAGTTGTTTTAGTTAAGGAAATATCTGATTAACACAATTTAGCAGTATGTTTAAAGTCTGAGACGCACTTTGCGTGAGTAAAGCCTCGGTCATTATACCAAACAACCAAACACCGCCTGCAGAGAAGACAGGCGTGCAAAGAGACTGGCTGACGACTGACCAACACTGAAACAGCGTCAAAAATGACATTGGGGAGATAACTGAGAGATGGGGTAGAGTGCGTATGGGTGTGCAGGTGTAAGGACACAAAATGACCGTGGGGTCATGGGCAGTGTTTATCTGAGGTACCCCCTGTGTGGCGAGTGTGCTAGTCTGTAGTGAATTTTGTTGTCATGAAAAAGCATGATTTTCGTGCTTTTCGTGTTATGTAGGTCCCGGTACATGCCAGGCAGTCACAAAAGGAGGCACGCTGCCAGCGAAGCTGGGACTTTTGCACAGAGGCCGAGCACAAGTGAGGCAAGCAGATTTGTGCGAACTGGCTCTCTGGCCTAAAGAAAAAGTAGACGCGCATTACTCCAGTGAGGCCTGAGCGGAAAGGAGACATTTTTTTTTTTTTTAAACCCCTGTCAGGTGCATGCCTTTGAATGGTCTGTTCATGGTAGTAATTGTTTTCTAGACTGAAGCATTTTTAGGGGTGACTATGATGACTGAGGCTAATAGGGAATATGTAGGCATTTTGAGGTCCTGTGTATTTGTGTCCTTCGGCCTGCAGAGATGCCATCTGAAATGAACTGAACTACGTGTAGCAGTGTGCACCTATTTCACTTCCTACAAGCAAAACACAGCGATCAACTGTCATGTGGGAAATCAAAAAGGACCTATGAGCCAAGGATCAGACAGGCACAAAGCCCCCTTTTCATGACAACACTCAACAGTAGTAATGTTCCTGACTGCTCCAAGTAGGTCACTCACAAGCCGGTAGCACCTCAATTGAAATTTATCAACACGTACAAGGATATTGCACCACGGTTAGTGATAATGTTCCCATTGTTCTCAGCAGAACGGTATAATAGCCAGACACGACCTTTCTCTCAAAATGGAAACCGAGTCAGGAAACTCACATCCCATGGATATTCTAGTTTCGATGCTTTCAAAAACAAGCATTCCTTTGTTCAGAATGTAAAAATACCCAAACATACCCAGCACTGACTCTACATAACTGGGACCCAGCACTGACTCTACATAACTGGGAGTACCATGCACCCATACACACAGTCACACACACACACACACACACACACACACACACACACACACACACACACACACACACACACAGTGTCAGCCGACAAAACTGAAACAAAACACTCACAGTTTGGGGGAACTTGTGGATTACGTATGGTTCATATCCGGGGTCGTCTGTTTTTGGATTCAGACCCACAATCACAGCATATTCGAAAAGTTGTGGGTAAATCTTGTCCATAAACTCGCGAGCCTTCTTCACACTCTGTACCTGAAGAAAAGAACAGACAACATAATATTAACAATAATAATAATAATAATAATAAATACATACTTATAATACTGTCATAAATTATGATAGTATCATAATTTATGACAATATTATAAGTATCATAATTATGATAATTATAATGATAATATGAAAGGCATGTAACGCACTTACAGATGAACTTGGAAAAACTCTCACGAACATACTGACAAAGAATTGTGACCGCAAGCTTATGCGTAAGTTTCTATTTCCTTCTCTGGTCTCTCAGAATGCTGACAGTTTGCCAGGCCGTTTGAGCAGTCTAATTTAAAATCTCATGGCATAAACATGTCACATACCAGTATTGTATAGCAAAGGCGATACTGAGCATAATACTGCAGGAATTAGTGTGCTATTCTCAGGGAATTCCCGTTTGCTGAACTGAACATCACACATTATGAGTCACGACCTGGTCTTCATAACACCACCAGTTATCAAATATCTTTCCTACCGTTTTCAATCGCACAGTCGAGCAGTAAGTCACTCGGCGCTTTATCTCACAGGCATCCACGATGCTCTCCGAGTCCACTGAAAATGAAACAATGAGATTAAAGGAACCTGTAAGTTGTGTAAATAATGACATCAATTTAAAAGATTTTGCAGTGAGAAAGAAAAAAGAACTGGCACCACGCGTTCACTGATTTCAGGTTCTGGCGTGTGTGTGTGTGCGTGTGTGTGTGTGTGCTTGAATGCGTGGTTGTGTGTGTGTGTGTGTGTGCTCGAAATGCGCGCGTGCGCGCGCAGCGAGCTGTGTGCTGTGGTGTGTGTGGTGTGTGTGTGTGTGTGTGTGTGTGTGTGTGTGTGTGTGTGTGTGTGTGTGTGTGTGTGTGTGTGTGTGTGTGTGTGTGTGTGTGTGGTGAATTAACTACTGCACTTGCAGCATCTTCTGGGATGTCAAGTGACTCTCCTTTCTTTGCATTTCCTTTGGTTGTTTATACATTTCTTAGCTACATGTACGATGTATATTTTCATGCAAGCTTCATTTGTTATCATATCTACAGCAGTGTTCCTTACAGCTTTCAAAACTGAGTGTCGAATTCAGCAGGTCTTTTTGTAAAATCAGTGAAGTTCAAAATCTCTGCGTCAGATTCTGAAATCTCTGCGTGAATGACGCACATAAAGTATGTGCGTATAAGGAACACTGTGCTGGCCAGTATGATATGACATTAGGGCCATTCGGCCTTTAAACTTTAAGTTCTTACACAAATACAACTTCCACAACCTTGTGTCTGAGATCTCAGACGTCATTTGAAAAGCAGGTACAATTATACTTTTTTTAAACCGCAGTAATGTGAGTACATGTTTTAGTGAAAAACCTGGTATATAAACAATTAGCATGGATTTTATTATGTACCGCTAATAAACAAAAAATGTTGCATCTGGCGAGTTATTCAGTCCACAAAATGCAAAAGACGCAAAACTGCAGATAATTCAAAGTGATAAAGCCATTGTCAGTGTGTAATAGATATCATGGATCGTTAGTACAACGGTGACTGATGATCTGTGAAGTTGATACATATGTATATAATGTACATGTATTATTGGGAAAAGCAGTGTTTGCAAACAAACAAACAAATAAAAATTAAAAAAAATTAAAATCCCACACTCCACACCCCCAAAGTATAATTTGTAGTAATGAGAGAGAGAGAGACAGAGAGAGAGAGAGAGAGAGAGAGAGAGAGACAGACAGACAGAAACAGAGAAGCAAGGTGCGTAATGGCCGACATTTATGATTCTTAACGTCTGAAAACAAGCGTTCCTATTGTTTCAAGGTCTAGCCTGTTCAGGACCAGTAGGAGCTAGTGCAGTATGTGCTAGCGACTACTCAGCATGACTCCTGGACAAAGCCTGAATGGGCAGGTGATGTTCAAATATGGCTCATCAAATATGCAACACTGTGAAATGTGCGGGAATATGACTCATAAACCGTGATCCTGATCCAGTGCCATTGCATGCACGTTCGGAATGTCTGTGCATGTAAAAGAGATGTAAAAATGTAGTCTAACATGCCAGGACTGGAAAACTTTAAACGCTTCAAACGTTTCATGCCATGAACTTCGCCTAAGAACTTGAGCTGTGTTTCAGCAATTAGCGACTCCACTCCATTCCTGTCAATCAAAAGTGTCCCCCCCCCCCCAACCCCCCGAATTCAGCCAATCGCCTCCCGCAGCATAGTGAGCACAACACACCGCATGGTGGCAAACAATTTGCCAGACACTACACCGAGGGAAGCACGTGTAGTTTGATATGACTGAAACATGGAGTGAGTATTTTAAGGCTTAACGCCGCGTCAGCGACAAAGACTAATTCGCGGCAGGACTGAAACAGGGAAAGAAAGCAGTAAGTCCACTGACGTCATCTGAGGAGAAAGACCATTGCGTCATTCTCTTTCGTCTTGAAATCATCCCTTTTCCCATATAATGAGGTCATGGATGTATTGTGTTTTGCCAATACAGCGCAGAGCAAAAGGGGTGGGTGGGATGTGTGTGTGTAGCCTCAAGGTCTGGCGAGTGAAGTCATCAATTATGAGCTTGGTGCGAGTGAATTATCGACATGAAAAACTCACAGCCACTGATTTCCAATGTACTGAATGCCAGCAGTGTTATGTCAGTGATACATGTACCATTTTCATTTTTTTTTTTTTATGTGATTCTGTGCGATACATTATGCACAATATACAATGTATTAAGCAGCAGCTTTCATTAATTTAATGACAGTGATTGGAATGATCCGTCACTTGTCAAGCAGCTTTTAACTTTCAAGAAGCGAGTAATACATGGAAAAAAAAGCCTGAAATTCACACCAGAATCCCTGTTCAACCATGGGATGATGACAAATTCTGGAACGGAGTGAAGTGTACAAACAATTAAACAAAACATAACATATATGTAAGCACACTGTTATCAGTCCTGTAACTTGTCACAAGTCTTTCAGGTCATCAAGTCTTACAAAAACAACAACAACAACAACAAAAATCCTAAAATGTCACTGGATACCGAGCCACAGCGGATTGTTTTCAGCACAGAAAAAATCAAAACCAACCCCCCCCCCTCCCCCCAAAACAAACAAACAAACAAAAAACCCCAAACCAAACAAAACCAACTGTAAATAAAAGCGACATGAAAGGGACAGAAACCACTTAACTTTGACAAAGGACAGCACAGGCCAACGTTTCGGCTTTCGCCTTCTTCAGGACATAAACAAATGGGACATAACTTCAACAAACAAACAAAAGGTAACAAGAGGAGGGGGGGGAGGGGGGAGCATTTAGGTGCTGCGCAGACAAAAACCTTTCCCAACCGTAATACAACCCGGGCCGCAAACACAGCTTACCACGGTGCTATCGGGAACGTTAGAATCAAACAAAGCTACCACACCAACTACACGTACGTGTGCTCAAGACTATAACAAACAAACAAACAAACAAAAACAAAAACCTAAAAACTTCTCCAGTCAGCCAAGAGCAAACATTTTTAGCCAATCAGAAAACAGGTCAAACTTTGATGCAGTCCTGAGGCCACATGCTTTCACACAGCACCAATTCAAAGAGACTGGTAACTCATACAACTCTACTCATACTTGTGGTCTGTGTTGTGAAAGCTTTGCATCTGACTATGTTGGTTCCATTTGTTACACAAACTGCCCCCCATGAGGGAAGGGAGCCGTACCGCTTGTGGGCCCTGGCAACAGTTACCATGGGCTCCCGGAAAGGTCCAACAACATTGATAAGAAGAAGGGAAGTGTATCACTTGTGGAGTGTAGTGGGGGGGGGGGGGGGGGGGGGCTCAGATATTGGACTTCCTGGTTGTACATGTGTTTTACTAGAGATAATGTACATGTATGTAGTAGGAAAGAGAGATAACACGTTGAGTAAAGTGAAGCCTCACAAACTATGCACATACACTGCAAGAAAATACACATGCACTGGCCCCCGTAGTGTACTGGTTAGCTTGCGGACCATGGACCAGGGAGAGCTGGGTTCGAATCCCAGCCAAGGCAAGCAGGATATTTCCTACCCAGAGTGGGTGTGCTATGGGTCTGGTGGGGAGGCTGCTGCCACACAGACGAGACTCGCCCACTTCACATGTGCGACATTGCGGGTGCTTCCCTTGTTATGACACATCTCGTGATGTGGATGATTACACAGCCAGCACCACAGGTGCCATAGTTCCCGGGCCTGGTTTACGCCAGGATGTTTATGACAGGAAGTGCGGAATGCAGCCCTGTCATGCAGTCTCCAAACCACATGGACCGCCATAGCATCATTATACCATCATCCTCATCATCATGCATAATAAAACTACCCCAGCTTCTGAGCCCTCCATGGATTCTGACAGAAATATCACTGTAACTGACAAGGAGTTGGAGCAGCAAAAAAAAAACAAAAACCAAAAAAAAACAACCAAAAACAAAACCCACATGTACACACAACTGAGAGCAGAGAGAAAAAAAAATGAAATCAAACTGCGACTTTATCTTAAGTTTTTAAAGGAACAGATTTTGACATGGTGACACTGCCATTTTACATACATGTCCTTGCCGTTTCCAACTACTACAATAACTAAATACTGTACTGGGAAGGGATGGGGGTCGGGGGAGAGTGTCAGGGCGCAAAACAAGAATATAAAGAAAACAGAAAACTAAGCAATAGCAGCCTGACCAGAGAAACTCTTCAAAATTCTCGCTGCCTCTAGTTTGACTTGAACCTCTTAAATTTTGATGTCTCCCAGCTCTGTCTCCTCCGTCAGAACTGTGTTTCCTTGTACTTGTAATTTGCAAAAGAAACTAGGCTGCTTTTTTCTTCCTCAAAGGAGGGGTAGCTGACTTTGAGGAAAAAAAAAACCACAGCCTCATTAATTCTAAAATACATGACGACCTATATATATATACAAGCGACCTCTTTCTTTGTTGTCACTTGGAGGAAGTTTGTGGGGCTACATGTATTTTCCGACTGGCCTAAAAATGTTTACTTTGCCAAGATCTATGGCACTGAATCTGCCTGACTCACCCGAATCTTGGTCTTCTGCCGCCGCTGCATTTTCCATGCCGTCCCTCTCATCCTCAGAGACTCGCCTGAAGTGAACGGTGAGTGCCTCGTAGGCCTGGTTGATTTTCTGGCGCACCTGAAGATTAAAAAAAAAAAGAAAGTCAGAACTGCAGAACCTGCCTTGCATGAAGTCAGAAAAGACTGAACTGATGCATGGCGTCTGAAGAGAGTGATGTGGTTCTCCGAAAGGTAGAGTGACGGCTTACTTTTTGTTACATGTGCACTGTTACATCATCATTTATGTTTTTGTTTTCTTTCTTTCTTGTTTTTTTCCCTTACTTTTCTAAAAGTGTGCTTGGGCTTTGCTAGTACATACACTATTGCCCCCCCCCCCCCCAAAGCAAAGCAAGTTTACATGAATATGCCAATGAATTAAACTAAGATAGATCTCCCACAAAGCTGATTATCGATGGCAATACATTTTACTTAAAGCCTGATGGTGGGCATGGACGATTTGCAAACTGCATGTGGTTTGATATGCCGCAGGCAACGATCACAGATCAGCATGTGCCCAGTATCAGGTGCCCCTACCTGCCCACATGCGGTCTTTCAAACTGATTGCGACACTGATGCACAACCTACCAAGTTCATCTTTTTGCGCGACACCTTGTCGATGTCCTGCTCCTTGACTGGTGTTGGCCCTAGTGCTGATGCTGTTGGAGGACCTCCGAATACGCGCTTGAGTCGACCTACTGGGTTGTTGTTGACTGACTGATCGCCCTGTGAAACGAATGAAACAGAAAACGGATGAGCTTATTTTTTCATACTTCTCTAAGTACTAGCAAAAGCCAAACACAAGAGCTCAACGGTTTCTGTTGTCATTGCTGTTGTTGTTAATATTTCTGTACTGGAAAGCAAAACACAATACATATGTAAAATAAACACCAAGAAAAACAGCGTCTATCAAATACACTGACAGGAAGTCAAACTTGTTCTAGCTCCTAACAGCATCTCTCAATCTATACTTTACATGCAAATAGATGCCTCCCATAAGGAACAAGAGCAATGAGTACAGTGAACAGCTGACAATAGTGAGCTTCAGATGCAACAAAGAACTGTGATTTGTTTCGCTCAAGCTCTGTGGTTGTAAATTTATGGCCTGATTTTTTTTTTCCTTCCATCTACCAACGAAGGTCATGTCTGCAAAACTTAAATCTAAATAAGTGAAGCAAAATGAGGACAAAAAAAAAAAAAAAAAAAAATTCCATGGTGCTTCTTAATCTCACCAAGGAGCTAAGCTCAAATTTCGATGTCCAAACACTAAAACTGCAGCAAAACACTAGTTCAGGCACTCAGCCAAGAAACCTAAACTTTTCCTGGATAACACATTACATAAGGAAGAAGAGCAATGAGTACAGTGTCCAGCTGACAATAGTGAACTTCAGATGCAACAAAGAACTGTGATTTGTTTCGCTCAAGCTCTGTGGTTGTAAATTTATGGCCTGATTTTTTTTCTTTTTTCCATCTACCAACGAAGGTCATGTCCGCAAAACTTAAATCTAAATAAGTGAAGCAAAATGAGGACAAAATAAAATTCCATGGTGCTTCTTAATCTCACCAAGGAGCTAAGCTCAAATTGCGATGTCCAAACACTAAAACTGCAGCAAAACACTAGTTCAGGCACTCAGCCAAGAAACCTAAACTTTTCCTGGATAACACACTACATGCAAGGCTTCTATTCACACACAAACAAAAGTGACCTAAATCCATCAATAGTTTGCACCTGTTTCACTGCAATTGATCACTCTGAATTACTCCAATGAAATGCACATAAAGCGCCAAGAAAGACGTCTGCTGTGGTACAGATTTCAACTGAAATAGCATTCACTGGTTCTCTGTCAAGCGGGAACTGGTTTCCAAGTGCGTCACTGAGATGTTTTGAACTGATCAGTGCACGAACGCAATTAACTTCCTGAAATTGTGTGTAACCAAGAGTTGAGATTCTCACTACGTAATACAAGGACACACGCACTTGAAACTGGGATTGACACGTGTGCATGAAATTTAAAAATCTGTCACTGTGAGAGATGACGATTCTATTTTGTTGAAAGGATTTTTTTTTTTTTTTAACTAAGGTGAATAATAATGATAATGGATTCTTCTAAAGCGCTTATTGATTCTCAGTGATGATAATGGATTCTTCCAAAGCGCTTATTGATTCTCAGTGATGATAATGGATTCTTCCAAAGCGCTTATTGATTCTCAGTGATGATAATGGATTCTTCCAAAGCGCTTATTGATTCTCAGTGATGATAATGGATTCTTCCAAAGCGCTTATTGATTCTCAGTGATGATAATGGATTCTTCCAAAGCGCTTATTGATTCTCAGTGATGATAATGGATTCTTCCAAAGCGCTTATTGATTCTCAGTGATGATAATGGATTCTTCCAAAGCGCTTATTGATTCTCAGTGATGATAATGGATTCTTCCAAAGCGCTTATTGATTCTCAGTGATGATAATGGATTCTTCCAAAGCGCTTATTGATTCTCAGTGAGCGCTAAGCGAGTACAGGGCTGAAAGGACTAAAAAATCCACAAACTTATTCAGTCATACATGTACAATTTCTGTCATAAACAAGAACTGGTCCTTTAACCTTAAGTTTAACTTACAACAATGGTGACTTTGAGACAATGATGAAAAAAAGTACAAAGCACTCTGAATAATGTTTCTTATGATCTGTTTGCATTTTATGTTCTCGTCCTTTTAAAGAAACACAGCGGCTATTACTACAGCAATTATAAATGTATGCTTTTAGAACTTGCTAAAACCTGGTAACAAATTTCTACAAATACCAACAAGCTTTAGCGTTTTTCCCCCCCAAAAGAACAAGAAATCCCCAACTGAAATAAGCTATAACCTGTACAAGATCACCATTCACAATCACAGTTAACAGTTTTCCTGAGACAGGAAATATCACACAAACTCCAGGTCGTGCAACTGCCGCAGCAGCAGTGAATCGTAAAAGTCGCAGGTGCACCACTTCAAATTCAATACCTCAATATGCCAACGTTCAGGCTAAAAGCGGCCACATTCAAACTCAGTTGTGCTCATGGCGCAAACGAGGAAAGGCAAAACCCACTTCACAGTCCCGCACGCAAACCGTGTAATACTGAATAGTAATCTTTCCTCTTTCTGGCCTTTCCCACACATTCTGATACAGTTTTTGGGGTTTTTTTTTTTGGTTTGTTTTTTTCCCCAGAAAAAGGTTGAATCCATTAACGCACCGGGCCGGTAAGGGGAAGACAGTTTACCGTTCAAAGCGTACGTGATGTCGTCCGACACGCCACAAATTAACTTTCCCCCTTAGGTCAAAGGCCCTTTGTGCAAGCCAATTACTCTAAAACAGCAAGAAAGGCTGTGACCTAAGGTAAATGCCAGGCAACAATGTTATCTTCCAGTTAGGGTGTGAATAGGGCACTGATGGGCATTCTCATGTTCTACTGTTGTGATAACAGCTGTTAAGTTACGCTGAAACAGTCGATGTACTGTAGATCTGGCGATACCATGTAGCAGGTGACTGCCGTAAGGCAAAAAAAAAAAAAAAAAAGTTGTTTCTGGTAACATGGCTAAAAAAAACATAGGGTAGGTAGGTAGTTTGGTTTTTTTTACCCCCCCCCCCCCCACACACACACATATATTATATCCAAGAACAAAGAAACAGGGTATTGATGAGAAATGATGCTCTGTGAAACTGTATTTAATATTATAACACACTATCTTACCATATATCGTTCTAATCTTGGGTCCGCGATGGCGCACAACTTCCCTGACGACAGGCGCATGAAAACCGAAACTGGTCGTACTTGTATTTTTTTTTTTTTTTTTCCTTTTTTCCAGCAGCCAAAAAAATATTTTAGGGTCGGGGTGGGGGAGAATAGGGTCGGTTGGGTTACCAGAAACAACATTTTATTTGGGGGGGAAGGGGGGCGGGGGGGCCTAATAGTAATACTAATAAGGTCAAAACTAACCGGCCCTTGTAGTGTACGCTGTTAGGACCATGGACCAGGATACCCAGGTTCAAATCCCAGCCAAGGCAAGCAGGATTTTTCCTAACTCAGCTCTTACCCAGAGCGGGTGTGCTATGGGCCTAATGGGGAGACAGTTCAAATTGCACACAGCTTAGACTCACTCACTTTATGGGTGCGACTTTGAGGGTGCTTCCCTTGTACTGACACACCTCATGATGTGGATGATTACATGACCGACATCACCGGTAGTTCCCGTAGCCTGGTTAACGCCGGGTATATATTTATGACAGGAAGAGTGGAACTGGAATGCGGTCCTGTCACGCAGTTTCAAACCACATGGACCTCCACAGCATCAATATATGTACCATCATCATCATCATAATCATGCATACCGGTAATAAAACATTGCCCCAGCTTCTTAGCCCTTTGTGGATTTCATCCATGACCTGGGAGGTATACCACTAGAGCTGGCAAAGAGCCCCCCCCCCCCCCCAAAAAAAAAAGGAAGAAAAGTCAATTTAAAAAGAAAAGGAAAAAACAAAACAATAAAATTTTTAAAAAGCAACAACTATGGGCTCCTGAAGGAACTTCTACGACCAGCCAGACTGGTAAAAAATGCGTTGGATGGTGCAATAGATGATCTCACTCTCAGCTAATTAATACAAAATTCTGAAATCGCTCCTAACCGGCTGTCAAATTTCAGTTTTAAATTTCAGTTTTAAACCGTGTGAGTCGCGGTTGCTGCCACAGCGTCAAAACTAAAAGCCTCTGAAAATGTGGAAGAAGAATATAAGCAGAAACAACTTGTTGTGCATGTCTCTGGTGTGTGTGTGTGTGTGTGTGTGTGTGTGTGTTGTGTGTGTGTGTGTGTGTGTGTGTGTGTGTGTGCTGACAGACAATGACAATGACACTTTATTTTCCAAGGATTAGAAGATTAGGAGCGCAAGACCTGTCTTACATCTTGTCCTTGCTACTCTACACACACACACACACACGGTTTGCTAAACTACTATCAGCTGCTACAGTAATAAGGTGAACTCATAGAGAGAGAGAGATAGATCTATGTCCCATACCTGAAGCAGAACAAAACTGAGATCTTACACTGTCACTACTGTCAGCTATTTAAACATTTCAGTTTGCTGTACAGTCGCACTAAACAGATCATTGTGCACTGTAGGTCATGGAACAATTACTACCACTGGTATCAGGCCCCACATGTGTACTGAATCACTCATCTACCGGTTGTTCCTTATAAAGCTACATATAACTGTAATGACTTGCACAAGTACTAGACATCTATACACCATACATTCTCATGAGGCACACTACATAAGCGAATGGAACCTATGAGGTAACTCGAAGGTTGTGATGTGAGTCACTCTTTCCACACTGGCTGTACCGATCATGGGTACTCGCCGACTCAGGATGTAAATTATAACTATTCTAAGGCAAGCCTGTGAAAATAAAATAGTCACGCTCACACACTACCAAGTCACAGTGCTTTCAATGTTTCATTCCTATCTGCCTGGTCATCGGTTTTGTGACTGACCGAGTATGCTTCCAGTACTCACGAACTAACTAAAACCCGGACTTCCAAATTTAGTTATCAATCTGTTGTGGCTGACTTTCCTGAAATACCTACATGTAGGAAAATGAATTTATTTTAAGACAATACCCTATTTATCCCCAGAGTAGAAAGGAAACAGGGTGCGAGTAACTAGAATGTGACAGAATGCAGAGGTGCATGCTTTTTTTTAAAAAAAACAAACTTGCATGTAAGCAAGCTGGCACACAAAATTGTTTGTATATACATGTGTATGAATGTTCATATATATATATATATATACACATATATATATATATATGTAAAACTGTTACAAAAACAAGAATTACAAAAAAAAAAGAAAAAGGGACATGTAGTGTCCACACATGAAGTCTAAATCATTTGAACATTTTGCATGGTGACTGTGCCTGTGAGTTTGGATGACAGGAATAAATTTGTGAATGCCAGGACCCTGTATTAAAAAAAAAAAAAAAAAAAGGAAACAGGGCTTAATACTGGTCCCTGGACCAAACGGAGGAAAGGTGTAGCATTCAGTGTGAAGTGGCAAAGCCAGGAATAATATATATATATTATATATAGTCAAAGTCTACAAAGCAGACGTGCAATGCTCAGGGTGTCCAGGGGCATGTACCCCAGTATGTTTAAAACAACAACAACAACAACAACAACAAAAACCACTAAAATATGTGTGACATAATTTTAAGTGTTTCTGAGAAGGAAACACTTTCTGGGAAGGAAAAGTCAAAATTAGACCAGCACCAGGGCCCGCATGTAGAACTCGAGGTTATTTTAACCCACGGCTAGGGGCCTAACCCAGACTAGGACAAAACAAAACCAAAATCAAATTTAAAAAAAAAAATTTAAAAGGAAGCAAAGAAAGGTAGAACAAATCCTTCTGTAACGGCTTAGGCACCATGGTGGAATGGACCCACTTCCTGGGTAAACAAAAAGACAACAGAAAATTTAACCCTAGAGCTAGTTTAGTTTGAGGTTAAACTCTAACCCTGGGCTTAAACCCCTAACCTCGACTTTTACATGCGGGCCCAGAGCAATTTGATGTATGATTTGACATGATTTTAAGTGCTTGAAAGGAGGAAACATGTTTTGAGAGGAAGGAAAATTTGTAGCCAAAGGTGGAAATCCGCCAAAAGGTGCCGGTCGGTGGACTAGTGGTTAAGAGACTTGTCACCAATGCGAGAGGTCAGGGGGTTTTGAGTCCCACCCGGGGCAAAGAAGTTTTCCTTCTCATATGTGGCACCGTTCATTCAGGCCGATCATCGGGGTTTCTCTCCGGGTACTCCGGCTTCCTCCCCCTCTGCTTTGGAAATGTTCAGCCCACCAAATTTGACAATCAATGCAATTCTAAATTCCGAAATTTAAATTTTAGCTGAGCTGACCCTTCACACCACGTGATTGTAATGTGTTTATGTCCAGTGCGTGAGAGAATGCGTGTGATTCACGTGAGCGTGCGTGCTGGGTTCAGTTCGTGGCGCTTTGAGCCGATTCATGAAATTGGATAAAGCGCCTATACAATACACATTATTATTATTATTATTATTAAGATTTTCAGCTCTGAGGAAAATTACATGGAGTAGGGTTCTGAACAACACATCCAGTTCAAATGAAAGTAAAACAAACTACAAGTATTCCACACTACAATTTTATAATACATGTAAGATTGTAATCAGCGACTGTCAAAACCTTTCCAACCCCAAGCCCCCCACTGTTGTTAAAGTACCTTTACTCTTCAGATTTAAACATACATGTACGTATACATGTGCATGTTTTACCTCCTCCAGAGGAGGAAGTTACCTTTCAAAAATGTTATCACTGATACGTGTCTAGATGCATCAGCTTCATGCCCTTCAATCACTATTAAAACAGAGATAATGAAGAAATAATTTTGCTGCAACAATTTACTACACTAAGCCGGAGTCTGGGGTCTTCAGTGTTTGCATTTAACCAACATGCTGTGTGCATACAGTTAATGTTTTCTCAGCAGTGGCTTGAAACCTGCTGCCAATGAATGAGCAAAAGCAAGCTGAATACACAGGTCTGCAAATGCTCGTAAGTTTACATAAACTGTAACAATAAAAGCACCGTTCTTCCCAAAAGAGAACCTCCTGTAGAAACCCATTCAATTCCAACTGTTGATATCCCGCTCACACAGGTACCCCCCCCCCCCCCCCCCCCCAACACACACTGTGCGACACACACCTTTACAAAAACAACAACAACAACACACAAAAAAAAAACAAAGAAAAACCTGACAAACTTCTGTCACCTTTTCTTGTGTGCTGATACTGAGATCAGTAAGACTAAAGAGATCTACATAGTTTCTCACCTTGAAATCCAGTCCTTGATGTGCAGAAGTTGGCATTCGAATAAATTCATTTGGCACAGCATACCCAGCCTCGTCTATCACAGCTTCGTATACTGGCTCTCCGCTGTTGTTCCCCGCATGATAGCTTCTTGTCATCGACCCATGGGAAGAGGAGCCGTCATCTCCCCCAAAGTCTGATAATGATGACATCGACCCCTTGTTCAGACACTCTGAGCTGTAGCTTTTCCGTAGTGGAAAGCGTTGCAAACTGTCCGATTTGCCCGGTGTTTCTGGGAGTTGGTCGTCAGGGTGACGATGGTGTCCAGACACTGACATATGCCGACTGATCTTGCCGCCGCGTCTGAGTGATATCACAACCGGGCCTTCGCTTTCACTGTCACTGTCTCCGTCGCCGCTGGTTACTAGTCTACGGACAGAAGGGATTGATGGATGATGCTGCTGTCGCAGAGCACTGCCCTCCGAGATAGGTCGTGGGCGGGGTGGGGGAGGTCGCGAGGGGGGCGTCTCACGAACACCTCTCGTTTCTTTCTCTTCACTCTCTCCTTGTCCGAGGTGGGAATACCTGTCCGTAGAACTCTTGTCCACAGAGGAGTGGCGCAGAGTGACATCTTGACCATCCCCTGCTCCGCCATCCAGCAACGCAGAAATGCGCTCCTTCACGGACAAATTCCCACTCTCCCCTGTTTGACCGGCATTACTGAGATTTGGGTCAGGAGCATTTTTGCCGTCACTGCCGACTTTAACCTGAAGATATTCATCGTGAGCAAAGGTACGAGGGGGCTTTGAGGGTGGAGGAGGGGGCTGCTCGGTGGGCCGTGCCAAAGATTTTGTGCCCTGCGCCCGGGGAGGTGACACTGCGATTGTTACTTTTGGTTGCCCTCCTGACGTTGCTTTATTTTGCCCTTGAGCAGTGGATATTATCGGCTTTGGCAGTGACTTCTCTCCGGAGATAGCTTTCAAACGTTCAATATTCCGTCCAGGAGCTACATCCCATGGGGGTTCATAATTGTCATTTCCAAGAGCATCAGCCTTATCAGCCACGTTGCTTGCCCTTTGACCTAAAACAGCCGGTGACGGTTTCTTTGGTAGACTGGGCTTTTCTGAGCTGACCTTCCAGTTTTCAAATGTTTTCAGTCTGTCCGTCACCTTTGCTTCCCCTCCCTCATCCCCTGTGCCTGAGCCGAGGTCAACGTTATCAACAGTACGCCTCCTGTCCCCTGAGTTCTTTCGACCAGTGAGCGTCCCCTTGGTAGAATCACTGTCTGACCCTGGGTCTGACTGACGCTTTGGGCTTCCTGATCGTGCGGCTGCTGAAACACCCAACCTGTAATCAACCGTAGGTTTGTGAACAGTACTAACACTCCCTGTAGCATCTTTTGACTTAGAGTCGTCAAACTGGACCACACGACGCAGCACTGTGGGACTCAGCCGTTTAGACGCAGCGGCAAGTGACTTTCTGTCGAGAGTGGACCACTGTTGCTTTTCTGATGACCTCGGCTGTCTCGGCCGCGGCACCACCCCTTGACCTCCAGTTTGCGACTGTTTGACAGTGCCATTTCCACTCTCTGATCCATTCCCTATCCAGGTTTTTCTGGATGGAGACAGATGTCGAGGAGCAGGGCGAGGCTGCACAATATTGGACACGGGTCGTGACGCACCTCCTGCTCCTGAAGGTGGGGAACCGAACGTGATACCAAACGATGGTGCTGGCCCGGGAGCCTCATCCTTGTTTTCGAAAAGCTTTTTGAGGTCCTGCAGTTTGCCTGGGGGCAGGTTACGGACGCTGCTCCCCTCCTTTGACATGGCTGCCAAAAGGCAGGCTAGTCAGGCTTTGTGCACTTAAGGAGAACACATTCTCTCAGCAGAAATGCTGCTCCCTCGTGCTAGAACAATCATCTTCCCAGCATTGTTGTGTTTCATACAGCTCATGCACTGAGGTAGACAATGGTGTGTGCGTGGAACTGCAACAGTGCAAGAAAACTTGTTAAACATGGTGAATTTTCCGTTTATAATCTGTTATTTTGTAATTTAACCTCTCACAGCCAAAACAAACTCAGCAATCCTACACAGATCTACACAGCTGATCATTGAAAAAAATCCCATTCCTTATAAATTATTTAAGTGTGAAATAGTCAAGTATCCCTGCCCTCCCCCCCCCCCCCCCTTCCCCCAGTGACCCTCCCTATTTGAACTGTCCAGGTGCTGATTAGCCCACATGTTGACACTTTGTGCCTTCGTGCTAATGACACTTAAGGTCTATGATTATTTGGACAACAGGCAATTTTTTTTTAATAAAATATTTATTTATTAAATTTTGTCCTTTTTAGTGGAAATAAAATCATCAGCTGTCTCAAAAGGTCCCTACCTAGACGCACACCCTTGCACCGAAGTCTTTTGCCTTTTCCTTCGATAAAGACAGTAATAAAAGATAAAACGGAGGTGCAGTCACGTGAAAATCGCGCCCTACGTATCAAATATCCGGTAATAATACTCTGTGGTGAACGCTATGTGGTGGTTTTGAAAGACCACGGATACTTTACATTGCTTCACTTACCCGATGCATGGTTCGCATGCACTCCACTCCACTTCTTTTCGAGCAAATACGTCACGCAGAGGTAGTGTTGTATTTCCTTAACGACGTGCATTCAACACAAACAGTGCAGAACAAATACTAAATCCTTATTGGTGTATAGACACTTCTGCGGTTGTCTAAAACTTCCCTGTTTGGGATAGTTTTGGGAGGAGTTATCGCCCTTGCCGCTATCTGCTTCCGTTTCCGGTCTCTCATCTTTGGAAACGAAAAATGGTGCGTGTGAAGTTGGATTCGCTTCAGAAATCTATTCCATCTTCATGAATTTATGGATGAATGTCTTTTAGAACCATATTTTCAAGGACATCAATGTTTGAACATTGTTACACAATATTCATTTGTTGGATAAATAACGTAGGACGTGGAAATATCGTCTGAATTCACTGCCGTGACACAGTGTCTGTTTGCCTGTTAGTGTTCGTAATCATCGCAGATAAGCATGGCACTGCGTGTTTTGAAATGGAAAGAAACAGCATACAGCTGCTTCATGCACCGTATTTCCAGTTGCTTTAGTGTCTTATGGTCCACTTTCCTTGCTTAAGTCCATATTTCGCTGAGGACGACACAGTAAACTTGTTAGGCGTGCAAGCCAAGTCGATATTTCAACCAGCGTCAACATTGCAGCAGTTGAAAAAGTACCGAACTAAAGAGATGTTCACTTCTTTGTTCGTTCGTTTCAGGCTTTGAACAAGAGGAAGAAGACCAGGAAGCTCCGTGGACATGTCAGTCATGGTCACGGCCGAATCGGTAAGTAAACGGTTCTTGCAGGCACTTGTTGCACTACCCTCATGGTACGAATACTGCGATGCGGATAACTCTTAACAGAACTTTCAAAGAGTATTTTTGTATCTGAGCAATACATAATACAGGTTGGGGAATTTTCAGTCATTTGGCAATTTTCAGCCAAATTTCCTATCCTTTCAGCCAAAAAATAATATAAAGTTTCAGCTAAAGAAAAGGAGGAACAAGGTTGCCCACACTATCATGTCACATGGAATGCCCGATGGGATGGTCTAACTTTATTTTTGAAGACTTGCATGTCAGTATCGAGGCAGTATTTTTCGTTTGGGTGCCGGGAGAGGCTATGAAATGCCTTTTGAAATGCTAAAATTTGATCTCGTAAGTGGGTCATACTCATAGCCAAACCCCCCATGTTCCTCTAGCAGGGCGCTGCTTCTGCACCCCAACAGGATTCGCGATACTGGCAATTACCAGTGGTTTTATTTTGCTGGGACTGGTTACACTTACAGATTTATGGGAGATAAATATGAACAGGCTGATCGTAAAAAGAAAAAAAGAAAAATTGTTGATCGTTCATACAAATTTTGTGGCCCAGGCTTGACTAGCGGCACTTGAGGGACTGGTTTTGCTCAGAGTCGCTGAAAAAAACGGTCGGGGTAGAAGGCGAGGGGACTGGTTTTGAAAAATCCTAGCGCGAACCCTGCCCAACCTAGGTTTCAGCCTTTTTTTTTCCCTTAGCAATTCCCCAGCTTGATAACACTACTTAATGGCTGACATGCTGCTAAAAGGCTTCATAATGTGATGTTGATGGCAGAGATTTGGGTACTGTAATTAACAGTAAGTTAATGTACTGTTCTTGCTTTGCAGGAAAACACAGGAAGCACCCTGGTGGGCGTGGTAACGCTGGTGGCATGCATCACCACAGAATCAACTACGACAAATAGTGAGTTCTTAGATGACGACTTGGACAATGTACTCTTGTCTTTCGGTATTACTCTCTGCAGTTAGGCTTTCCGACTGACCCTGACCCTATCCTTGTTTAAATGTTCAAACTTTAGATGAGTAGCTTTGAGCTTGTATGACGGTACAGGGTCCGTACAGGTCATGGAATCCTGGAAAAGTCATGAAATTTGAAAATTAGCTTTTCCAGGCCTGGAAAGTTATCAGATTATCTCAAGAGTCATGAAAAGTCCTGGAATTTTGGAATTTTATGGAAGCCATCTTGAGCCAGACAGTGAAACGGTCAGCTTGTTGATTACTCACTGGACAGACCACCAAATATAGCAACAAACTGCCTTCCCATGAGGGAACTCTAACTCTGTATATTGGTCTTGCTGGGTGCGACAACTTGGATAAGCTCAGAATTTCGACCCTCGCGTGTGTCAGTGTGAAGGAGGGCGGGGAAGTTGTCGTGGAAAACAGGAGAGTTGGCCTCGAAAAGTCGTGGATTTTTTAGACTGGACCTGTGTGGAGCCTGTTGTATAAACAAGATTGCAAATGTATTGGGTGATGCAGGTGGGGTTTTATAACAATTTGTTTCACACCAAGACTTCTCTTGACATAGTTCTCAAACTAGGTTCAGTTTGTTATAGCACATTTTTATGCATTTTTATAGGGAGTGGGTTGGAGGGAAAAGCTACTGTGGTAGTATTACGAATAGCACTATCAAAGTTCCGTTGTGGAGTGAAACCGACATTTTGTGTGCAGCCATCCTGGGTACTTTGGCAAAGTGGGTATGAGGTACTTCCACAAGACGAAGAACCAGTTCTTCTGCCCCACCATCAATGTTGATCGCCTCTGGTCGCTTGTGTCGGAGCAGACACAACAGCGGTACCAGGACAAGAAAGATGTAGCCCCAGTCATCGACGTCGTCAGGGCTGTAAGTTTACACTTCTGCTGATCTGTTTTTTTTTTATAATATTGGCAGTGTGACTTTCTGGGGTGCATGTCTCTTTTGAGCAGTCAGATTTGTCGTATCACACTCAGAGTTGTGTGAAAAGTTTAAAAACTTCATTCTGCTGTGGAGATCGTGGAAAATAAGGGTGGTACTGGTAGGGTCCTTGGGCTATGGGTTACAACCCCGACTTGGAGCCAAAATATTTTTTCGCTTTTAATGTGTTGCCCAGTCTTTAATGTTGCTTATAATTGTTGAAGAAGAAAAATATGGTAGGCCCTGAACACTCAGCCAATCCATGCTGCTGTGCCGTTTTAAACTAGTTAAAGAAATTTGTCTGAGCAATCGTGTGTTTGGGGGGGGGGGGGGGGGTGTAACTTTGAAAACTTGAAGGTTGTGGAAAACTGAAGTTCGTGTTCTTGTTTGTGATTCTCAGGCTGGGGAATTTTCAGTCCATTGGCAATTTTCAGCCAAATTTTCTGCCCTTTCAGCCAAAAAAAATCTGAGTGTCAGCCGAAGAAAAAGGTTGCACACACAGTCATACATCATGATACATGTCAGTACCATGGTAGTATTTTACTTTTGGGTGCCAGGAGAGGCAACTAAATGCCTGTAAAAGTGCTTTTAAAAAAAAAAATTTAGTACTGTAGACCCCTTGCAGGGCGCTGCCTCTGCACCCCAGCCTAGGTTTCAGTCTTTTCTCCCTATTCAATTCCCCAGCCTGGATTCTAAGTGTGTGTTAACTGTGAGGCTTAATGTGAGAGTGTTTCTCCGTCATTGCAGGGTTACTACAAGGTCCTGGGCAAAGGCCATCTTCCCAAGCAGCCCGTCATTGTGAAGGCCAAGTTCTTCAGCAAAACGGCAGAGAAACGCATCAAGTCTGTCGGGGGTGCTTGTGTTCTCGTTGCATAAAAAAAGTTTCCAGGAAATAAATAAACAGGAAAATGTCTGACTGGAGTGCAAGTGTTTTTTGTCATTGAGAAAAAAACTGAAAACAGTTACTCAAACATGAACGCCTCTTTTGACGCAGAAGTATGCATGGATTGGATTTGGCATGTAATCAAACATTTCATAAATTGACTGCTTTGATCTATGTGTTTCCAACCTGTTTCACAGTATATTGGTGATAACATTTATTTGGGTTTGGCAAGCATGCCATTTTTTCTCCGGCAATGTGTGCCGTTATTGTATGTGTTTGAAAACTTCTGTGTCAAAGACTGAAAAAGTGCAGTTCATCATCACAGCACATAACCACCATGTACTCGGATCAAGAGCATTTTATTTACAAATTCGCAATGTACATGATTCCCGTAAAGAGTATACTTCAATAAATCTAATTCTGTTCCTGGCAACAGTAAAATGTGTACAAGACTTGTAAGCAGGGAAAGGAAAAACTTGGTTGTGTTTTCAGGCCTCGCATGCACAATCTTGAAACGCAAGTGTTGTGACAATCCTGGTAAATTCAGTAACTCGTTAAATGAATAAGCTATTCCAGTCTCACGCCTTAACTTGTCCAGGTACAGCTAATACTAGAGGAATGTTGAATGACCTTGTTAATTCTACAACAGCTGTGTAAAACAAAGTTGTGCTGGAATCTCTGAGTGAGCTCCAGACAATCGTATGGCTGGTGTTGACACTGATGGGCATGCTAAACTAAAGATCTGATTTCCCAGCAGACAAGTTCTGCAGGAAGGTGGAAGGGTGGCTTACGCCCCAAAAAATGTACAATGGAAATTAGACACAACAAGCTCATGAAATTCACCCAAACCAGCTTGTCTCCTTGAGAGTCTACAAGAAAAAAATGGGAGTTTCTGCATGCTGAAAGGGAAAAAAAAAAACCTCCACTTTTAAAGATAGCAATAGAATGGACCAATCAAATTGCGTTGCTGAGGTGAATAGCTAATTGCAATATGAAGAGAGCAATATATGGAGTCCCTCCATCTCCCATCTCACCTATAACGGGGTACATGTAGTTGTGACAACAATGAAGATGTGCAAATCGTTGCACTACTAACAGCAGGGTCCATACAGGTCATGGAATCCTGGAAAAGTCATGGAATTTGGAAATAGCTTTTCCAGGCCTGGAAAGTCATGCAATTTCGGAATTTAATGGAAGCTGTTTTGAGCCCAACAGTGAAACGGTCAGCTTGGTCATTACTCACAGGACTGATTGCCAAAAATACCAACAAACTGCCTTCCCATAAGGCTAATGACTAACTCTGAACATTGGTCTTGCTGACTGCGATAACTTGGAAAAGCTCAGAATTTCTACCCTCGCGTGTGTCAGTGTGAAAGAGGGTAAGGAAGTTGTCATGGAAAACAGGAGAGTTGGCCTGAAAAAGTCATGGAAAAGTCATGAATTTTTGAGACTGTGAACCTGTATGGACCCTGTAACAGGGAACGCAGAAGAAGAAGGAGTTGCACTACATTTCATTTCAAAGAAACGGAAACTAAAACGCTTGTTGGATGAGAGAAACATGGGGGCAGTTAAAAGAGGAACATGTGCCTGCCATAACTGAAATGCATATTGCCATAATTGATGCTCACATTCTAGAACTGTTTGTGCCAAAACGTACTACTTTCCAAGTTTAGTCCGATTCAGTGAACTGAATAAATCACAGTCATCACGTAAATTACAAAAACAAAAACCCCGCAATGGTACTGTATGAAGTCCAAACGCTACATGTGAAACCGACTAGGTTGTAATGAACACGGAGAGGGCATGGGGGGAAAAAAAACGGCTGAAATTCACACAGCTCTAACACAACAGATCAACATCTGGCAGTCAAGATTGACAACTGGAGCACAATGTGAACCTCCAACAAAACTCAAGGACAAAAAATATTAATGTGGAACAAATTGCTATATTAGTACAAGCTCAACCTTTCAAAAGTCAACGTATATGAGAGAGTTAATAGAATAAGAACATACTGGCTTTTTATGTAAAGCTGCACGCTGCGAATTCACGAAATAAAGGAAAAGTTGCATATGCAGACACCTCTTAAATAACAATTCCTGGCAAAGGATGCCAAGTAAACTACTGGTAACTCTTGTCACTTTCTCAAATGTCCCACAACAATTCATGGTGCAAAGTGAGGTATCAAAGGAATTTAGAGAATACCGGATAAAACTATTGGAAAAAGTCTATAGAAAACTTCCATACCTTCTGTTTATTGGTGCCAGGTGGGTGGATGAAGCAAAATCCATGTGTATCTCCTTGATACAAATTGAAGTTAATGGTTTAGTTGAATAGTTTCAGTTACTGAACACCCTCACTGACCACGTGTGTGTGGGGAGGGGGGGACTTACAAGGGTGGGCATTTGGGGGTTTAACGTCCTTTTCCACCACATACAGGTGATATCAAAGACGGGGCAACGATGAAAAAGCCAGCACAAATATTTGGCCCCAGCCATGATACAAACTCGCGACCCGAGCATTAGAAGTCCAATGCTCTACCATTGGGCGAACTTACACAAGTCAGTCATAAACCACAAGGCCATGAAAAAGAAATGAGAACACAATGTTCTGGTTAATGATCTGTGCAACTAAGGTTATATGGTATCATAATAAAAGTCATCCTGGATTTAACAAATCAGCCCGTCTTTAAATGTGTTCCATTTAAAAAAACAAAACCAAAAAAACACAACAATAATGATCTGCAAACACAAACCATTCCAAAACTGAAAAGTCAAACTGTTACCCAGCTGCGAGAAATGGATAGTTAGTGACACTGTCTTTAAAACAAAACTTACTGAATGGCAAGTTACTGGTGAATGGAAAATATGAGATCTAGTGGTAGTAAAGTCCACAGCTGCATGAAATCTGGCCCATAAAATTTACATGCATTACAACCGCTAACTGTGATTGGGAAAGACAATTGCAGAAAACTATGTGCATGAAAACATGAACACACCACAAAACATGCAGAACAAACACATACACTGTACTTTCTTATACTTTCTTTATAGCCACAAAAAAGTTCATTTTCAACTGCTTGCAACAATTTCTTGTAAGCATGCAAATATCTATAAACAGGTAAGACAGCTTAAAGTATTTTTTGTGGGTTTTTTTTATGGATATGTTAACAATACATGTACAGTGATAGAATTCTTTAAACAAAGAGATAGTTTAACACAGTACCACAAATTAAGTACTAAACTACCAAGCTAAATGCATACATATATATGTATATATATTTGGCAACTAGACATTTCATGACATGAAAATTAGCACAGTGTAGAAATGAACACTGCATTAACGGCATTGCAGTGACGGCAACTACGTGCTTCCCCTTTTTGGGAGCATAAAGTCAAGATCCCTAGCTTGCATTTTACCCATTTCAGTGCTGATAACTTCAGATCTATGGTACAGCAATGCGGACTATTAATATATATATGCCTGTGGTGGGCATGTTTCTACATCACACGTTTCATGTTTCTGAAGTGGTGCAGTATTATCGGCAGCAGTACTGAAAGGGTTGAAGTGATATTATTTGTCCAAGGAGCATGCTCATGGGCAAGTCAACTTCAAATTCACAAAGCCTGAAGAAATTAACCACGGTAATAGGCAATTCTGCTGCAGGATCTTTCCTCAAAGTAAGTTGTGTGTAACCTTGTATTGGCCACAAGAATCATTTCATTTTTTTTATCTCTTGAAAGAGAGCATGTGTCTCCTTGAAAGCAGGATAATGTGCCACTATGTGCAAAATATTGGTCAAAGTCCATATTATTATTAAATTTATACCTAATACTTGAATGTGGCTCCAGTACTGCCGCTAATGCCGTAATAGATTTGTTCTGGATCACAGATGGGGTTCACTACTCAACATACTCAACATAACAAAACATAATCCTGCCTCCCATTTTGTGTATGCCGCATCGGCTACATCAGAGAGTGAGCAAACACCCAAGTCAAAAGATATGACAATCATCCCATCACATCATCAGAAAGCACATTAATTTGGATTCAAGACACAATATTATTTACATCTTCCTATGCAGCCCACCCTGTGGAGCAATGTTTTTTATTCTCTCACTCAAAGCCACTCTGAGTTAATTTCCGAAATTTTACACAACAAAATTGCACAAAGTAAAAGCCGACAATCCACAAAAAACATCCACCGACATCAAATGAACACCAGCTGATGAAGCTAGACAAAAGACATTTGTTCAAATAAGTTTACTTTGGGACTGTAGATTTAATTTTATTCATCTATGTGACGTTCAAGCAAATTTGTGACAGAACATGGCAAAAACAAGGCTGAAGTGCTGAAGAAGAATTTTGAATTACTTATTTTCGAAACGCATCTTCAACTCCAACGTGAAGTCAGTTCTGCTCTACGGATGCAAAACGTGGAGGACAACAAAGACAGTGCAGCAGAAGATCAAGACATTTCTCAACACCTGTCTGAGGCGCATCTTCAACATCCATTGGCCAGAGAAGATCCGGAACGAAGAGCTGTGGGAGCGAGTGGGGCAGGAACCAGTGGCCAAGCAGATCCTGCGGAGAAAGTGGGGCTGAATTGGACACACTCTCAGGAAGCCAGCATCCAGCACCACATGCCAAGCCTTGACATGGAATCCGCAGGGGAAAAAGGAAGAGAGGCCGGCCTCGCAACAGCTGGAGGCGGGACACTGAGGCAGAGCTATATAAGCAGGGGACCAACTGGACTGGAGTGGCAAGAATAGCCCAGAATAGAGTGCAATGGCGAAGGGTTGTCGATGGCCTATGCTCCACTTGGAGCCAGGGGCCAAAGTAAGTAAGTAAGTATTTTTGCAACATTCAAACTGCCCTCATGTGGTAAAAACATTTTGTCTATCTGCAATGACTGTTAAGCAGCTACGGTTTAACCTAGGTTGTACAGTCATCAGCTCATGCCCCTAGCGATATTTTCCCAGTCTGGCTCAAAAACAGTGCACATCAACATGAGCCTAAGTTTTCCATGCTCTGTCACATTTGTCGATGCATAAACTAGTTAGGCATGCGCGAGGTGGAAGTACATGCTAACCAAACAAGCGGGTACCATATGCCATTCAGATCTTGGAAGCCAAGTTTCTTGTATAGACTTGATTTGGCATGTGTATACAATTTCACCAAAAACCAGGTCATGAAAAACTGCCACAGAAACTTGCAAACTACATAATTATACCCTCCCAAACAATACTGATTGTCCGACCATGCTTAGGCTTGATCAAATCCTGTGCTTTGAGAATATTTTTGGGAAGAACTTGAAAAGAACAAATCTCCCGCATACAAAGCGAGAATCCTACAAAGTGACAGTACAACAGAACAGGTAACGGTCCAATGACTTCAACCTGTGACTCACTCAGTATTACTGTACCATAAGACAATAACGTTCCCCCAAGGATCAAAATCTAAGACACAGGCACCACGAAACAAACGCCAGTTAAACATTAGTCCACAGACGTCAACAATAACAATACAGCTACAGATACTCACACTCTCTTCATCTACAGACACCTGTTATAATCATCCCCTTTCCCCAATCAACTGCCCCTCACCCCACCCCAATAATAGTAATAATTATGGGATCCTAATCTCTCCCCTCCACTAGCTTTGGTCAGAAGGGGGTGGAATGCCCTCCGTGTCCGCCCCGTAAGTTTTGGGGGGTCTGGCATCTGTCTTCAGCGTGGTTCTCTCGTCCGCGTTGCCTGTGGATTCTGGCGGGGGCATGGGGATGGCTGTTGCAGAGGCGGGGGCATCACCAGATTTGCCTGTCGCCCCAGCGGAGGGCTGGGTCGTTACCGGAGATCCGTTTGGAGACGGGCTGTCTTCATCCTGCTCCAAGTTCACAAACAGTACATGGCTAAGATTAGCGCAAAAAAGTAGGAACTCAAGTTATGCTGTACCAAATACCATGTTTACAGGCAAGACGGTGAACTCTATCTTCAGCCCTATCACAAAGTCAAGGACTGAAAGCAGCTGCGTCATTTAACTGAGAAATGTCCCTTTTTTTTTTTTAGCCATTATTGTTTTAGATATGGCACTGCATGAAAATCAAACATTTCTTTGTACTTAATTGTTGTTGTTTGATAATTATGTTCAAGCTTTCAATACACTGTTGAAAACAAATACTACCACTACTGTTACTACTGCTGCTACTACTATATTGTAGAGTGCCTATCCTATTGGGGTGGTCGGTGGTCTAGTGGTTAAGAGACTTGTCACCAATGCAAGAGGTGAGGGGTTCAAGTCCCACTCGGGGCAAAGAATCTGTCCTTCTCGCATGTGGCACCGTTCATTCGGGCCGATCGTTGGGGGTTCTCTCCGGGTACTCCGGCTTCCTCCCCCTTTGCTTTGGAAATGTTCAGCCCACCAAATTTGAAAAAATAAATGCAACTGTAAATTCCGAAATTTAAATAGCTGAGCTGACCCTTTGCACCACGTGATTGTAATGTTTATGTCCAGTGTGTGAGAGAATGTGTGTGATTCATGTGAGCGTGCATGTTGGGTTCAGTTCGCGGCGCTTTGGGCCGATTCACGAAATTTCACAATACTCATTATTATTATTATCCCTTATTGACAAGTCTATGTGCCTTTCAGTGAGTAAAACATTCTAAAACCAAACCAGAAACATACACCATATCACATTCAATTTAATCAACTTGGACTAAACTAATAGTGCGTTTTGTGCACGAGAGCCTGCAGAATGACCATGGCAATACCAGGGATGGATTTACTCAAATATGCCAATGAGACATTGTCTCCTTGACCAGTCATTTTTATGAGACATTTTCTATGAGACAATCAAGTTCACCCGCATCACTCTGTCACATGTCTGTGCCGAGAGCCTGTTCCTAAGTGCAGTGACGTTCAGGGTCTGAACGGAAAAGGACCTCTCGATCGCAGAACTGAGAAAACTGATAACGCGCCAATATTTTTTGCAACTCTTTCGAGCGAGAGTTCCTGGCAGCGCGCGTGGCAAGCGGGATAAGTAAGCCTCATCACTAAATCAGATTAGTGTAACAGACTCTATGACTGACACAGACAGCGCATCTCTGCTTCGCGTTGTCAAGTGCGCTTGTGATGTCATGTTCGTGCGACGTATGACGCATTTTGCGACATTTTATCAAAATATGAGACATAGTCGCACGGCGCGCGAGAAAATCGATCCCTGCAATACCTACATGTAAATTAGCGTAGTCCCCTTCATCCTCTGGTGCTTGAGGTCGACATTTCCCACAGCAGAAGTTGCAGCAGAGACAACAGCAGCAGCAGCAGTAGCAGCCCGTGATAATCCCACAGAATATGGCAAGAGCCTGAAACAATCCACGGCATTCACTGGCAAATGTGCATGGACTTGAAATAAGGAAAAGTAACACGAATGCTTCAATTAGTTTCAGTGTGTCACACACATAATCCCCCCCCCCCCTTTTTTTTTTTTTAAGTCACATGTATCCCTTTCATAAAAGTGAAATACAGTATGACAACTTTCAGGAAGTTGCCAATGGTCAGAAGAATTATGTATTATGTTTCCCTTGTGAAGTTACCCTCAAACTGTCTACAGACAGAAAGACACAGACAGACATGAAAACAACAGACCCCCATTTCATAGCTAATAACCCGATGAGTTGACTTACCTTACACCAACCACTGGTTAGAACAAGGTATGTGTTCACGTTCTCCTCCCCAAACTGTTCAGCTGCATAAATGCCAAGTGAACCGTACCGGTCATAGATACCCCGTTTTGTACTGTCACTGAGGATTGTGTTGGCACGGTTGATTTCTTTAAACTGAAAAATAAAGAAACACTTTTATGCATGCAGGAAAATTCAAAATGATATATGGTACAAAAGCACTCATAATTTACTACTGGGTATTGTGCACATTTTGATGTTTCTTGTTATGTGTAGTTTCTATGAAAAGCCATGTCAAAAGTCACCCCCCCACCCCACCCCAACACACACCCACAGGAGTATTCCACAGACTTATTTTGTTCCACATAATATGATTCAAAACTTAGTGGCCAACGAACAATATTTCCATACCTTTTCTGCTGCATCTGGGTTATCTAGGTTTTTGTCTGGATGGAATCGCAAGGCAAGCTGTTGAAGAAAAAACGGAAATGTAATTAAAGAAAAAATATTATGATAATTAAAATAAAAATAAATCAAACATAAAGATTCATACAGTGTACGGACACCAAAAGCGGACACTGCAAACAAGACTCCACTTAAAAAAATGGAAAGTTAAATTAACACAAGCAGTGATCAAAAGTAGAAAACAGCAGACATCAAGAATTCACCTACACAAACATACTGCCCTGTCATACTACATGTATAGATCATATCTTTCATTCTAATTAAAAAAAAAAATACCAACCAGTAGCATGGTTTCATATCCATGTCAGATATCAGCCATAGATTGACCTTCTTAAAATGCCTGAATTATTTATTACAAAGGCAGACATACGTTCTATTTTATCTGTTCCAATATTCAGTGGCCAATATTCAGGACAAATGTTGTATACTTTTCAATTTATTGTCAGCCAGGACATTTTGTCTGAGTACAGTTCCCAATATGAAACCCTGTGCAGTAATGTGTCAGATTTTACAATTAAACAAATAAAGTTAATGGAAAGGTAGACACTGTCTCCCCCTCTGCCCCCAACCAATGATGTTGTGCTGTTGCTTGAATGCATAATTTTCTTCAACAGTCTAGACACACCCAGCAAAGCATAAATTTCAGCTGTCAAATGGGACAGGGAACTGTCGTGCGGAGTACCTCGCGGTTTCTGTCCAAGCTAGATCTCATTTTCAATTACACACATGTACTTAACTCACTCGTCTGTACGCCTTTTTGACCTCCTCCGGAGTGGCTCCCTTCTGAATGCCCAACAGTTCATACAGAGACAGCCCTGACCGCCTGGGGGGAAAAAGAGAGAGAGAGAAAAGTATGCACTTAGAGCAGGCTGAATCAATGTTTAAGTACGTAGTTTGTGAAAGCCTATAGCTCACTTGGCTGCAAAGTTTACCAAGACAAACTGTGTGTGTGTGTGTGTGTGTTAGGGTAGGGGAGTTGGTGGTGATGGTAGGGGGTGATTGTGCGAGTGACGGTGTGCGTGCATGCATGCGTGTGTTTGTGGGTGGGGGTGGGAGAGGAGGAGGTGTGTGTGTGTGTGTGTGTGTGTGTGTGTGTGTGTGTGTGTGTGTGTGTGTGTGTGTGTGTGTGTGTGTGTGTGTGTGTGTGAGGGAGGCTGGTGGGTGTTTAGGGAGGAAGTGGCTGTGTATGTGTGTTCGTGTGTCTGTGTGCGGAGGTGTGCGATTGTGTGGATAAGGTGGTCTAGTGGAGATGGTAAGGTGTGGTCATGGGAGTGACAGTATGTGTGTTTGTGTGCATATGTGTTTTTGTGTGTGTGTGAGTGCATGTGAATGTGTGTGTGTGTGTGTGTGTGTGTGTGTGTGTGTGTGTGTGTGTGTGTGTGTGTGCGCGCGCTTGTGTATAGCGTGCATTCATACATGTATGTGTGTACGTCAATCAATGCACATGTACAAGTTTGCATGTGTACCCTTAAGACCAAACTCAAGCAATCCAAAACCTGACATTCTGGACGGTCAAGGCACTGCAGGTGCATGGCTACAGACACAGACGGCTGCCTGGAATGACGACTTGCATAACATTAACAACTTTGATCGGCCACTGTGCTGTGCCCCCAGCCACTTGTGTTCATTGACCAGGAAAGATCCATACTGTACCGCACAACCCATAAATCCATGCGCCCCATTGCTGTGTTACTCATACACCACACTCTCATATATATATGAATACATGTACATACAGTGCATGTATACACTGCATATATCAGGTTATTGCTGCAGGCAAACTGCTGTCCCAGTGGATTCCAAATTAGCAACAGTGCAAATATCTTGTTTTTGATGTGTTTACTCTGGCAAGATCTTTCAGCTGTATAGTGTAAGTACCGGTGTATTTATGGCGACACCCTCCCCACAGGGTGTGGGGAGAGGGGAGGGGAAGGGGGGGGGGGGAGGGGAAGGGGGGTGGGGGTTGGGGAACAACCCGAATTTCCTGGCAATGGAATAACAGAGTATAAATAAAATGAAATAGATTTGTCTTGCTTATCGTCCTCTGAGCAATGCTTCGAACTTTTGGCTCTCTCATACTTTTCACTGCTACATGGCAAAAGAGCCTGTAAGTAATTCTCAAACACGTGGCACTTAGATACATTTACCAAATAATAGTACCATTCCTCTTACCCACAACATACTAACCAAGCCAAATTACATCTTCCATTTTGCAAGGTCAGTTTTCCATTCCTGCTGACTCCAGTTCCTGAGAACTAAAGGCCATTGGGTTTGTTTCTCAAAGACCCACCAGTTGTATTGATTTTGGTCGAGAGCCTGGCGGTCTCTCCCACACCTCTCCCCCTGCCGCATGTGCTAAAGGGTTTTCCTCAGGGGAGGCTCTGTTTATTCTCAACCTGCTGCCTAATGCCACACCGATAGCACATCTGGAGGGCTGGTTCACCTGTCAATATCTACATTATTATTGTATGTATACCTACGCTGCTCTTCACTGAAGCCACTGACCTAGTGACTGTACTAGTGTGCAGGCTAGCTCGTGATTCAATATGACATACATACATCTGCTCCAATACATGTATTGAAAACTGCTACCCCCCCCCCCCCCCCCACACACACACACACACACATACATGTATTACATTTACAGTACTAAGCTAGGATAAGACTAGGCAAGACAGCATAAGATCAGATGTGTTTGTCACTGTGTGTCACTGGATGTGCACATGTGTTTGTTTGTTGTTTTTTGGGGGGGGTTTGTTGTTGTTTTTTGGTGAAGGGGGGGGGGGGGGAGAGATTCATTTCTCTGGTCCTTTCAAACTGAAATTCAATATGAATCATTTTTAACTGGAGACTGAGAGAGAATTCACTGACCACATGAATTACAAATTTATAGTGTTTACTGTGGTATTCAAGAAGGGTGTGTGTTTTGTCACCCATCAACTGACCAACACCACTTCAGTTCAACAAAGGAAGAAGAATTTATATTTAAAGATAAAGGTATATATAGATTTGAACCCATCACTTTCCAGTCTAAAATGCAGCTGCAAGCAACAGTGAAATCAGCCACCTGAAGCTCTACTCTCACTCCCAGTGGGGTAAACTGAACAGGAAATTACTAAGACACCGACTTGCAAAATCACCTTTTATAGGAAAATAATTTACATCAGCTGTCATGCTACCTTCAACCCCATCCGTTCCCCGAATAGGCATTTTGCATCCCCCCCCCCCCCCCCCCCCCCCTTCAATTTCCACTTGTCGCACCCCAACTCAGTGGACCGTGCAGCTGTTTCTATCACAGTATCAAGATGACATTTTTTTTAAATTTTTAAGCCATTCTTCTGCTGAGAAATTTCAACAGTCGAAACCCCAAACAGCGCAGTTCTACACACAGACAACACCTCTACAAACTGTCCCCGGCTTGTTTACTTAGTCAGCATGTCACCGTTTACTCTTCATGTCAATGCTGAATTCTTCACGAAAAAGAATCACCGATTAGACGGTTCTGTTACACAGGTCTTCCCTTCGCCGGTATCGGCCAAGATCAACTTGTTTCAGCGTCACACACAACATTCTGGAAATAACTGCAATACTTACGAATAGGACCTGTGTCGCACAGTAGACATGGTGTGTAGATGGGCAGTATCAAGCTGAAATATGTCACCGAGAGGATATTTTTTCCGCCGACTCACACGAACAGAGCGTCATAATTACTGTAGCGCCATATTGCCTGTAAGGGAAGTAACTCGGAGCGAACAAAAGAAACAGGGGCGATCCGAGTTGCTTCCCACTATGTCAGCCCCTCCACCCCCCCCCCCCCATATAATTATACATAGAGTCGCATGTTATGAGTGGCTGTGTGTGTGTGTGTGTGTGTGTGTGTGTGTGTGTGTGTGAGAGAGAGAGAGAGAGAGAGTGCATACACTGCCAAACTTCGACAGCTTTCATTCAATGACAACTGTTATATCCGTTTCAAATTAAAATCATTCAGGTGTTTGTCATGAAGGCACATTCTTAAACTGTAATTGCGAATGTGTGAATGTGTCAATATTTTTAATATGGGCATACAAATTTATTGGTGTGTGTGTGTGTGTGTGTGTGTGTGTGTGTGTGTGTGTGTGTGTGTGAGATGAAATTTCATTCAGCATTACAGGACATGTACAGCTGCTAGCTGCTTTAACTTTGCAATTTTGAAATTCACACAAAACACATAACACATTTTTGAAAATGCACTTAGACTGACGAAAGAGGTTTATTGCACAAAGCACTTCAGCAGATTGTACTCCAGTACAAAACTTTAGATATATGGCTAGCACCAGCAGGATTAAAATGCATTTCAGCACCAACACATTTGCGCTTGCATCAGGATACTGCATTCCAACATGTTCTTTTGAGATACATGTACTGACTGTCCTCTAAGTGTGTATAATTTAAAAAGATTGCACAATTTTTTAAAAAACATGTTGTGACACAAACTTCTTTCTTTTCTTTTGGAAGAGCCATTTTAAAAACATGTGCAGACAGGCACCTGAATACACCCCAAACCAAGACACATTCAGCCTGTCACATAATGACAGGTCTACACATTCACATTCCGATGGCCAGAGAAGATTGGAAATGAAGAGCTGTGGAAGCGAGCGGGACAGGAACCAGTGGCCAAGCAGATCCTGCGGAGGAAGTGGGGCTGGATTGGACACACCCTCAGGAAGCCAGCATCCAGCACCACACACCAAGCCCTGACATGGAACCTGCAGGGGAAAAGGAAGAGAGGCCGGCCTCGCAACAGCTGCATGGAGGCAGGACACTGAGGCAGAGCTATGCAAGCAGGAGACCAACCGGACTGGAGTGACAAGAGCAGCCCAGAACAGAGTGCGATGACGAAGGGTCGTCGATGCCTATGCTCCACTTGGAGCCATGGGCCTAAGTAAGTACACATTCACATGCTGGGCTCACAGAGGTAAAGAGATAGACGCACCGCCGCACGCTGCCACCGCTGCTTGCGAGTGTTGTTATCGCGGCCATTTTGTGAATACCAGAACTCAGATGCTCTGTGTACAGGACGCCTCGTTCGAAATACAAAGTCCTTTAGACAGACGTCATCAGAAATGTGACGTAAGATAAAGCGGACCAATGCTATGCGCGCTATGTAAACAGCTGGCACTTCCAGGTACTCGCAACATGGCGCGCGGCGGCGTCACACTTCCAGCACCGCAGGGGGTCTATCTCTATACGTTGATGGCTGGGCTTCATGTGTGCGTCAGACACTGGTCACAGACTGATGCTTTTTCAAAATGTCTAATTTCTTACCACAGCAGACATATAATATACGACCTTTCCTTTCTATGCCACAGCGGGAAATGATTAAAACAAATGTCCTATACTTTTACTGCCATCCAGGACAACTGTCCTATTATAGTTCCCACGGATATGAAACCATTCATACGTAAAAAGTGATCTAAATCTGAACAATGTCAATTCACAACAGACGATTTCAAACTGTGATTAAAAATTTAAAATAACAGCAAACGCACAAACAGATGCATTTTCAAGATGCCTGCTTACTTTCTTACCACAGGAGACATATATATCCTTCCATTTCTATGCCACAGTGGACATAGTTTAAAACAAATGTCCTATACTTTTACTGCCATCCAGGACAACTGTCCTATTATAGTTCCTTCATACGTAAAAAGTGATCTACATCTTAAGAATGTCAATTCACAACAGATGATTTCAACTTGTATCAGTAAAGGCACAAACAGGTGCACTGTTACAGTTTTACATACATGTACAATAAAGTATAGTGCGCACAAACTGAAACACTTAATGAAGCAGCTATTGCTGCGACACGCTGCCTGCACAGTGCATCAATAACAACAAGCTACTAATTAACAAATTCATATATATATAAATAATAATTACTTTCACTTTCTAACAATGAATATGCAAAAACCAAATGTATTTTAATTCTAAACTGCTGATATGCAAATGACTAAATTACGTTACGAACAATACAATTTCACGTGTAAGCACTGGACGCTCAGTCAATCTGTCTGTCTTTCTTGTTGCAGGTCAAATCACCTTCACTGTTAAATAAAGTTCATACGCTCGTTCACAAGCTCTAGTTCCCCCTCACCCACCCACTCACACATGAACACACACACACACACACACACACACACACACACACACACACACACACACACACAGTCACACACACACACACACACACACACAGTCACACACACACACACACACACACACACACACACACACGCACACACACACCCCTCTTCACATTCACAGAAGACAAGGGTTCTGCAATTCATTTGCGTTAGCACATCCCATTCCGGACCTGTTGACAGGCACTACAAACACTCGTCCGTTCTGCCGACATATGCACAACTTGGCATTTACCATGTTCAGATCAATAGGGGCTCCAGTCGTTACTCTTGGAATCAGCTGGCTCACATACATCCCCACGCGCCCATCAAGCACTGTAGCGCCACCCTGCGTATAATTAAATTTACAGCGATTAGTATAAATTACTGCAGTGACAAATCAAACTACATCCAAACTGTTCACAGTACATGTACATACACAGTAATTTTCCAACACCAACTGAAGTCAAAGCTGGTTTTGAACCTCTTCAAGATGATGAGGACAATGATGATAATAGTGATGACAATGAAGACAGGAAAATGTGTGATTCTTTGGTAAATGAGTGCTCACAGTATTAAAGGTACAGGTTTTCGGAGAAGGATAGGGGGGAAAAAATCACACAGATCATTAATGGAGTGCATTGAAGAGATAAGGAGGCTTCAGCCATTTTCAGAATGCAGTGAATATTTGAGTAAGAACAGAAAAAAAAAAAAAAAAAAAAAAAAACCCACGATGTCCTTTCATCGTCTGACTGGTAAAAATCCAGGCAGTACTTTAAAGAGTGGGCTTTTCTCAAAGCCATTAATTAAAGAGTCAAGTGTTACTCCCCCCCCCCCCCCCCCCATGGCAGTTGTCAGCTCACTTATCAATGCACATCACATTAATTGTTTTTTTCCTAACCGTGGCGTTGACATAAAGGTGTCTGGCTTGTATGTCCATCTCCTTGTTGCTGGCAACAGCAACTCCCTGTGAACCCACGACCTCCACCTTCTCCCAGGATTCAATGCTCAGATCATCATAGTGCGGAGTGTTTTTAATCTGGAGACAGAGACAGAAAGCAAAATATGGTGCACACAAATGCCAAAGCCAGAAACTGAACACTGCTGAGCACAATTAACAGTGCTGGCAGTATCACAGCGATGAATACTGCTGTAGTTTTGACAATACGATAATTTATGTTGTGTACAATATCACTAGCAACATTGTATGAGGTGTACTGGTCCAAAGTCACAGTTGACACTATATGCCCCATGTGATGTTGTAGAGACAGCCAGCGGCAATTTATAAGTGACATGAATATTCACTGGACTGGACTGGATGCTTAACAATAACATACCCACCACAGAAGACTGAGGGGTGATTATGGTGCATGGTCAAAATGGTGCACAACATTTTCATTTTTATGCCAGGCTGTTTTAAATGTTCCAGCTGGTGACAGTTTTGAGTACTTGACTGTCCCAGGTTCGGGGGTGCAAAATTCTTTCTTCCAGAACACAAGCAAACAACAAAAAGCAAAAAAGTTGCAAACAACAACAAAATGGCATTTTACTTATCTGCACATCACTTTAGTTTTCTCAACAGGTTTGAGTGATCACAGTAAATGGTCAGAATGTTAGACAACAATTCCATTTTTTTGTCAGGACGGTTTCAGGAAGTACATGTAACTATCTGGGGTTTGGGGGAGCAGATTTCTCATTCCAGAACACAAGCAAACAACAAAAAGCAAACATTTTACTAATCTGTTCAATGCATTAGTTTCCTCACCTGGCGAGTCTCAACTACCGCAGCACGAAAATTCTTTACATTCTTCAGCTGAGATATCTTCGTGTCAGGTATGGAGAAGAACTTCTTGCCAGCTGGCGTCCGTAGCTTCAGTTCGTCCACTGAAACCCTGATGACATCCTCCCCTAAATGCACTGCAGGGACAAAAAAAAAAAAAAGACATCTGCGGTCAAAAGAAAACAGCCACTACGAAGGCTGGTTGCTTTTCTGTACTGAGCAATAACGACAACAAATTCTCCCACTCCACAAAGCTGTGTCTTTATGATCACACTGCTACTCATAGGAGGGGTCATGTGCGAGTGAATGCGGAGACCTACTTGTTTTCTCGTATGGCCCCTTAACGCTATCAGTATCTGAGAAATGCATAGAAACAATTACAAGTGAAACAAAGATAAGAGATACCCGACATATTATAAGGTTGGGTAGTTACCTGAAGATTCATTCTGTACTTGTGATGTTGCAAGCACCATCTGAAAAAAAAAAAAAAAACACGCAAGTTTAAAAAACACGCAAGTTTAATTCACACACACACACACACACACACACACACACACACACACACACACACACACACACACACGAGAGCACATATAATACAGTCAATCGCACTTCACTGCAACTGCAAAAACAAGTTTTTTAAGTTAAACTGAATCATTTTAATTACACCTAAAGTAACATAAATTACAGACGTCTACACCCCCTCAGTAGCAGGGATCGATTTTCTCGCGCGCCCTGCGACTATGTCTCATATTTTGATAAAATGTCGCATAGAAATTTCGCAAAATGCGTCATATGTCGCACGAACATGACATCACAAGCGCACTTGACAATGCGAAGCAGAGATGCGCTGTCCGTGTCAGTCATAGAGTCTGTTACACTAATCTAATTTTAGTGATGAGGCTTACTTATCCCGCTCGCCGCGCGCGCTGCCAGGAACTCGCGCTCGAAAGAGTTGCAAAAAATATTGGCGCGTTATCAGTTTTCTCAGTTCTGCGATCGAGAGGTCCTTTTCCGTTCAGAACCTGAACGTCACTGCACTTAGGAACAGGCTCTCGGCACAGACATTGTGACAGAGTGATGCGGGTGAACTTGATTGTCTCATAGAAAATGAAAATGTCTCATAAAAATGACTGGTCAAGGAGACAATGTCTCATTGGCATTTTTGAGTAAAATCCATCCCTGCAGTGGTATTGCAAAAATCAAGTGATTTCTTATTGCATGCAACTTTTGTTTTATACGTGACTAATGGGCCCATCACACTGATCATTTTAAGAAAAATATTGTTTAAAAAAAAAATGAGGAAAGAAAAATTCTGATGTTCCTTATACTTGATAGATCTATACTACATAGACCTTTATATCAGAATACATGCTTTACCTTGGAATTGGTGACACTTAGGACAAGATTCTGGTTGAAGCGACTCCCGAGAAACGCTTGGTTGAGTACGAGCGAGTCAAACTTGGCAGGGTTTAGGAACCGAAGCAGGTAGCCCCTTGAGGTGTGGGCAAATTCCATCGGAGCCATGCCAGTGTGTGAGATGTGGTAAATCCACATCAGCCAAGCAGTCAGCTGCATGGAAATAGTGTCTGGTAGTTTATGAATAATAGTAATAAAATCTCCCAATACTAGAAACAGAAGACTATGACCATGATGGGAATATGAAACAAAAGCCATTCAAAAAAGGCAATTAAAGGAATTATAGGTTTCTCTACATTGCGAATGGAAAAAAAAATGACCACCCCCCTAAAAAAACCAAAAAAACACACAAACAAACAAACAAACAAAAAGCAACAACAAAACCACCACCAACAACAACAAAAACACTCGCACACGCACACAATAAAAGAAAAATGTCAAATTTCAAAATATATAATACGATATATTGCACAAAGCTAGTCTTGAGTAGTACTAACTTGAGTGAAATTACTCTTGGTGAAGCTCAAGAAGCAACAGATCCTAACTAGTGCCTATTTTTTTTTTTTTTTTCCTTCTAGAAACTGGGAAGGAAAATGAACTGATCATTTTAAGAAAAATATTGTTTAAAAAAAATGAGGAAAGAACCACATAACTAAATGATGAAAGTTTGGCCAGTTGAATAGCTAAAGGCTTACCGCCGTATTTAAAGTGGCAATCAGCAGAAGAACTACGATAACAGCATAGAGAATGAAACGTTTCCTGCCGCGAATTCCAGCTCTGTGAAGATGGTCCTCATCAACAGGCACATAGCCTGCTCGGAAGTTGCTGTTATGTTCCTTGTTAATGCGACGTTTCAGCTGTGATTTTTCCCGCATGGACATTGACGATGAAGGAAACACTGATGATGACTGCGATATCATACTGGTCTGAAAAACATCAAACAAATGTAATCATAGTCAATTTCAGAACATGAATTTTACTATCTGCCAATTTTTCACCTGTGATTCTGCAGGATCTGTCAAGTGAAGTTACCAGTAGAAGTAGAATGATTCTATGAAACAGACACCTGCCCCTGCCAGGTCAACCCCCCCCCCCTCCCCCCCTAGTGTTTTTTGCTTTTTTTTGGGGGGGGGGGGGGGCAGTAACTACAGTAACTATAAAGCTGAAAGCAATGATGGAACAGTCCTATATCATACAATTGGCTCTACTTTTGCTTCAGATAAATTAAAAAAAACAACAACAAAAACTTATGAAAGTGTTCAGACTCATTTGGATGACAGGTGCGCCCCCCCCCCCCCCCCCATTTTCTCACCGGACTCTAACTTTGAATCTGTGAAATGGGCAGGAAATCCGCATCACCCGTCTCTATTATGAATAGGAAAATGCATCAAAAAAATGTTTTCGTCGTCTGGACCGCATTCTTTGACTTTTACAAAGTATTAGAAGTTGCCGTCAAAAAGCTAACCCCGAGACCCCCTGCCAAACTCCAGTCCATCACGACACAAGCCCTGTGTGTCTTGCATGCAAACACATGTGCACAGCAAACACTGCACATTTGCTTCAAACCGTAGTTTGCTGTGCCCACAGAAAGCATTCTTTAAAAAAAAAATCACCTCCATCACATCCACATCCGAAGACGCCATGTTGATCATCTTGAAATGTAGGGCTTCTGGGAAGTTATCTGGCATCAAAGAGGGGAGCCCCGATGGCGCAGTGGAATCTAAACATTTCCCCCAAACAGTGGGAGAGAGGGAGGTTGGTTATCAGGAGAATGGGTGTCGGTATACCTACGTTCTCTCCTGTCTCAGTTCATAGTGCAAAGTATCGCCGAGCGTATGCTTACCCATCCGCCCTGAAAAAAAAAAAAATTGTTCGAGTGCATGTGTCCGGGGCCACCGCATCGTCTTGTGATCCAAGCGCCTGTGCCGCCGATAGCAGACGACACGAAGTAAAATTCGGTGACATCCCTTGGCTGTAGTGGGAGGATCCAGACGGCAGCACAAATCCAAGATGTCGCCGCCCTGTGAAAATGTACCGATAGACTAAATTCGGCAGCTTCTGGGGCGGTTGTTTCGCCACTTTTCCCCATCGGTACCTTGTTTCTGGCATTTAGAATTATTGCAACATGAGCATCAAGGCTTTCGAGTTGGTCCCGGCCATTGAGCGGGTCAAACTGATGTCAGACAAAGCAAAGACACAGGTCAGCTTATTACGGCAAACGATTTTCGATTTCATTTGATCATTGACGAGGCAGCAAACGTGGTCATAGTAGAAAAATGCATGATCAGGTGGATGAATGAATGTGCTGTGTGAGTGACTGGATGTGCATGCTCGTAGAGGGTGGTATAGCAAAAGAACTGTTCGATTTCTATCCACACTTACCACTTGAAACAGTCGCTGCCATACGGCCACGTAGATGTATCATTGAGCCAAACTGTGGATTTAACTGAAAAGATTGATAATAACCAAGATCTAAGGCCAACACTAAAGTAAGGTCAAACTTGTATGAGACGGTCACCCAAGGGACTGAGTCAAATTGGCGGTCTTGGACACGTGGCCGTCTTTTACAGGGTGCAATGTTCAGACAGAAAACGTGCCTAGACTTTTAAAGTTACATCCTACATGTGATGGTACAGGCCTTGCCCGCAGAATGACCAAACAATAAAACACACACGTATGCGTTTTTGCCTTTGTCCAAACATCTTTTTCCTTCACTCACAACTGAGATAAGAAATTATTGTGGGGTGACTGGTTTTGGCAGTGGCACGACTTACAGAGGTGACCGTCTTTTCAGGTTTGACTGAATTCAGTAAGGGGCTAAGATCCAGAATTGCATAGTGCAATGATACATTACCCATCTCTCATCTCCAACTTCCAAGGAGAGTATAAAAATGGTATCTGGCATACATGTGTGGTTTCAACTGACCAGTAGCCCCTGCATTTTATTTTTACAAATTTTAGTCTGATGAATTGTGTTTTCAGATCGAATGCATAGATGTCTGTGGAAAAAATGTCTACATTGGTACCAATGACTGGTAAGTTGACATATATTGTTAGTACTATGACCATGATCTGCAGTGTAAGCCTGTGAATGTGATCATGATCGCATTGGACAATATATATAATATGTATATTATATGCATGTTACACTCAAAGTCGCAGTTTGTAGTGATCAATTTGATTACATGTACCATCATGATGTTTATCATCTTGGATTTAATAATAATAATGATAATGAGTATTGTATAGGCGCTTTACCCTGAATCGGCTCAAAGCGCCGCGAACTGAACCCAACACGCACGCTCACGTGAATCACACGCATTCTCTCACACACTGGACATAAACACATTACAATCACGTGGTGTGAAGGGCCAGCTCAGCTATTTAAATTTCGGAATTTAGAATTGCATTTATTTTTCAAATTTGGTGGGCTGAACATTTCCAAAGCAGAGGGGGAGGAAGCCGGAGTACCCGGAGAGAACCCCCGACGATCGGCCCGAATGAACGGTGCCACGTACAAGAAGGAAAAATTCTTTGCCCCGAATGGGACTTGAACCCCTGACCTCTCGCATTGGTGACAAGTCTCTTAACCACTAGACCACCGACCGCCCCGACCGATTTAAGAGAATCATCTACCGTGACTGGTTCAGTTACACTTGACTGCGTCTTCAGTTATTTTTTGTCTGTCCCTCTAAAAGTAAACTGAAATTGTAAGACTAAACCATTTTTATTTGTTGCAGTTTTGTGGTGCACTACAGCATTGAGGAGGTGACAAGTCCCTCAGGGCGTGTGTCATACAAAACAGAAAAACAAGGACACAAGTATCTTACAGTGGTTTGTCATCATTTTTTTTTCAGAGTTCATTCTTCTTCTTCCTCTTATTATTATTAAACTAAAGTGTTACACTGACACAATAACAGTGAGTGAGTCACGATAGTTTTATGAAGAATTAGAGGTACAATAATAATAATAACAATGAGTATTGTATAGGCGCTTTACCCAATTTCATGAATCGGCTCAAAGCGCCGCGAACTGAACCCAACACGCACGCTCACGTGAATCACACGCATTCTCTCACACACACTGGACGTAAACACATTACAATATTTACACTCACATGCGAAGGGTCAGCTCAGCTATTTAAATTTCGGAATTTAGAATTGCATTTATTTTTTAAATTTGGTGGGCTGAACAATTCCAAAGCAGAGGGGGAGGAAGCCGGAGTACCCGGAGAAAACCCCCGACGATCGGCCCGAATGAATGGTGCCACATATGAGAAGGAAAAATCCTTTGCCCCGAGTGGGACTCGAACCCCTGACCTCTCGCATTGGTGACAAGTCTCTTAACCACTAGACCACCGACCGCCCCAGGGATCTAAAGAGGGATCATGCTATAATGGGGGTGGGCTTGAAAGACAGTTATGGGTTTACGTGAGGGAGATGTGAATTTCACAAGTTAACTCAATTCCTACCAAGTAAGTTTGGAGTTGTGCACCAGTGGCCTCTCACCCCCCCCCTCCCCCCCCCCCCCCCCCAAAAAAAAAGAAATAATTTATATCTGCATAGGTTTAAATTTGGCTTAGTGGGAGTGTTAAACTTGTACTCACTTTGCTGCAATAAGAGCCGTCAATTTAGGAACCATTAATCTTGCCTGATTTTCGCCTACAAGGCCAAAACTGAAAAAGAGTTTTAAAAAAAAAGGTGGGATACTCATGCACGGTACGAAAAGTGTAGTGGAGAGTTAAGGATTTCATCAGCAGTATTGATACAGTCATATGATTATTAATATGTACCATGTAAATGACATAAACGTGCTACTGCTAAAGAGAACTGCTCTGTTTAAACTTTACAAGCTTATTATAATATAAAATTTTAATACTGCCGGATGTGGGAGAACCAGTACAGTGAAGGAAAGTTAGGGTTGTAGTGATAAAATGGTCAAAGCAATTGTGCCTTTTTTTCCTTTTTTTTTCTAAATGGAGCTTGGTTAAATTTCAAGTGATGATTTAATTGTATTGTATTAGCTTTTGCTCTGTAGCACAGACAATCACACAGGTATCCTGGTCTAATAAAATGATAGCATTGTTATATGTGTCCTGCTTTCACCTACAGAAAAAGCCAGTGATCCAGATCAAGTCAGCGTCAGCCCTCAATCGCATCATGGTTCTTTGTGACAACACCCTTACCTTGCTCAACATGTTTGACCTGGAGGTAACCTACACAATAGTTTTTTTTTGGTGTGTGTGTGTTTTTTAAATTCATAGCCTAAAATCTTCCCTTTTTTGGCAGATTTCCCCCTCCGGCTACAAATTTTCCTCCCCCCCCCCCCCCCCCCCGAAAAGTGTTTTCTCCTCTGAAGCACTTGAAATCATGTCAAAATGCACCAAACTGCTCAGGCTGTAGTCTAATTGCAAAAATATTCCTCCCAAAAAAATGTGTTTCCTCATGCACAGAGTTTAGTCTTTTTTTTTTTTTTTTTTTATATCCATGAGAGCATGCCCCCAGACACCTCTAGCACAAGACAGATGCTTGTTTCTGGCTTTGACACTTCGTCACTTAATGCTACACACATTTCATCCTTTTGGATCATAGACCTTTTAAAGCCCTGACAAGAGGGTTTTCGTCGTCGTCTCTTTTTTTTTTCTTTCTTTTTTTTCCCAAGCATTTACTCTGTTTAGTGCAGCTTGGAGTGCAGTAAAAGTGCATGTATAAATTTAGCATTAGTCCCTAAGGAGTTGTTTAATATTAATAATACTGTAAGTTATGAATTTGTGTAGACATTTTTACTTTAAGAACTGCTTTCATATTTTCTTGTTTCTGTTTTCAGCCTGTTGTGACGGGAGCGAAGGTCAAAAGCGTCAGCCACTTCTGTATCAACGAGAACCCAATCAGGACTAACCCCTTTAGTGTTGAGGTGAATGTGCTGCCTGTTTAGAAATTGGTTTTGTACAGGATAGTGGCTTCCAATGTTACAGAGATGTGGTTGGATGAAATTGGAAACAGTATGTTCTAGGTGTGGTTTCATTGGTGTAATCATAAAAAAGACAACAGACAACAAGCATTAAAAACAAAAACAAAACCAAAAAAATTAAAAGAACAGTAAAACCATAGGCAGGGATTATTTTAGTGATACATAATAATCCTTGTGTGTGATTTTAAATTTGTTAAAGCAGATAAAAGGTGGATGCACATGGGAAATGCGTGTTTGCAAATTACGCTTTGCCTGTGAGAAAAGGCTTCAACCAAGTTCCAGTTACCTGAAGAATACATCATAACGAGATATTTTGTTCTCAGATGTTGTTGCAGTTCTTTTTGCTATGGTCTGAACAAATTGGATTGAATAGAGTTAAATTTTGTTCTAAATGTTCTACAGATCTGTGTGGCTCTGAAGAAAAAGACGATACAGCTGTACACTGTAACAGAGGACCGCCTGATGCACCTTCGAGATCTTTCTGTACCGGATCCAGCCGTAGCTGTGGTGGGTCCTTCATAAAGGAAAACAAATCTTCAGAATCCTTTTAATTGTTGTTTAATGAACCCTTTCGCAACTTTTGTCGCTGGCCGGCACCTGCTGGTAGACACCTAATCGGCACCCCGTAGCAGACAGCCGCAGGTGCTGATAAGCGACATGAGTAGTGGAGTTGCCAAACTTGAGAAATATCTTCTGATAGGGGGCCTTGAAGGTTGGAAAAGACCCCTACATCCTGAGGGGAAACATTAATAGCATTTTGAAAGCATTTTGTGCCCCTCAAAGAGTTTGAATGAGATTAGTTGAGTTGTGTTTGAGCTATAGCTTTTTGAAAGTTAGATCCTGCAGAACCGGCCTGCACTGCCTGGTATAGCCAGTTTAGGGAGGAGTGCTGCTGCTGCAGGCTAAGTGTCAGGCACTTAGTGCTGGAAGCATAAGCAGTTGTGAAAGGGTTAAACTTATACAGAGACCATGTTGGATATGAGGTATTCCTGCCATGGAAGGGCTGCTCTGTGTGTGTGTGTGTGTGTGTGTGTGTGTGTGTGTGTGTGTGTGTGTGTGTGTGTGTGCATGTGTGTTTGTTTGCATATTTGTTGGCAGTGCGGGAGTACGCGCATTGAGTCACTTTGTGAGAATTCTGTGCTATATAAGTACAATTCATTATTATTATTATTATTATTATTAAGTCGGTAAAGCACTGTGCCTATTCAGGGATGTTGTGGAAATGTGGCAGAGGAAGACCACATAGCAGTGATGCATGTGGTCAGACGTGTGTGTGCAGTGTGGCTGCGTGTCCATGGACATCCACATAGGTGTGTGCATGTGTGTTTGCATGTGTGTTCACCATAGTGAAACATCATGTTTGTTTTGCACAGGGCATTGATGGGATCCATGTCTGCGCCGCACTCAGCACCCAGTACTGTATGGTCAATTCAGAGACGGGTCAGTTGACTGATCTTTTCCCCTTCGACAGCGAGCATCAGAACGCCATTGTGAAGCGCATAAGCAAGGTACGCACTCGCAGGGTGCAGGTTTAGGCAAAGGTGTTCGGGACCTATACAGTAATGTGGGAATGCTGCGCTGAAAGCACTGTGCAGAATGGAAAGAACAGTGAAAATCCAGGTTGGAGCATGTATCACATGTGGCAGTCTTCTTCTGTCTCGTTTTTGACGTTACATACCTTGCTAGGCACACACTGGTCTAAAATGAAAAGGGTTTTATTTGGGAGTGAAGCGACAGTATGAACAAAGCTATTGACACATATCAGCAAGACCGTCAGGTATTCACACACATACAAACTACACTACAGAGTTAAAAGTTATTACGTTGTATTTTGGCAGAAAAGATCACATCTGGTTCCTGATGTTGAAATGCAAATTAGTACTAATAACATAGTGTCATGTTGAATGTCCTAGGCATTACCTGGGCAGTTGACCGGTCCCTCCTTTGCCACACAACATTTCATCAGTCAAAATGTTTATGACCTTGCAGGAGGAGTTCTTGCTGAGTGGACCGAGTGCTCTAGGAATGTTTGTGACATCAGCGGGAATTTCCCAGCGCCCACCAATGCAGTGGTCAGACAACCTGCTTTCAGTTGGTTACGTCCATCCTTACATCCTGGCCATGAACGACGAGTTTATCACTGTCCACAGGTACTCACGGTTAAAATGATGACGTGGCATTACTATTAAAGAACTGCTTCTGCTGACAGCATTGGTTTCATGTGGAGAGTAGACAAATTCCCCTTTTTGGTTCCAGTCATATGGTAGATTGATGTTAGATAAATGTGACCCTCCACCACGAAGTGAGTCTTCTTGTGCTATTTGTTCATGTTACAAGACAACTCATTTTGTGGTGGAGGGTCACAAATGGTTGTTGCATGATCTTTCTCAAATTAATGTTACTATGCTTTTGGTTCTGCCTCTTCAGGCCTTGTTATTACACTTGCAGAGTATTGGTTATCCTTCCACTGCAACTTTCTTTTTCTTTTTCATGATTTTTTTCTCTTTTTTTTTCTTTTTTATTTCTTTTTAAAATATCTTGTTTGGGCTGCATGTGCATGTTTTGGTTATGATGTGGTGATGGTCAAGGTAGATATTCAACATATTTTATCATGCATGTGGAGATTTGTCAGTCATTTTTTGCTTGAAATGAATCTTTTATTTACAGCATCCTAGATCAACAACAGAAGCAGGCCATCCCTTTCCAGGGTGGTGTGGCTCTCGATGATTTTGATGGACGACTGTTTGTTGCCTCCGGCCGAGAAGTGTATTCGCTTGTTCCTGTTCCTTTTGAAAAACAGGTTTGAATTATTCCCAATTCTGATTTAAATGAACAGCACTGGTTAACGGTTAACAGGGTCTGATGTGTTGCAGAAGGTTTTGGCTTTGATTTTTCCATAACAAAATTTTGCAAGTAGTGAATGCAGTAGTGCAAAAAAAAACAACAACAAAAAAACTTGCAATGTCCAAGTCTTGATTTCGTTCCCTTGATTTGATTTTCCAGTTCTGATACAGAGGACAAAGTTTGTAATGGGTTTCAGTTTTCTCATCCTTAGCTCTAGCAGTGGTTGGTACTCTTCCTTCTTGGACACTTTGGGGCAAAAGTTGGGGCTTTTTTTTTTTTTTCTGGCTACTGCAAAATTAGATAGCAATTTTTACTGTTTTGATGCAGAGTAGATTGGTATTTCTGCTAAAAAAAAAAAACACTGATAGCAGCTTAAAGTTGAGCATCCACTGGCCTACCCAACAGGGGATGTTGGCAGATCTGTTTACAGGTCATGACAGCAGCGTGCGGGCGGTGTACACATTCACGTAAGAAATCGGAAACAGGAGGGTCTGTCTTTTCTCATCCTCCAAGAGCATGAAGTAGCCACTGTTGACTGAAGTTGTACATGTGGAAGTGTCACTAGCTGCATGGCAGACACCAAATGTTGAGTGGACTTTGGGTGGAGCGGTGTCACAGGCATCTGGTATTGCGGAGATGGCACCTGCAATCTAATGAGTTCTTCAACGCTGTTTGTAGGCCAGTGGACACTGACCTTAAAATGTTCAAGTGACAAGTTTCCTGCCTGAATGTACTGGCAGGAAATTGTGTTACGATGTGTGTGATTCAATTAGATGCTCATTAGTGAAAGGCATTTTTTTTTTTTTTTTTTTTAGCAGCATTTAGTCATTTTCTTCTTGTTGTGGTTGTATATTATTGAAATATTTTGGAGACAAGGGACTGAGAACTGAACTGTAGATGTGTCTTGACAGATCCAGGCTTTGCTGGCAGACAAAAGGGTTACGGAGGCATTGGAACTTGCCAAGAATGCAAACCGCACAGGCATGAGTCGAGACAAGTTTCTCAAGGTAATGCTGAAAGTAATTACCAAGCCTTATGTATTTTACACCTATGGAGCACCATCTCCTTTTTTTTTTTTTTTTTTCATGTAAAACATTATAATGAACTGTAGACCAGTGAATCTGATCTCGTTTTCTTTTTCACAATCTTCTGCAGGTGGAACGAAATAATCGTGATTATGAGAACAGTATTACCATTACCACTGGTATCTCTTTTATTAGGAGACTGCTGACCCTCAGGCCATTTACATCCCCAGCGTTTGAGCGAAATGAAACGTCACACGTTTTGTTGGTTCTTCTGAAGTTCCTCAGTATCATGCGACTGAAAGGCTTTCGAACATGTTGTCTGGCATACATTAATATAGTTGTAAATATGGTATGGCTGTGTCTTGTTATCACACAAGAGGTTTGTGTTTAATCCCTAAATCCATGCACTGTCCATTGCGTTGACGTCAGGATGTGTTATTTTCAGATGTACCGCAGGATCCAGCAGCAAGCGGCCTTCATCCAGCTAGCCCAGAAGGAGTTTGACGAGGCCAGGGAACTCTTAAGGGAGAGCGAGATCGACATTAGAGAGGTGAGCAGGTTGTCATTTCTCTTTGCTGCGATTATGTTGATCTGTTTGAGCGTGCCATTTCACGCACAGGTATCTAGCTGACTTGAGCATCAGTGTTCCCGATTACATATAGGTGTGTTTATTTGTACGCACAAAACTCTTAAATTGGTGCACAAATTTGAGAACATTGCGTCACTGGGGACGCACGTTTTTGGTCTCGCCGTGACAAACAGTATTTTTTCCAACACTGTCCCGGAAACCCGATGACCAAAAAGCGATCTGTTACTAGCAGCGGACACTTGCAGCATCGCATTTCCACTGAGCCATTGTGCGTAACATGCAGAATCTGATGTATGGACCCTCCAAATTTACAAAAGGACCCTCAAAAATATGGAGAGAGGGTCCCAAGTACCCTTGTATTTTCGAATTACAGGGAACACTGGAGCGTGGATCTTTCAGTTTCACATAGATGTGATTTGATTTCCCGTAGACTTTCTGAATAAAAGAAGTCAGAACATTACAATGTTTGTTGTGTTTGGGGGACATCAGATTAAAATTGCTCTCTCTCTCTCTCTCTCTCTTTTTTTTTTTTTTTCAATATCACTAGAGAAACAAAGCCAGGGCACAAAATATCTGGTACTACAAAATCAGTTTCCATGCCGGCATCAACAGACACGTTCTGTAATGTCAGTAGGCTGAACTTCTCATTTGGTTGTCTTGTTATGACCTCATTTCTCTCCTCCTCTGTCAGCTAATCAGCTTATACCCCCACCTTCTGCCATCTAACTGCAACTTCACACGGTCAGTACCAGCGCTGCACGAAATCGCGGACGTCAACCAGCTGGCCAAAGGAGACAACTCTGTGATAATGGACTACAAGTACTTCCTGCGCACCTACCTGGAGGAGATCCGAGGCACGAAAGACGCGTATGGTTTTAAACAGGTATGGCAGTTGCATCGTTCAGTTTTTGTACGATAAATTTTATCCTAAATCAAAAATTTCCGGCCCAGTTCATTTGCTGTACCCTGTTGCACATTGCTGTCAACTATAATCTCAAGAATATATTATGTGTTTCTGGTTCCATAGTGGTAAATGCCAGTAACTGAGGATAAGTGTTATGATGCAGGTGTGCTGCTGCTTACACTCCAAAGTTCAGTCCTCTGATTTTAATTATTTAGTGTGTGTGTGTGTGTGTGTGTGTGTGTGTGTGTGTGTGTGTGTGTGTGTGTGTGTGTGTGTGTGTGTGTGTGTGTCTTACGTGTTGTATGTGTATGTTCTACATGATATTCTTTATTTGTTCTGTTGTCCATAAATGTTTGTGGCATATATATATGCATGCCCCCAAAACAGGAGAAAAAAAAAAAAATAATACATGTAATTATTTATTTGTGGGTTGGTTTCTTTTGTTCTTCTTTCTGGTTTTGTTTTTGTTTCGTCTTTTTCACATTGCTTCATATTTTTACAGGAAATAGACATTGCTCTTCTCAAACTCTATGCCGAGACAAACTCCCCAGAACTTCTCACCTTGGTTGCCGTGGATACTGGGTGTGACCTTCACGACTGTGTGGATTGGTTGGAAAAGTATGGGAGGTTTCACGTGCTGGGGATACTGTACAAGTACCATGGGGAATATGACAAGGCACTCAGTGTTTGGACCAGGTAATGGGTTGGTTTTTAGCGTCGCGTGATACACTTGTAAGAAGATTTAGAGAAAAATAAAATGAAAAATGTCAGGTATTACTAACATAACCAGAAGTGAATATTGTGGTTGTGTAAATAGTGGTTTTCTAATTATTCTTCTTTTCCTTTTTCGTCTCCTCCTCCTTTTCTTTTTTGTTTTTTCTTTTACTCATCCTCAGTTTCTTTTTCTTCCTCATCTTCTCCTTACTTCCCGTTGTTATTCTCCTTCTAACTGACGCTGCGTTGGTATAGTTCACCCCCTTGTGCCATTTGCACCTGCTGTAAATGCACTGCAGCCGTCTGAACAACATAGCGATTGCACCAATACCACAAGGTAACCCCAACCCTAAACCTAAACCTAACCCTAAACCTAACCCTAAAACTATCTGATCAGGCGAACTCTAGTAAATGAGCGTGGCTGCGTTGGTATAGTTTGCCCAATACGGCCCAGGGGTGCGAACTATACCAACAGAGCCTGACTGACATATTGTTTTGCCGCATTCATGTAGGACTTTCCCTTTTGTCTGACGCATATTCACATTGAATGCATATATATAGGGTTTTTACAAAAGGAATCGGTTTCATGTTGTTGTTGTTGTCATTGCAGGTTGGTGGATGACGGTGTGAAGGACGAGGCTTTCCCCGGCCTTCCTTTTATTGTGGAGGTTCTTGCCAAGTAAGTGGAACTCTGCACGCTGACCATCGTTCTGGACAAGTTTTGCCATTCTTCTCTTTCTCAGTCTGCCTTTACTGGACATGTTGTTGTTTTTTGTAGTGAGATGTGATACCAGTCATCATGAAAGCTTATGACACCAAATTGACAGACCAGTGCCACATTAAACAAAAACGAAGAAGAAGAAGAAGAAAAAAAAACTCACCAAAATGTGCAGGGGATTAGTAAGGATGAAGATGAAGAAGATGATGATGTTTGTCCGTCAGGGGCGGTGATTGCCATGACTTCAGTCTGTGGTGGTTGCCCAGGCGGGGTGTGTCTGAAGGGGACTGACCGATGCAATCTTAAATCTTACAACAGAATACTTTTCCACATGTAGTGCATACATGGATAGGTCCAGTAGTAGAGATGCTGGCAGCTCTGGCTTTTCCAGGATACTGTCTCCTGGGGTTTTTTTTTTGGTTTTTTTTCCCCATGAAGTACAGTTAATCATGTGTTGTGTGTATATGTTTCAGTCTGAGTGATCATGATCTGGTGTGGAAATACATCGACTGGGTTCTAGAAAAAGACGAAGAACTGGGCGTAAAGGTGAGTTTTGCATCTCATTAGTTCTCTCGGCTGCAATCTTAGTATTCTTACACACGCCAAATGCAGTGCATCTCAGATTTGGTTGGTTGCTTAGGAAAATGCTGTAAAAAAGCGGAAAAACTTGTAAAACTAAAAGCACTGTGTCTGCATTTGATAAAGCGCGAATTTCAAAGTGCTGCCAGTTTACAGGACATCTTGTGTATTTTGCATTGTCAGCTCTTCTTGCTTTAGCACAGTTGTTCATTTTTGTGAAAAGTACTATAGTGGTTCCTGTTTCTGCTCTTTGTGTTCAGGTGCTGACAGAAAGACCAGCCAACGAGCCTCCGTCAGAACGACTACGTCCTGACGCTGTGATAGATTACCTCCACCGCTTCCCCAAGGCCGTCATCACCTACCTTGAGTACCTCGTCTTCCAGCGAAAACTTGAGGTGAGAAAAGGAAATGGAAGATGGTGATAGCGGTCGTATCTGTGCGTCGCAAGGGGAGTGGAGTGCGGTGGGTTAGGGTGGGGTGCGGCTTGAGGGGTTTTTTTTTCCTGAGATAGCTTGTTCTTGACTTCAGGGGTTGTGAAAGCTGAAAAATCTTGCTAGTCCTTCGGGCTAGCAAGATTTAAAACCAACTAGCCCGAAACCATTTCCACTAGCCCAAGAGAACACGCGGTCGCCACGAAGGGTTTCCCGATTTCTGGGATGCGCACTCTGCACTCACTGAGGTTTTTACGGAGAGTTGTAGCGAGTGGCTCGCGCTAAAAATAGTTACTCTCACCCCAGCGTCACAACAGAAACTGAGAGAGAGAAAGAGAGGGGGGCTCGCTGACAGTACCTTGTGCATTCAGCTCTGTGAAAATAGAGCAAGCTTTGCCTCGTAATCTCAACTAGTCCAGCGGACCAGTGGTAAAACAATTTAACTAGTCCGACGGTATTTTCACTAGTCTGTGGGCTGTCGGACGAGTCTTCATAATCGCTGTGACTTTTGAGTTGTTTGCACTCTGTAGAAAATTAAAGGCCATGCACCTCTACATATATCAGTGTCAGTGCATGTGTGGTGTGCTGTATTCGCAGAAAGAGACGTACCACACCCACCTGGCCGTTCTCTACATGGACAACGTGCTGCAGCTGATGAAGAAAGAGAACGTGAAGAAAGAGGAGCTGGATATGGCAAGGTACTTGAATGCAAAATGTCATTTCACAACACAGGTTCTAGTGGAAGAAGAAAGGATTCGGCTCCAAAGCTGACGCGTAGACCTTAAAAAAACAACCACCACCACCAGAAAACAGAGTCTGGTGTCAGATGCTCCACACAGTATTACACTAAAATCTAAAGTTCAGCATGGTTAATTGTGTATTGTTTCTGCAGGACTAAGTTCACTTCAGAGTCAGAATCAGAATTGTGTATTGATAGGCCTTAGGCCCACTCAAAGTTGAGAGTGACATCCAGACATTTTTATGCACATCAATACTTGTACAGAAAATAACCAAAGTGCAAAGTAAAGTATATCAACTCAGCTGAGCAACTGTTGTCTTTTTTCTTAAAGCTAGAAAAATATATAATGCCAGGTTCTTAACTGTGTAATAGTTTCTTCACTTCAGTGTTTTTAGAATTAATGGTCTTGAGTATGCTTGCTAAAATAAAAGCAAGGACCATTTGTGAGGTTTCACTTGAAATGTTTACTGTATTTCTATGGTGTATTCACTCAAGAGTGTGTTTGTAGTTAAATGTATGTGTGGAGGAATGTTGCGTGTGTTTCTGTGTGAGTGAGTACGTGGTGACTGTAAGGCGCCCTGAGCTCCTGCCGGGGGGAGGGCGTCCCTTAAATACCCATTATTTTTATTATTATGAAGAGGAAAATTCTTCGGCACAAGAAGGTGCTATCTTCTTCTCTTTGATATCAGTAACCATGTGCATTGCAGGTCCAAGTTGCGTCACATGCTTCAGCTGTCCAACCTGTACCGCGTTCAGCTGATACTGGGCAAGGCCAAAGAGACAGACATGCACGCTGAGTGTGCTATTCTCTATGGCAAGGTGAGCGCAAAACTGCCTTTAACCTACGATGGTCACTCGTTCATGCATCCTGAACAGTGTCCAAATGGGGATGGAGGAGGGAGAAAATGGGGGCAGTGTGAAGGGTGAGGGATGACTATTTGCACTTTCTACCCACTTGTAGATCTGTGTCTGTCAGTTATGCTTCAGAAAACTGGTAATCCACATGTGCATTCATGCCTACTCAATTTTCATCGAGCCTGCTAAACCTTTGCCCAGGAAAACTACAAGTACTGGCGTAAGCATGGGTGCTAGGGTTTTGAATTTGAAGATCTGTTCTTGTAAATGTTTAGCATCTGCTGATATAAAATCAGTGGCCTTGACAGTTCTTTATTGATGTCACAGAATTTTCGCGCAATTGGATTTTGAGAATACATGTACCACACAATGATGTGTATTGTACACTTCTCCCATACAACTTTCAATAGGGGAGCCGGGGTGGCCGAATGGTAGAGCGTTGGACTTCTGATGCTCGGGGTTGTGAGTTCGTATCCCAGCTGGGGCCAAATATTTGTGCTGGCTTTTTCATCGTTGCCCCATCTTTGATATCACCCGTATGTGGTGGAAAAGGACGTTAAACCCCCAAACACCCGCCCCACCCTACAATTTTCAATATGGAGTCACGCCAAAATTTCACTGTGATGTCAGTGTGCCTATCATTTCACATACAACTGACAAGGTTTGGCAAGAACACCCAGCAGTATCCAAACGATTGATCATTCTCCGTTGTCTGTTGACCACAGCTGGAGGAGCATGACAAAGCTCTGCGTATCCTTGTTCACAAACTGAAGGACTACGGTGCCGCGGAGAACTACTGTCTGGTCAACTCGCAGGGCAAAGAACCTTCCTACCGCAAGCGACTTTTCCACATACTGCTCAGCGTCTACCTAGACCCTAGTTACGAGTAAGTTGTGTGTTTTATTGCAAAGCATACCCTGAGCTCTTGCAGGAGGTAGAGCGTCCCATTATCGTTCTTTGTCATACGTGGAATTTGTTGAAATGAAATTCGTAGTGCAAGTAGGAAAGTTTGACGTGATGTTGAGGTCCATTCTGACTCATGTGTTTGGACAGATTTGTATTATATGTATGTGTGAAATGTAAAATTCAGGATAAAACCTCAAAAAGAACTTGAAAAATTTCATCCTTTTTTCTGGATTTTCATACTTTCACCTTTGTGTATTTGTTTATACATTTTTAAAACTGTATACAAGAATTATTACAACAACTCTAGTTTTCTAACTTATTTAAATGTCTTCTGCGCGTGCGGTTTTATTTTCTCTGTCATGTGAATTTTGGTTTGTCTGTCTGTTTCAGGCGGAGAGATACGTTAGTCACCCCAGCAGTGGCATTACTGAATAGCAGCGTAGCGGAGTTTGATACAATAAAGGTAAACCATTGTTCCGTTGCTAGGCTGCTGGCGTGTCTTGTGCTGATTGTTACCATCATTGCCAGCAACTTTCCTTTTGAAAAAAAAAAAAAAGAACAAGTAAAAGAATGGAACATTGGTTTTAATTCTCATCAAAGATGGTACAAGCTCTGCTTTGGAAATGTTCAGCCCACCAAATTTGAAAAAGAAATGCAATTCTAAAATCCGAAATTTAAATAGCAGAGCTGACCCTTCGCACCACGTGATTGTAATGTGTTTATGTCCGGTGTGTGAGAGAATGCGTGTGATTCACGTGAGCATGCATGTTGGGTTCAGTTCGCGGCGCTCTGAGCCAATTCACGAAATTGGGTAAAGTGCCTATACACTATTCTTTATTATTATTATTATTACAAGGGCATGTACACAACACAAGATGATATCATTGTTCCGCACTGATGTTCTAACGATGCATAAGATCACTTTTCTGGCATCTTTGGACCATTCACTAAGCAACAAATGTTCTGTGGAGAGTGCAGGTTTTCTGCTGGGAATTAAAAAGAAGAGATATCAGCTTCTTTAAGGAACCGGATGACAAAGTGGTTAAAACACTAGGTTTTGGGTTAAATACGTACCAACTTAGCTTTGACCCATTACACATCGGCTGCTTCGCTGAAGTGCGGGTAATGGTTAGTGTAACGATTCAAAGACCACTGAGTTCCACCCAGAACCTAAAATTTTAACTCACTGTTGGAGTATTTTGAAAATTATCAGGGCCCGTATGTAAAACTTAGGTTAATTTAACCCACAGCTACAGGCCTAACCCGGACTAGGACAAAAGAAACCCCAAAACAAAATTAATTTTAAAAAAGGAGGCGAAGAAAGCAAGACAAAAATCGGAAGAGCCACCTTTCTGGAATGGACCCGCTTCCTGATATAAAACAAAACAAAAAAAAACACACCAGATAATTTAACCCTAGAGCTAGTTTAGTTTGAGGTTAGACTCTTACCCGGGGCTAAACTCCCTAACCCCAACTTTTACATGTGGGCGCAGAATGGTAAACCCATTCAACTTTGTGACGTGCTATTTTCAGTCTAACGTTTTGCCTTTTTTTTTTCTTCCACAGGTGCTTCAGTTGTTACCTGACAACTGGTCAGTTGGACTTCTTAGTCAATTTCTGACGCGGGCTGTTCGCTCAAGCATGCACAGCAGTCGAATGACGCGCATCGAGCGGATGATGTCGCGCGTGGAAAACTTACGATCAAAAGAGACATGCATCGAATTGCAGCGTGATCCTGTGGTGATGAATGAAGAGAGGTAGGTAGACCTTCCTTTTAGTTATTTTGTCTTCCGGTGTTTTTTTAGTGTCTTGCAGGCTGGGGAATTGTCAGTCATTTGGCAATTTTCAGCCAAATTTCCTATCCTTTCAGAAAAAGAAAAGAAATCTAAGTTTGAGCCAAAGAAAAGGAAGGGAGAAAAGGCTGCACACACAACATTACATGTAATGCTATGTGGTACGGTCTAACTTCATTTTTGAAGACATACATGTCAATACCGAGGCAGTATTTTAATTTTGGGTGCCCGGAGAGGCTACTAAATGCCTTTAAACGTACTAAAATTTGTTTTCTTAAGAATGGTGTGTCCCTCGTGGTGCCCCAGCAAGGCGCTCCCTCTGCACCTCGGCCTAGGCTTCAGTCTATTTTCTTCTCAGCAATTCCCCAGCCTAGTCTTGATGTGACCGTCTCACATTTGTCATTCTTGTAGTGGCAAGAACATGTATTTGAGGATAATCATTTGCTATTTAAAAAATTCATGTGAAAAATGAATGTGATGATGATGATAAAGAGAGAGAGAGAGGCTATGATTATGGCCAACAGATGTGGCTTCCAGCTTTATTTGATAGTTATTTCAGCAGTTCACTGGGTGACTGATAATGCATTGATTAAAGCACCTATGTACTGGCCTACATTAATATGATGCATGTAGTTAATAAAAGGGTCATGCGTGAAGTCCATGCTTATCGACTGTGTTTAACCAGAGTAGCTATCTCTTTACCCCAATTAAAAAAAAAAAAAATTTTCGTTTGCTTGCATGTGTGTGTGTGTGTGTGTGTGTTTTTTTTAAAGATTAGTTTGTTTCTGCAGTTTATACAATGAAGGGAGCTGAGTTGAGATGTGGTTTAGCCTACCAGTATACATTGTGCTAACTTTATGTTACAAAGTTCAGCATATTGAAATTATTCATGTTAATTTCACGAAGATTATGATAAAAGTGCACACACACACACACACACACACACACACACACACACACACACACACACACACACACACACACACACACACACACACACACAAAGCCCCGTTGCCTTATTGTCACTCTAGCTTAGCATTAACACGAGATGACATGATAACATGAGCAGGGACTATCCTGTGTCAACAGATACCAAGGGACAGGTTTATTATGCTTGTAAATGTAATCACCCCTCCACTCTGCCCTGTCCTAGGGTTAAACAAACACAGGGTGTCTGCTGTCTCCCAATGATACTGATCAAATCTAAACATGAAACATAGCTCACTATGTGGTGTTTGAACTGACGGTAATGCAGACGAAAGAGGAGAATTTGACAGAAGGATTTAAAGATTTTCTCTAACGCACCCAGGCATGCATGCAATTCATGAAGGAAAAAAAAAATGCACGCCGCCCCCCCCCCCCCCCCATACACATAGCAGCGAGCGAAAGAGAGAGAGAGAGAGAGTTTGAAAGATATCATATTACATTATCAAGTATATCATATACTTGATAATGTTGTTTAGACAGTAAAACAGATATGTATACATTGCAGTTCTGTGTAGACATGTCTGTGCATAAAATGAAGAGCGTTTGCATGTTTCCGCTCGTTCAAGATAAAAGTTCTAACTTCTGCCACATAAGATGGCGGAGGGGGGGGGGGGCGGCCAGGGGAGTGGTGGTAGTAGTGGTGAGCAGCATCAACTTACAGTTACAAGGCCATGATATAGATAACTGCTCCACCTTCAGACTCCACCGAGGAGTACAACAGTTTACAGTAAGCCCCTCCCTCCCCCTTTTTATTTTCTCCCCAAACACCGGCCTCACTGGATATATTTGTCAGGAGGACTCCAGAAATAGGGACATACCACAAGGTTTTCCACACCACCACCCTCATTCGGTATGGATTCCCCACTCTTTGCACAGAGATCGTGGAGGGTTTGAACACTGGGGAGGGGACTGAGGAGGGTGGGTGGAGGGGGGGGGCGGGATGATGACGAGTCTTTTGATGTGGACGTTAGGCCATTTTGCGTGAAGGTTTGTTCAAAATCCACATTGTAATTGCGTGTAGTTGGGCAGTTTGGGGGCAGCAGCAGCAGCCGAACACTGGATATCATTACCAGGTTAACCCTGGCGTGAAGCTTTCAGTGGTTGCAGTGGGAGGTTGTCCTTAATTTTTTCTAGAGAGGCCGTGTTCCCTGGTTTTGGGGTGACCACTATACGCTAAATAAAGAACGTGATAACATTAGAAAATTGGGATGATAGGCTGAAGGTGTATTTTATACCAAAAATATGTGCTAAAAATTCGAAACACACACACACACACACACACACACACACACACACACACACACACACACACACACACACACACACAAAATGCCAAAAACAAACAAACAAACCAAAAACAGAATGTATTTGAAAGCAACAACATTAAAAAAAATAAATAAATAATTAGGAAACAGTGCTCTTGACTGTTTTTTATTTCCTTTAATATTCTTGGTGATAGGGATGAGCCGGGATAGCCGGATGGTAGAGCGTTGGACTCTCAGTGCTCGGGTCGTGAGTTCGAATCCCGGCTTGGGCCAAATGTTTGTGCTGGCTTTTTTCTCGTTGCCCCATCTTTGATATCACCCTTACGGGGTGCAAGAACGTTAAACTCCCAAACACCCACCCACCTACCCTTGGTGATAGGGGCTGGCATTAGGCAAGTCTAATAAAGTGGTTTAATAGAAAGAGGTGTTAAATAGCAATAGTATGTATGAATCAAATGTATTCTCTTGCAGGAGAAGTTGCGCTGCCCTGCAGTCACTTAAAACAACCTTGTTCCACCATCTATCGCTGCTTGTTTGCTTACAATAGTTACATACATGTGCTTTCTCTTTCTGTGTTCAGACTGTGTGCAGTGTGCAAGCGAGCGTTCAATGACCCCACCTTCGTGCGCTATCCCAACGGCGTGGTGACACACGTGCACTGCGCCAAGAACAAGTTCATCTGCCCGGTGACCGGCCGTCTCTTCAGTTCAGGCCACAGCTGACCTCACGCTCGGACAATCCTCGCCTGATCGAGATTTTGATGTGATGACTGAATTAGTTGCCATGTGTGATTGAGATTTTATGGGGGAGGGGGTATGTGATGAAGAGTTGGACTTCATCGTTCGACAAATTGTATTAGAGTTGTGCAGTTTTGTGGGATTTTCGATGAGCGACTGCTGTAATGGTATTAAATACTGGAGATTGCCTGTACAGTGCAAGAAAGAGAGGGAAAAAAGACAACAACCAAACAAAAAAAAAGCCAACAAACAAAAAAATCAAACTGATACGCATTTGGTAAAAATGATTTGTTTAAAAGGAGAGATGGACAGCAGAGGAAAATTTTCGCCACATTGTGTACTTATCTATCGCCGATATTTATGCCAATCAGAATATGGCCTCTGCTTTTCCAACTCCTTGTGGTTTTGACTGAGTGTTGGTGAGAACATTTTACCGCACAGTGGAGTTTATGATGTAAGAACAAGTTGGAGAGGAGTGAATGGAAAATGCACAGTTGTTCTAGCTGAGTGATGTCATAGTGTATGTTGTCTGTGCAAGTGATGCCCTGTACAAACTGTGTTTAGGTTAGTGTAATCTAGACATTTTTATTTGCTTGTTGATGCATGTATGTGCTTGAGAGTTGTATAGAAAGGATTGATTGGTTGATGAAGATGATTGATGCACTTTTATGAAAAAAAACCCTGATGATTGTTGTGTCACGATAAAGCAAAGTATTGTGAGTTAAGCAATGTCGTGTAATTGTGAGTCTAACGAACAAGACCATGCAAGTTCTCTTGTTAACACATTTCATACCAAGTAAGTTTGGGCAGCCAAAGTTTTGCACCAGTGACCCCACAAAACACGTCGTAATTACATGTAATTTATTTCTGCATGATATTCTGTGTGGCTTGGTGGGAGCGTTGCACAATGATTATACTCACGTTTGCTGCAATCACAAGCGTATTCAGAAACGATGTTTTACGCCTGAGTTGTCTGTTCACAGGAAAAACAAACAGACTCCGGAAAACATGCATGTCAAATCTATGTTTCACTCGTAACACTGCCTTCACTGCCACACAGATTTTCCTCTTTCCTTCTTTGTCTGTTTCTGGTTCTCAAAACTTTCACCAGACTCCGCCTTACTACACGTGCACATAAACACCTAAATGGCGGCTTCAGCAAAGATCAACATTTGCCTTTTGTCCAACGCACAGATGACAAAAATTCCAGATCTATCGAACAGACCATGTATGCAAAGCGTTCTCCCTTGTAAAAGAGCCATTGAGGAACCGTTACTCTTGCCTGATTCTCGCATACAAGACCAAAGCTGAAAAAAAACGTTAAAAAAAACGTGGGATATTCATGCGTGGTATGAAATATGTCAAGAAGTGATACATATAGCCATTATTAAGAAGTGTTAGTGGTATACAGAGCCAGTGCCCAAAACTACTTCCTCTCTCTCCAGTCCTTCCTGGCTTCCCTCTTTCTATCCCAAGTGCAAAAAAAACCCAAAAACCCAACCCAAACAAATAAAAAAAAAAAAAGCACAAACAACACCACAACAACAATAACTGTCTGTCACCAAGTTTTTGCTGAATGCATCTTGTTTATGCAGCTTACAGATTCACCAGACAAGTCGGCTATTTCATGGACTGGTTCCTGTGAACAGTCTCAGTGAAAATACTGAGTAACAAGCCTAGTTTCTGTTTTATTTGTATACTTCTTTTTGTGGTTGGGTTAGCTTTGGTGGATTAACTGTGATGACCTTTTTGGGGATGTTTTTTTGTTTTTGTTTTGTTTTTTGCTCTATCAAAATTGCTTTCCTTTCTGTTGTTTCTGCAAACTAAGTAAGTAATGTGTTTGTTGGTAGAAACGTGTTTATTGTGGTGACAAGATCTCTCCTGTGTGGCTACACAAACCAATACAGCTGGCTGAAGCCATGAGTTTCCAGGGTTTTCTGTAAATTGTACTTTCGAGCTCCCCCCCCCCCCCCCCCCCCATCTCTCAGCTCGTGTGCACCTGTGATTTCCAGTTGTAAGAGCAGCGCAGTAGCTGCAGCCATGAGTTTCCAAGGTTTTCTGTAAAGTAGGTGTGTTTTGTTTTGTTTTTCCATGTTCCTGAAGAGTTTATTCAATCTTTTGAACGTCTGTATGAGTTGGTGGTTGTAATGTGAATGAGTTTCTGTAAGGTTTTACTTTCAAGCATTCTTCTTTTTTTTTTTGCCCCATCTCCCAGCACATGTGTACCTGTGATTTCCATTTGTAAGAGTAGCACAGTCTCTAATGCTATTACACGTACATATGCTGGATATGTCAGTTTCTACACCACCAATATTACACATTTGGCTAGTACTTTTCATTTTCTTCAACGCTGTTGTATTCTAGATATCGTAACTTCAGCTGAGGCAATTCTGAGTTACATGTAGCTCTGGGTGAACTTTCGTGTTGTGGCTGAATGATTTGGTTAATAATAACTGTGGGTGTACACTTAGTTGCCTATTGCTCATTGTTATTTTGTTTTCAACTCCTACACACCCCGTGTTGAGACATAGACACCCCCATTACAAGGAACTATCCTGTCAACATTGCTGCAGAATTTTTGGTGTCTGTGGATTTTGAGAATAGCACAGGCGAAGAGAACAGTGCATGATTGTCATGCTGTGCTTTTCTCAAAATTGTCACGCAAAATTCCATGGTAATGTTGATTGGGATGACTCAGTGTTATTGACACTTGTGCATGCATGGGATTCTCTGTTAACAGTATCATGGGGGGGGGGGGGGGGGAGGGGGTGTTACACGTAGAAGAAAGGCAAGCTCCCCCTTCCCCTTCTGCCGCATTGAGGATGTCTTTGCAGCGTGCTCACTCATGCAACAGTCTTGTTTTAATTTTACAGGCGTATTGCTGTGTGGTCAGTTCTCGCAGCAGCTGCTGTTGCTTTGTTTGATTGCTTTTGAATGCTGTGTATTGCTCAGTTATTTTCGTTCAGTTGTGTGTTGGTGGTGATGATGATGATGGTGTGTGTGTGTGTGTGTGTGTGTGTGTGTGTGTGTGTGTGTGAGTGTGTGTGTGTGAGTGTGTGCTTGTGTGTGTGTGTGTGTGTGTGTACATGTGTGCGCGTGCGTGCGTGTGTGTGTTCATGAGAGAGTGAGAGAGTGTGTGTGTGTGTTTACAAATTTGGAACATATTGCTGATCGTAAACTTGTGAAGCTCAATAACTAAGCAGATCTATCAATCCTTACCCTGTTTTCTCATAGTCATATTTTTTAAATTAGGATACAAATGTCAGTAGGGGACGATCACTAACACTGTCGGCAGGTTGTGTTTGTGACGCATCAGGAAATACACCGTAGAGGCATTCAACTAAAGTGTTTACCAACACCCCCCTCCTCCACCCCCCCCCCCCCCTGCCCCATCCCCCACCACCACCACCACCATCATCTGGCACTGCACACCGTGTACACCCTACCCTCCAAGTACCTTGCCAGTGAAACAGTCACCACGTTTTTACAGCAGAAACTGCTTGCTTGAGGCAAGAAAGATGTATATCATTAATGTTTGTGCAATATTCAATATTTTGTCTGGTTGCATTGCATTACATGCCCTTGACAAATAATATTACGTACGGCGATTAAACATTCCTTAGACCCAACCTGTCTTCATGGTTTTGAGTGGTTTGAATTGAGTCTATGCATCTGGATGCATATACTTTTGTTCTTTTTTTTCTTTTTTTTTGGGGGGGGGGGGGGGGGGGGGGGGGGTACATGTGTGTGACTGTCACTCTGTGTGTGTGTGTGTGTGTGTGTGTGTGTGCACGATTTATTTTCACACACACATACAGTCACACACGTGCACACACACACACATACAGTGTCAACACATATACACATTGACAATTGCCCGCACACATGCACACAGTGACGGTCACACACCTGCATGCACGCACACACACACACACACACCCCTCCAGCACACACAACCACAACAATACAAAGATCATATTACTGTTCAGGCAGTTTTAGTGCTTTGAACTGCATTGTTCTAAAAGCTGGTGGAACAATGGTGCCTCGATCACACAAACAGGATTGACCTTCACAAGCTATCGGTGAACACCATCGAATCCAGCTTGTCCGGTTACCTGTGCAGTGATTGCAATGGAAAACAATTCTTCTGTCCTATGCTGATGCATGCGCATTATGGCAATAAACCAGGTGGGATGAATAGCCTGTACTGGAAGTTAAGCCTTAAAAAAAAAGAGAGATAAAAAGAAAATTGTGCAGAAGATCAATCAATACCTATAAATTGCGGACACCAAAGGACAAATGTCGAATCTGATAAAATGCTTGTAGACCCTTCAGGCCCTGTGTGTGTGTGTGTGTGTGTGTGTGTGTGTTAACTATGATAGCACAAAGGTCCTACTTGACCATAAAAGTATAGGATATTAATTTGTTCTGAATATTGTCTGCTGTGACGCAGAAATGATAGGACATTTCAAGAAAGTGATAGGACATTTAGAAAATGCATCAGACCAGGACCGATGTCCGATGCATGTATGAAGCCCATGGCCCGCATGTAAAAGTCCAGATTAGGGATTTTAGCCCTGGGTTAAAGTCTAACCTCCAACTAAACTTGCTCTAGGGTTAAATTTTCTGGGGTTTTTTGTTTGTTTGTTTGTTTAACCAGGAAGCGGGTCCATTCCACATGGGCCTAAGCCGTTAGAGAAAGATTTTCATTCTACCTTTCTTTGCTTCCGTTTTTAAAATTTAATTTTGTTTTTGGGTTTCTTTTGTCCTAGTCTGGGTTAGGCCCGTAGCCATGGGTTAAATAAACCGAGAGTTTTACATGCGGGCCCTGGTGTGGGTGACACCTATACTTCACTGTGTGTGCTGGTGTATATAAGGGAAACACGCTTCCTCGGTGACTACATGGAGGTTCCAAACCCTGTAAGCAGGAGCTTAACTCTTACTTTATTTCACTCTTGTTCCGACAGAGTCAGCCTTGTTCACCATACTGTGAGTGACACCTTCACTTCACAGTGTGTACCGGCACATTAGAGGGAAAAAAAGAAGAAAGGTTCCTGGATCTGAGATTCGGCATGGTGAAACCGATAGGCCTCAGGATCATGGAGAAAGCAGACACCGTGGGAAGTAGACTTGACAAAAACCTTCTCTCTCTTGGTAGCTGTTAGCTGTTCTATAAAACCGTAAAGAAATTCAACTGTTGGGTCTCTGGGAAATGCGGTGCGCAAAACGTCTGATTTTTTTTTTTTTTTTTTTGGGGGGGGTGGATAAAAAAAAAAATTCTTGACTCTAAATTAAGGACATGTAGAACTGCTTAATGGTCTGAAGTGATCTGCTGCTGTTGAATGTGGGCTGTGCATGCTCAACAGACAGATTGCCCTTGCTACTTTGAAAACCTGGACTTTAGCAAGGAAATGGATCTCTACCACAACTTAGCTTCAGAGTTTTTCATTCTAAATGTAGACTTCATGTGAGCGTAGTTGACGGAAAGCCATAGCTGCATATAATTCTATTCTGCACCAGCTTTCATACACAAGTCACTCACACACACACACACACTCTCACATGCACACGCACACACACATGCACGCACACACACACACACATGAATGCCCAAAATGGCTTTGACAAAGTTTATTCCAATTGTGTATTTTTAACAAAATATATACTGTGGGCATAAGTATTTTGTTCCTGGAATATAGGTACTGTAAAGAATGAGCAACCAGACAGAAAAAAAAAAAAAAGGGCAACGTTTCTTGGACGTGGGAATGAGTAGCTCCGACTGCAAATCAATCGGCTGATGGTATCACAATCCAGCCCACCCAGCTTGAATAGTGCTACTGTACAGGTCGTCACAAGGAGCCTGGCATAGCTACACTCTGTAGTATGCTTTTAACAAAAACATATATAATATGTATGAAAAAACAAACAAGAAGGCAGATTCTTACAATGCCTCCTCTCTAAATACTTTCCTCAATTTCAACAGTACATCTAGAGTCATGTCCGAAGTCTCTAATTGTCCGTCACAGCTGGTCATCTGATGAGGAGAAATTCTCAAGGATCGAAACCTCCTTTATAATTATGTTCTTGTTCCCCAGACACAAAGGTGGTCTATGCAAAGCTGCTGTGATGGTCAAAGGTTCAAAACTTAATATATTCACCAAAACGCTTACTTTCGTCTACTAAGATCTTGTGAAAAACTCTTTAATACCAGTGTTCCATGAAATACACAGGATCCTTGATGAGGATTACCGACATGTTTCCTTTAAGTCTCAGCAAGTACTGCCTTCTCTGCATACAAACTTTTTTTCTTTTTTTTTTTTTTGGGGGGGGGGGGGGGGGGTCTTTTGATAATAAACAATTTCAAAAATTTAAATTAACAAATTTAAAAGCAAAAAGGCTCAAGACTGTGCCCAGAGTGGGGGGGGGGGGGGGGGGGGGGGGGGGGGGCAGAGTTAAATTCATACGCCAACACTTTCTTTTGTGAAAACTTACTGACCCAGCCATCAGTCCAAAATCAGTCCTACCGTAAGTCGATTTCAGTCGCGTCGGTCAAGAGGTCTCATAGCACTATAGATAGTTACAGCGGTCAACCTTACATACATGTACAAAGTATACAACTTATGATCGATCATCACACACGAAAAAAAAACAAAAAAAAACATGCCGTAACAACTCTAAGCATGGTAATCTGATTGCATAATGAGTACTAGTTTAGCAAAGATATAATAATGTACTTGTGCTCTAGATCTGTACTGTTCTGTACACTAGGTGTGTACCTTGCTCAGAGCTTGGCAGACCGACCTAGCACGCGACCTCCTAAGTGTAATCAGTATAATGATAGTGCGAAAAGCTTCAGCGAATACAAAATGCAAGCTAGTAGTATGTTCTGGAATGCACCGAACAAAACAAAACAAAAAACCCTCAAAAAAAAAAAATAATAAAAAAATCCAAAAGTGGAGCAGTACAAAATCTACCATCAGTGGGTTTCTAGGTGTTCTCTGAACCTTACACAACAGTATGTCAATAAAGAAAGAGAAAATGCAACTTGAATGACAAGTCAAAACTCTCACTCCAGCTAAGCCCTCAGTACATAATAAAATCACCAACCAAGAAAAAAAAATAATAAAAAATTAATTTTTGTTTTTTTTTCTCGTCCCGATTACACCAGATCAACGTTAATTCAAGATTATAAGCCTTCTCTCCCATTCATGCATTATCCAATTTCAGGAACAAACTAGGTATACATTCTAATAAAATAATACAGAGAGAAAGATAAAACAGAACGAAGAACAAAGACAAAAAATATATATCCCCCAAAACTCGATAAACATGTAAGTTGTGAGGAAATGACTGGGACGTGGGAAATGTGGCAAGATCAAATGTAAATTCATTGAGACAGAAGCACTGACCAACAGACTTTCTTAGAAAAGTCGCCTAAAAGTGGAAGCTTTGCAGCCGAGTGAAAAATAGATATTTTTATGCCAGGACCTGAAAATGCCACACCACTTAAACGTCAAACTTTTCTTGTTTTTTTTTTTTAAATTTAAATCTATCAAAAGAAGGTTAAGCATCTGAACAAAACATCGCTCTGAACACAGTCGAGTCAAACTGGACACAATTGGTTCAATGGCTCAGACTTGGTTTTATCAGTTTTGACTGCTGAGTAATTTCAACAGACAATTTCACCGATCCATGAACACATCACAGGGAAAAGTTTAAGTACAGTGCACTTGTTATATCAGCCAAGAGGTCATTTCACTATTTTGAGAGAATAACCTTTAACGCTAGTTTTGAAGCAAAGCACAAAATTCTGAGTCTCCCTTTTTCTGAACTTTCTGAAGTTTTCCTATGCATTCATACTTCAAAGATGCAATTCATCATCACATGTAACCCCACTACTGACTCCAAATGCAAAGTATTTTGGAAAGCATACAATCACTGATGCCTTTAAAACTGGGGAAAAAAGGAAAACAACAACAACAAAAAAGCCCAAACATTTAAGAATCTGACAATTTCTCCGTTCCATAACAATAACCAGTACAATGTATTGCTGTCTTGTGTAGTGTACATCGGTTTTTCGGTCATTGGGTGCAAGCTTGCCGGAAAATATTGATGGTGATAAGTGTGTTTCCAAATGATGTGCACTGAACTTTCACAAACATTTTTTAACAAATATGCAATACATTTAAAAAAATTATCTAAGTCTGAACTACTGCAAAGACAAATCATAGCAGTTTCATGCACATAAACAATTATCATCATTAACTTACAAATAAGTCTGCATTGTTTTCATCAGGCATCAAATGAGGTCACATTTATTTCTGTAGAAAATTTCTCACATAGCCATTGTTTTTCCTCAACATGTGAAATCAGTTAGGTCACAAATCAAGCATACATGTCAAAATAATATTTTTTAAAAAGCTGCAATTTACAAGTCCATGAATGTGTGAATTTTAGACTGCATCCGTAGACAAGAGTAAAATCTACAACCCTCTCATCTCAAGAAAAGAAGAAAGAAAATGAAGCATTTGGTCCCTAACGTTTTGAAGTTTGTGAAAGAAGCGGTAATTGTTTGCTGTTCACTTTGAAGTGTAAACGGAGGCACAACAGAGATGGAATGTCACAGAAGTTTGTAGCATGCCACAAAATATAATCCCTTCCCAAATCATGAGAGGAAAAAACCCAGAGAAAACATACAAACGTTCACATTCATATGCGTCAATCACAATTTCCTTGCTATCCTCGCCGTCATCGGTGACAATTTAACTCTTACAAATGGACACCGTACCATTTGTTTGCCGTCCGCATAGAAAGCGTTATCAATGGAAAAAGAAAGAAAAGACTGGCAATGTACAAGAGTTCAATGACATGTGGCTGATTTATGTACACAAACTGATGATCTCTCGGAACAGAGAGGAATACTGCCCACAACGAACTGTGAACAAAGCTAAGGTATACAGTTCTACAACCATCAACATATACATCAATCTTTGTATTATGTCCTGAAACTACGGTCAGAATGGACAAAGCCGGGGGGGGGGGGGGGGGGGGGGGAGAATTGGGCTGGGTTGTTGTAAGGGGATAAGTGCTGGGAAACCTGTCATAATGGTTTGTTTCAAAACAGGAAAAAAGTTACAAGTATCACGAAATACCTGGGTGATGCATAATCCAGTTCAAAAGCGCCCAGTATTGCTCAATCAAAACACCTTACAACTTTCAACAGCGGGCAAAGTGAATTGTTACAAATCTGATAAATGCACAGGAAAGGGTAACGTTATTGTGCTGGAAAGAAATGGTCAAGAAAAAAAAAATGCAGTTTTCATGCAAATAATCACTAGTCTATGGTCAGGACTTATTTCAAACTACATCTCACAGCAGCCTAGCCATTTTATACAAAATGGAAACAATACATCAACAAAAACAAAAAAAAAAGAACAAAAAAAAAGAGGAAACTGGACACCATCTAATGAGCTCCGTGAACTGAATACTAGGGTTGTAATGTGTATGCATGTCAGTAACCTGGTGCAAACAGCATAGTGATAAATGACAATGCAATAAATTTGTTGTGCAATAAACCAGTCAGTACCTTTATAAATGGAATCGTTTTCCAGACTTGGTACTTGTGCATTTGTTTTCCAGATAATGATTGAATGTTTGCCAAAGCAAGCAATGTTTGGGGGTGGGGATGGAAAGGAGATGGTGGGTGGGCTGGTAGTGGTGGTGGTCATGGGGGGCGGGGGGGGGGGGGGGGGGGGAGCTATCTTTTACAGCGCAAAATGGTTGGCCAACAAGAAATGCACCACAATGGTTCTGAGATTTGTAGAAAGTTTCACCCACCCGCTTGGAATGACTGAACCACAACATGATGGATCAAGAAAGTGTCCGCATTTATCCTGATATATATACACAACCTCATTCTGTCAAACATACATACTCATTCTAGAAAATTATAGGGGTGATACGTATTACGCGTATACTGTAGCGCATGTAGGTGTATATATATCTCTTATGGCTCCAGTACAAAGTCCATCACTGATTATTCAATTCAGAAAAAATAAAAACGGGGCGGTGGGGGGGGGGGGGGGGGGGGAAAGAAGAAGTCGTAATCAACATGAAAGATGAAGACAAGGTGCAGTCACTGCATTGAGTGAGTGATGGGAAGAGCATACAAGACAGATGAAAAAACGTGCAGTAAATGCTTCGCATACAAAATGCTACGAGGGTCCCCTGCATTTTTTTGGTTTGTTTTAAAGTCGATAATTCATCACTGTAAAATGGCCTAAAACTGTCCTTTCCTGTCTACACTCCTGTAAGTGGCTACTTCAAATGCAATGTGACCATTTGGCTTTTTTGTTTTAATGGCTCCCACTGAATTAAAAGCATCTTCTTCTTTTTCGGGTACCCCCCCAACAAAGGTATGTGTGCAAAATCCAAAAACTGTTTCCTCTCTTTGTGGTCTTAAGTGCTTGCACTTTTTGAGTAGTTAACGGAAGGGGAAACAGCACGTTTTATGCGCTTTTATAAGCGTACGAGTCATTTCCTGTCTTTGCTAATGGATCAGCCCATCCCCACTCCCCCTGTAACACAGTGGCAAATGGCTTTAAGGTTTAAGAATGGCAGTGATGCACAAACAGAACATGGGCAAGAAATCTGCTTTAAAAGCAAACTTTATCCCACTGAAACAATATCCATCGCACACTCCCCTACCCTCTCCCTGACCCTCCCGTAACCAACCCCTACTTTTCAATGAACGTGTCTTGCATGGTCACCGTCAGACAGCACGAATGATGATGACATACCGGTACATGCAGACATCTCTTGCGTCAGGTTGTGTTGGAAAGTAAACAAACTAGTCCGTGAACAAAGCAACATGAAGACAACATGAAAAAAAAATAAAAAAAATGTCTTCACACACTAACACACTTTGCGATAGAAAATTTTTCTCAAAGCGATAGTATTCAATTGGAATGCAAATCGAGTTCTCTGCATCAGACAGAAAACAGACCAGCACACAGGTGCGCGAGAGTGTGCGTATAGGCAGGCACAGAGGCTTTGCAAAGTGACATGCAAGCTAAAAGTACAAAGGACAATGTATATCTCTTTTTTTTTTCCCTCAACATCTGTAAATGTAGGAGGAGGGTACAGAGGGTGCCTTGGATGGAAAGGGGTGAACAAAATCCTTATCTACAGGAACAGTCTGATGCATGTTGGTAGAAACTGGGATGGGGGGGGGGGGGGAACGAACAGAAAAAAAAGCATAGGCGTTGATTCGGAGTACCGAGCAGGCTCAAACTCAAAGGAGACGTACCCTATCACAAGTCATTTTCTTCTTTTTACTGGCACAGCGATGGGTCTTATCCCACCATCACATTACAAGTCCTGCAAGTACAATAATCTTCTGAACTGACGACAACCCTCAAACACAGACTTGTGAAAACACCTTGTACATGTACATACAGACTGGTACTCGACTCTGGCAAGTAAAGCAGGTACAGGGATGGCCGCCCGTCTGCCGGGGCAATGGCTTTGTGTCGAACCCAGTTGCACTTCACAATAAGGCAATTCAAAACGCTTAGCTGTAATCAGGGAAAGATCAACTGTAGCTAGCTTGTACAATGACCTTTTAAGTGAATCTCGAAAGCTCTTGGAAGTGAGAAAAAAAAAAGAAAAAAGAAAAAGGAAAAACAAAAAGGGGATAGTGTTGATGGATCATGGGGTGAAAATGTATGACAGCTGAAACAAAGGCCATGGGTAAGAAAGGGAGGGAGGGAGGGAATTGATGAGCAAAGTAACATTCTGTATACATTCAGCGGAACTATTAAGTGAGGCAGGAAGATCAGTTCACACGGACAAAGTTCACACCCCTCTTTCTCACAGCTTCTCGAACATCTTGTGTTTCTGCTCAAAACTCTGCTTCTGCATCCGAGGATCCTGCTTCCGTCGGCTCTTGAGTCGCTCCTTCATCTCTGCCGCCGAGAGGTTGAGGTTCAAATCCCCAGCAGCTTGTGATGTGGTTGAGCGGATGACAGCCGGCTCCGGTTCAGGCTCTGGGGCGCGTTGCACGGGCTCCGAAACCGGTTCAGGAACAGGAACTGGCTCGGGCTCGGGAGTGCGATCCTGAAACAAAAACCAAGCAGTGCTTTTAACCACATGACACCCACCGCCGATTATGGGCAAACTGCTTTGACAGTTCCGGAGAAAAGGGAAGCCAGGGTTGGAAAATCCGTCACCGAGTGCTTTAACCAGAATGACTCTGACACGTGCTCTGACACTGATATTAACTTTGTCCCTTGCTATGCCAGCTTCTTCAAACATACATTTCCAAGGTTCGCGTTAACTGGCAATTACCAGTAAATTACTGGTTATAAAGAGGAAATACTGGAAATTTTTTAGCTGTCAGTCCCGGGGACTGGTTTTATTTTGCTGGGACTGGTTACAGATTTATGGGAGAAAAAAAAATGAACAGGCTGATCGTAAAAAGAAAAAAGAAAAAGAAAAAAAATGTTGATCGTTAATACAAATTTTGTGGCCCAGCCTTGACTAGCGGCACTGACTTGCCTTATCTCTCTGAATTGTGCTTGCGAAAATTTACATCATTATTTGCAGTGCTACCGGAATTTTTTCACAGGGACTGGTTTTGCTCAGAGTCGCTGAAAAACGGTCGGGGTAGGAGGCGAGGGGACTGGTTTTGAAAAATCCTAGCGCGAACCCTGCATTTCTCACTGAACGTTCTCTCACAACAGGTGTACAGGAAAGACGTTGGAGTGAGTTTTAATAATCACAAGCAGCTGTGCGTTGGCAGCAATAAAAGTCTAAATGTACGCCGATCTCCTGCCTGGTAAGACGTAAGTATGACGTCAACAAGACAGCGAAAATGATTTTGGCATCCAGCACATACAAGATAATTAAATCTCTGCATCTGACACAAACGTAGGGGAGGGGGGAGGACAGCACGTAGCCATGAGCAACAAGGTGATGGCCACCATCGTAAGGGTGTCTCATATACTGTAATTGCCTCACTGCCTCAAGCAAACACAAATTCTTCACAAGCGGACAGGTCAGGGTGACACTGACATGGCGGCTTGCCTTACAGGTCAAGGCATCCACCTGCATTGACATTCACGGGCAGACTCTCTTAGGGTGCCTGTCTTGCCTTCATATGGCGTAAGGACACAAACTGCGCGTGGAGTCGAGTGCAGTGTTTCTTTGATGGATGCTCTTTTGCCAGTGTGCTGGTTTGTAGTGATTTTTTGTTGTCACGAAAAAGCACGGATTTCGCTAGTTTTGTACTTGGTAGCGCAAGGTGCATGCCAGGGGGTCGCAAGGAGGAGGTAAGCTGCCAGTGAAGCTGGGACCTTTTGCGCACAAGAGCGGCAAAGGTGGCGTGAGTGGATTTGGGTGAAGCGTTTTTTAGTGCCTAAACAGAAAGTAGACCAGTGTTACTCCAGTGAGGCCTGAGCGTAAAGGAGACATTCAATTTTTTTTTTTTAACTCCTGTCAGGTACGTGCCCTTGAATGATCTGTGAATGGTGATGTTTGTTTCAAGACTGAAGCATTTTTGGGGGTGACGATGATGCCTGAGGCTAACAGGGAATATATAGGCATTTTGAGGCCTCTTGCATTTTTGTTTTTTTTTTTTTTTTACCTGTACACAGGCATGCACAGTTGTCAAACTTGACAGACCCTGTCCGTATGACAGAGGCCACGAACGGACACCACGTTTGTTGCAATGAACAAACTCAACATCAAACTTCACTGTATTTTTTTTAAAAGCAAACTTCTAATACTCACCTCCGTTCCACCGTTGATACCATTGCTGGTGCCTGCACACAGAGACGAAGGAAAAACTAGGTAAAGACACACGTCAACTCTTGCGACAGGAAGTTTAAAAACAAAACAACAGCTATACATTTTTTTTTAACAACTTCAGTACACAAGCCTCGTCACCGTTCCCTATAATTATGATTATCGGCTGACTACGTAAGTCAGTGATCTCTGAAAAGAAAGCAAGAGTCATGTTCAAACACAAACAGTGATACAACTTAATTCACACCATATATGTACAAATATGTGTCATATATTTTAATATTTTGAGTAAATACAGAAAATGTAGTGAAAGGTTTCAACATGTATATATTCATCAGTAATTCAAAACAGAATCTAATTTAAATACAGAAAATGTAATGGAAGGCCTCAACATGTATCTATTCATCAGTAATTGAAAACAGAATCTAATTTGAATATTGTGCTATCACGTTTCAATATCGTAAGTTATCGATTCAATGACCGCAACAAACATTACTAAAAAGAAGAATGTAGATGTATGAACATACACAATTGCATGTATACAAGAGGTACTGATCCCAAGTTTACCCAAGAGATATTTTGTGTCAGCCAAGAAAATAAGCAAGCAAATACAAACAATAAAATACAATGTTTCTGTATTGAACTTTCGATAACTGTAGACTGAATGAGATGTGCTCTGAATTTCATTCTGAGTTGCACCAGTAACACCTGAAATTAAAACACAGGCATTTAATTTAACGTAAGGCATTTAAGCGTCAAAGTGACAGTAACATACGCTTGTACGTAGGTGTTCAAGCTATACTAATCTTACACACGATTAACCCTTCAGCAGCCACTCAAGAGACCCCTTGACCTACTTTAACTCTTTACTTCCCAGACTCTACACCCACGACCCAATTTCCAACCTCCAAACGTCCGCAATTAAATTGCAACCGTATCTGATACCCTTCAAACCCCAGAGCAGGGCAAATACACCAAACAAAAGACCATAGCTGCAAAGGGCCGAAGATAGCCGAGCACAACATGCCACCAGGAAAGTGTGGGCACATTATCTCCCTTTTGGAGAACGGCTAGGACATCCCAAACAGATTAGCCGGCCCTGGTTAACAACGGACTCCGAGCTTCCCCCGGGGTGGAAATTCCAGTGTGTGCGCGCGTTGTTGTTGTCGGAGTTGGGGGGCAGTGTTTGTGTGGATTTATCATCGCTTGTGTAGACGGCATGCCAACCTGGGTGCAGGTTGTTGTGAACGGGGCACCATGGAGGTGTCTTACGTGCTTCCCTTTCGATAACGGCTGAAGGGGAATGATAACAGAAACGCAATCTCTAGGGGTGTGGGTGTGGGTGTGTGTGTGTGTGTGTGTGTGTGTGTGTGTGTGTGTGTGTGTGTGTGTGTGTGTGTGTGAGAGAGAGAGAGAGAGAGAGAGAGAGAGGGGTTGGGACGGGCTGCAGAACTTCCAGTTGTACATGTTTTCAATCATACTGACCTGGCTGCTGAATTAATTTTTAGGCCCTTTTCTACTGAAAAACATACAGTTTCTGTATTTTACGCATGTGAAATTCACATTCCAAACACTGAAACACACTCCTGCTGAGTAGATGTGAACCTAGCATATCAGTATTTCCAAAACCAGAACAATTCTCAGCTGACCAAGAAATTTAAATCTTACTCAGGAAGAAAAATGTCATTGTTTCAGGGCAGCCAGCAATAAATTTTGAAGTATGAATAACAATTCAGGAATGTTTTAGAACATCCTTTTTACACAGACCATCAACACTCAGATGAAAAGAGCAGGCACATTAAAAAAACAAAAAAACCCAAATAAACAAACAGAAAAAAACAAAACACCATGACAAAGAGCTCAGTTGATATGAAGAATGTCGACAACGGGTAACAGAGCGAGTCAACCGTGACCTCCAACCTCGAATGTCAAAGTGACAACTGCGACTGTAACTATAATTCTATAATGTTTTCAGAACTCAGTGCAACCTTATTTTCATAACGTTGTTTTCATAAGAAAGAAGATAAAAGCAGTGACTGTCTTCCTATGTACATAAATCACACACCTTCGCACGGTGCTCCTACCCCCCCCCCCCACACACACACCCCTCACACATTTTAACAATGACGTGGCACCTTTGAGTCAACACGGCGCCACGCTCTGTTGACCCCCTCCACAACCACACTCCCCTCCCCCCCCCCACCCCTCCCATGTAGGTTTCCCTGTGTCTGTATGCAGGGGGATCCGTGAAAGGAGGTCAGTGCCCTGCGTGATCCCTGACTCTGCTCCTACAGGTAGGAAAGTAAAGTATACTGTTGTGTACACTACTCCCCACAGCACACGGGGGTATCAAACCCACAGGCCCGGTTTCAATTCATATAGGCCAGTCTGTCTTGCGAATCGTCACTTATTTAAGCTTCGAGATCTGTGCAGTGTGCAATGGACACTGTCCAAAGAGAGACGGAGAGAGAGAGAGAGAGAGAGAGACGGAGAGGGAGCGGGGAGAGGGAGAGGGGTGGGTGGGAGTTTAACGTCCTTTTCCACCGAGTGTGGGTGATAGCAACGGAGAAAAATGCCCCAAAATTTGGCCCCATCCGGGATTCGAACTCACGACCCGAGCATTCAAAGCCGGTCCAACTGACGCTCTACAATGAATGATTCGGCTATCCCGGCTCCTCCCAAAGAAAGATGGAGAGGGAGAGGGAGAGTAGTAGTAGTAGTAGTAGTAGTAGTCTGTGAGCCACATGCACCGGAATGTACGTGTACATCAGAATATCCCTGTCTGACAGCGTTGTAGATCTACGATAATGCCGAGTCAGCAAAACGGGCTAAACAGAATAGTCACATACCGCCGTAGAGTTGACAGCAGCAAGGGAGGTTTTATTTCTATCCCCCCCCCCCCCTCAACCCCATTCTCTGACGCAAGACCACATTAATCGGGGTCCCTCAGTGACAAAGTGAGGTGACTGACTGATTGCTGAGGTGTTCCCAATACCCTCTACCCCCCCCAACTATTTCTCCTACGACGAGGACGACCAAGCGTGGAATTTGCCAGCCACCGGTTGCGGGCCACTGACACAGAGAGTGCTGTCGTCGCTGCAAGTCTGCTGCAAGCCACTGGACCGTGACGCTTCCGTTCAAACGATCGAAGAATCAAATGGCTGTCGATTCTGTAGAAGGGCTGTTATGTGTCGAGGGACGAAGTACGGGTACGGGGGTAGTGGTGGAGGGGGGTGGGGGGGGGAGAGAGAGAGAGAGAGAGAGGCGGTGGGCGTATGCTGGGGTGAAGAAGGGGGAGGAGGGAGGAAGGGGGTGTTGAAACAGGCAACAGTTACTGCTCTAGACGCGACGTGTTGCCGGTGCAAAGAGGTGAGGTGGAAAGTGTGCCTTCTGGCAAAAAAGGAACAAATCAATTAATTGCCCATTTGAGCCGAGTATGCCCCCCCCAATATGGACGACTGATTGCTTGACTGACTGATCGTGCTGGCAGCCTGCGGTCTGGAGACCAGGCATAATGGCCCGGCTATTGGACATAACCATTACCGCAAACCCTTGCCCAAAGCCCGCACTTGTCACGGAAAGTGTATTGAGCAACTGCGACATGTAACCAAACCCAGGATGAAAGGGGGGGGGCAAACGAAATACAGGGATTCGGTTTTTGCTGACGTGTTCAGTTTGGTCACGTGGTTCGGACAATAAGGCTACGGCCGCGCATGCATGGCCTCAGTGTTTCACGATAAGTAAAACTTTTGTATCAAAATCGCCACCCACCCATACCGCCCCCCCTTATAATTAATTTTCCCAGGCTAAGTCGGTCACCACACTGCTTCATTCAGGATATGAGACGACACTGGACTTTCACAACAACTAAAAATCCTATTTTAAAATTCCCCCCAATTTCCGTCACACACGGAACAAACTGACAGGATGTCCAAAAGAAAGTATGTATGACATCACCAACTCATCCTGGTGCGTGATGTTTTCTCCTGCTGCTGCTGCTATGGACTCACTCATTGGCCAGAGGCTAAGTGTGCCTGCACATCGTGGAAAAAAAAAATGTAACGTTGGACAAATGGTGCAAACTGGTCTACGGGGCAATATAAACCTAGGACATGCAGGAGACTCTGCACCTTCACACTACTTTCAGCTTCTGCATCAGTGCATGATGAAAATGAACAGCGATTCCAAGGACCGTGAGGACCACTCACACTACTGAATTTCAAAAAAAAAAAAAAAAAACACCACAAAAAATACCCCACAAAGATAAGCATGAACACTGTCACAGCGTGTTCACAGCCACCAAAATCTTTAAAAAAGAAAAAAAAAAAAGTTCAATGTGGTGCTTCGTTAAAACATGGTTTTATTCCGCTGGCCAGTTTACACAGACAAGTATTCAGGCGGTGGCAAGAGTGGTGCTTGGCTCATTCAGTTCAAGTTCAAACAACTTTATTGTGTCCTTTTACAGACGGTCACCATAACGGTATAAAGGGGTGGGTGTTTGGGGGTTTAACGTCCTTTTCCACCACATACGGGTGATATCAAAGACGGGGCAACGATGAAAAAGCCAGCACAAATATTTGGCCCCAGCCGGGATACGAACTCACGACCCGAGCACTGAGAGCTCAACGCTCTACCATTCGGCCACCCCGGCTCCCCCCATAATGGTATAAGATGCTATACTGTGACCAAAGTGATACTGAAGCGCAAAGTCAGCGCATTCCATGAAAAGTTGTCCACACGCTGTCGCATGCCTATAATACGTACTGAGACTTTAAGCAGTTTTTTTTTTCTTTTTCTTCTAAACACATAATATGCAGCCCACAGCTACCAAGTCATCAGGCTACTGTGTGTCATAAGCAGGACACCGGCCACGGATCTTGCTCCCATCCCCGAACACTCCGACAACCGGGGTGACGTCAACTTGACCAGCAGTACACTGATGTACCATCATTTGACATGCCAGGAAGTGAAATGTCAGGCCGGGGGGTCAGAGCATCGTGTAGCACACGGAATGTCCTGAACCTGAGCTGACCCGCAGTCTGACCACGCGCACAACCATTAATCACCCATCAATTGCCGGGTAGCCAAGCCCACCCGGCCCGCACACCCGCATTATCTTTTTTTCCCGCTCGACTTCTGTCCAAGGTTCAGTAGCTGACAGGGGTGGGTGGGCGTTTGGGGGTTTAACGTCCTTTTCGACCACATACAGGTGATATCAAAGACGGGGCAACGATGAAAAAGCCAGCACACGACCCGAGCACTAGAAGTCCAACGCTCTAACACCATTCGGCCGCCCCGGCTCCCCAAGTAGCTGACGTGTTTGTGAAGGATCATTTAGAGGGCTGTATCGTGGGTGAATTAATCATAAATCATTTTGGTGATGTCATACTTAAAAGGCTTACGATCAGTGCAAAACACTTCACACGAGCACGCACACACAAACGGCGCTTACTGTCCACTGAAATAGGTACGAGAGAACCATATCCACACTACTGAATCTGTTGTACACACGGAAAGTAAAGTATGTAATCAAAATATCAAGAATATTCGAGCAAATGCAAAGTTATTGTGAACTGCCCCCCAAACAATGTTATTAGGCTCTGCTAACTTTGCTTCCATGGTACATTTTGAATTGGTAACCAGTATACCAGATATCCGTTACGGACGTAATAAAATTGACGGACTGATTGATCTGCCTCTGAACAAAGCGCACGAAAGGCGCAATTTCTGCCCGCCTCGAACAACGTCATTGCCTCAGGGCGTACCTCCGCTGGCAGACCTCGAGGCCTGGGCAGATGTCAAACGGGGCAAAGAAATCATGCGGTCCCGCCCGCTGTCCCAAGCTTCGTCCAGCTTTCTCGGACAAAAGAAGAGAGTGCCCCGTCTTTCTGGGCAAATGCCCGTTCTCGTGTGAACAGAAGCACGACAGTTGTTCCGCGGTGGCAATTTTGAAGACCATTTACCATTTACAGGGCCTGGGAGAAGACATTTGGACTGCCAGTGGATTGCTTTGAGATGTAATTCACGGAACCCCCACACAAAGCTTCACGACGTTCCCGACGTACTATTACCACCAAACTGGGCAAGGACAGTTACGGCTGACGGCTGACAGGCGGATCCGCCGCTGTCTGGAAAAAGGGTCTAAACGGCACGGATTCGACAGGCGCCTGTGCCCTTTCTTTTCTTTTTTTTCGGGGGGGGGGGGGGGGGGAGGATGGCGATAGGGGTGTCTGTACGACCTTTGCGATGAGAAATGACCACTATGTGACGTGACCATGTAAGCCAAGAATGAAGGGTGTGTGTTAACAGCTATATCCGGCCGCCCTGTTTCTTGTGGTGAAATGTCATTACCATGCAGTGTTTGCTAACACACTGCTATCTCGGCAGTAAATGAACCAGTCTACCACTAGTTAACACACACAATTTTCAATAACTCATTGCAAGCAACCAAGCTGAACGGAAGGGTGGGGGGGGGGGGGGAGAAGAAGAGCTGGAGAATAGATTGGCTCCTCCAGGAATCGAAACACTGCCATCTCCGTACTGAATGAACCTCTTCAATCACTAATTTACACACACGCATAACTAACTCGTTGCAGGCAACACAGCTGACGGCAAGATGGACGGGAAGTGTGCATGTGTGTGTGTGTGGGGGGGGGGGGGGGGCTGTCAAGTTGAAGGTAGCACAAATTCTGGCTCCTCCGGGAATCGAACTCATAACGCTCACACTGACAGTCCGATGCTCTGCTTCCTCAGATACCCTCTGTTTAGTGGATTGGGGGGTGGGGGGGGGGGGTGGGCAGCACTCGACTCAGTAAAACCATGCCTACTTGTCTTAACATTCCCTCACTGCACGGACCTCAATTACCGCACCTCGACCACGACGTCACGACACAAGCAATAAAAGTCGTGAACAATGTATTACTTAGCCACCACCCCTACCAATTAAATATACAAGCGATTTATTCTCACGGTGTGGCAGCGTGCCCCCGCTTGGACGCATCACGACCGGCAATGCGGCAGGGAAGTCACCGAGAGTATGCACGAACATGTTACATTTGTCTCCATTCGTATCCCATGCTTTGACGCCGAGACGTGACAAAAACGCGAGAGCCCCGTTCATTCTGTCGTTCGCCAACTTGTCATGATTTCAACACTGCCCGGCCGCGTTTCGCAATTTCTCATCACTACAGCGGACATCGGTCTTTTCTATCTGCACCATAAGACATTTTGTCGTCTGTCCGCCTGTGGTCACGCCCAGTAAAGAAATCCCTTTATCAGCTCGCCTAAGTTTGCGTTATGCACACGGGGAGGGGTAGTCAAAATTGACACGCAGTGTTTTCGGTGCTACCCAGCTTTTGCAAGACCGCCATGACAGAATGTCTCCGAACAGTTGCACCGAGTGTTTCCATTTGAGCAGCGGCACTGAGTGTTTCAAACGGACTTCAGTGTGTCGGCGTAAAACTGAGAAATGGATCAACCTGACGACTTCGACTTCCGCGTGTGACTACAGACAGCACAGTGCAAAGGCGTGTGCGTGATCATACATCAGACATATTCGCTTTGCGTGAGAGCATCATCGTAAAAAAAAAAAAAAAAAAAATGAGTAGGAGGGGTGTTTGGGAGTTTAACGTCCTTTTCTACCACTTATTGGGTGACCTCAAATTTGGTGCAACGACAAAGGGCCAGCACAAATATTTGGCCCCTGCAGCCAGAATTCGAACTCACGACCAAGCATTCAAAGTCCAACGCTCTACCACTCGGCTACTCCCGGCCGCCGCGTAAAATCTTTAAAAGCGGAGTTGCACCGGAAACACCCTGGTCTATTTTGACTGCACCCCGCGCTCTAGTCACACCCTCAGGTTTGCGCTATGCAGGTTTTTCTTTTCTCCCCCACCCCTACCCCCTCCAGATATAAACTTGTGCCTGCTGTGTCTACAACGCACCGCGGGGAACACGAATATAAATGGCGCATTGAATTTCGTGTTGTTGCGTTTCAGGGTTATTGTATACTCCCAACAGAAACATCTTTGGCTGAAGCTGCGCGCGCCGCGGAAGTGACATGACATACATAAAAGCATAAATATGTATTTCAAGTCTACCACCCACCTACCAACTCATTCTCTTTCATCTACCCCAAATATCAGCGTTGGGCAGAAAGTCACATAAATACAAGCAGGACGTTTTTATATCGGGAGTCTTCGTCATTCATCATGAGTCACCTCGCTGCTCACTGAAGGTCATAGCTAGATATATATGTGAAATGTGACAAATCTTTGAAGAAAACGCGTTATGGAAGCCACTACTTTCATTTAAACGGGTTAATTCCATTTTGCTGAGCTAACTTATGTTTTGGGACAGTTTCGCTCGTGAGCTGGCCTGTACGCTCGAAATACTCTACCTTGCTGATTAGTACAGCTCTTAATGCGATACAATGTTTTTTACACTTTGCGCGAGCGGCCGAACATTCAAATTCTACGACCGTTGTCACACTTTACTGGAGCGCTCAGTGCGGTAGCCGCATCCTAGAGTACGTTTCTGTTGGCTCAGTGCCAGCATTACAGACGCTGTCACTGTCCAGGTGTCTAAGTGGTGTGATGATAGATACCAGGAAAACATCTCAGAACGATCTGTGAGCGTAAAAATGTTAGCATTAACCCTAAAGACATCGCTGTACAATATCGGCACTACATGCTACAGCGTGGCGCGTAGTCATCGCGGTATTTGTCTGCGGAATTTTCGCAGCACTAAGCAGCTTGTTCACAGTTTCGGCAAATACTGTCGGCTACACAAAATCCCACAAGACAATGATTGCCCCCCCCCCCCCAACACACACTTCCCCGAGCAACCGACATTACTGTATTTCAGTTCACTGTAGCTCACAACACTGCAGAGACAGATCTGTCCTGAAAGAAAAACATGTGTCCCCCTGCTTCTGTATTCTGCTCTTCCTTTGCACGCAACACTACACTGTTAGACATTTAATTTTCTTCCCCTGAAGTCCCCGCAGAAAAGAAGGGCAACAAAAAAAAAAAAAAAACTGACAGGTATTCGGGTGATACAAGGGGATCAGGCACCCAAAGTTTTGTTCCTGAGTGGCTGTGTGGGGGGAACAGCTCGGGTAAAGAAAACAGCAACACAGCATTACACAGTTACACGCACCGTTTGTTTCTCAAACAGCTCAGTTACGGGTAGGTAGCAGAGAACACCCGCTGCTTTGGAGCGGAGGGAATATTTTACTGGGTAACACTGCTCCGCGGGGAAGGGAGGGGGGCGGGGCGGGGAACTGATCCCGTTTTCCAGCCTGAGCAGTTAAACGACCCTCCGGCTTTTCAAAGCGGTTTTACAACCATCACTCATCTTGACTAAATGGTCACACCTACCCCGGCCTCAAGTACCGAAAACGTACAACTGCGTATCAGAGGCACGGGAAAAGAAATGAAAGGTCCCAAGTGTTAAGATGCTGAGATACCTGCATAGTGACAGCGTCTCAAGGGCTGGCAATAAGCCAGCAGAAGGGTACGCAATGACGCGGCTAATACGAGGTATGAGCGAGAGGCTTGTCGACTGACACCGACGGTCAACCCGTGACTAGGAGAATTTGAATTTTTGACCGCTCACGCTGACAGTGTAGACAGCATTGTACCGCATCTATGCATTCGTACCTCTTCCTCATGAAACGTAGATTACTTTGAGCGTATTAGCGCACTAACAAGCGAGACTGTTCCATGGTTGGTTGGTTGGTTGGTTGGTTAGCTGGGGTTTATCGTCCACGCCACGACGAGGTGATTGCAGACGGGATGGGGACAGCTACCCTAACTGTACAGTCCAGATGAACACTTATTCAATCCAGTCAGACTCAGTGCCAGGTCGGCCACATTTTATGTATCCTTAACTGTCATGGCCAAGTTACACAAACAGATCCAGTTTACAGTCCAGTGGAAGCGGGGCAACGTGAAAAAAGGCCTGCAAAAATTTTGGCCCTGTCGGGATTCGAACCCTGGACCTTTCGATCTCAGTCGAGTCCAACGCTCAAACCGTTGAGCCACCGACTCCTCCGTCGAAACTGTTCCAAAACAAAAGTCGGCTTTTTATGAAGGCAACTAAACATGGAAAGCGCGGTAGTCAAATACCCATCCGTCCGTCTGTACGGTAAGGCCGGGCCCCGCTACTGTTTAGTAAATCAACTTGTTAATGTCGACGGGAAACTGAAGACAACGTAGGGGCGTCATGACGTCGGCCAGACTGTTCCACAGTAAATGACCATTTCATGTTCTTGGGCACGTGAGACCACAGCAATCAACTGTCCCATTAAATCAAACTATTATTGCTATCCGGGGCACTAACGCCGTCCCATCGGTCATAACGTACCCTCTAGCCCCTAACCGGCCGGGCCTCCCGGAACAGGTTCAACTCCAACTGAGAGTGGTCAGAAGATAACGATCGTCACGCTCCGCCACCCCTGAGTGATTCTTCCTGCACGCATGCAGCGTTACTGTACACGTAGACAAGAACCGTGACTGGTGACAGGCGTACAGAGACTAGTCGCGCCTCCTTTCACCGACGTTGCTTCTCACAGTCACGGGTCACTGCGCTCGACGCAACCGTCACGGCTGACGGACCGCAGGTTAACAAGCACGCTATACAGTAAGATGGAAGTGCGGAGAGTTAGTACACGTATGTCTAAAGGACAGGACCGTCCGTTGCGCAAGCTGAAGTTCACAAGGTGCTTATTTGGTATAACCCTTCAGAAATTCGAGCCTGAGTGATAAGGCGTTACGCCCTTTGTCATAAAATTCGACACAAGTTTTAAATATATATATATATATATATACAACGCACGAGACAGATACGCGATACATTATGATAGGCGCGACTCTGTAACAATTTATAGGCTCTAACCTTTTTACTTCAGCAGACTCGATGGCGGGAATGCAAATAAAAGATGATTTAATTGTTATTCTTAAGCACCTATTAAAATTTAACGGTGTTCCCAAAAGCGTCACAACACCCGTTTTCAAAAAAAAAAAAAAAAAAAAAAGGGGGGGGGAGGGGCTTGCAAATAACAGAAAGAAAAAATACGAAGGGAAGACAGAGAAAAAGAAAAACTATAAAAAAATACACTATCGCTGAGATCTCCTAGACAAAAGGAATCTGGCCAATGGCAATTAATTGCTCCAAACTAGAGGGAGGGAGGGAGGGAAGGAGGGAGAGGGAATGCTCGTGACGTAATTATTACACGGGCGTCAAAAAGGTTTCTGGCCGACGAGTTAAGAAAAGAAAAGCCCCATCCAGTGTACAGTTCAGCCCGAAAATTCACGCGCTCTCTGGTGCACAGCAACGGGTTAGGAACAGCACGCAGGTCACCTCAGGTGTGACGTAGACTTGTCGGGCTGAAGCACGGACTGCATCCAATGATTGATGGACAAGTCAGTGAAAAGTAACAGCTAGATCACAAATGAGATTATTAGGCACATCCCTCCCCCCCCCAACAAAAAACAACAACAATAACACACACACACACACCACACACACACACACACACACACACACACACAAACCAAAACAAAACAAAATAAATAAAATAAAACCAACAACAAAAACCCCAAAATAAAAATAAAAAAAACCCAAAAACACCCCCCCCCCCAAAAAAAACTTCCAGTTTAGTCCCGTCAGAGACAAACTGACGGCTACCTAAACGAGACCCCCGACAAGGGAAGGCACAACCTTCAGACAGACAAAGTGCGCACCATTTGCTGTACACAACGGAAAACATACGGGGAGGGGGGAGGAGTAGTGAGAACCGAACAGGGGGACTCGACAGCCCAATAGATTATACGAGCGAGACAACGGCTTGCGACACAACGGTGTCAGCGCTGGCGAGTTAGCTATCCGTTACAACGTACACTGGAGAAGTAGGTAACGTGTAGGTTCATGTCTAAAAGGGGGGGGGGGGGGGGGGGTACTGGGGACGGCGGTGGGATTTTCCGGTGTCACTTCGAATCGGAAGTGTTGACGATCGTTCTCAGATTTAAGCCACATGCGTCAACTGCGAGCATGCGCACGTCGTAGCATTGTAAGACCGTTACGGGAATCCTGTAAACAGTAACGTTGAGTTTTTTTGTTTTTTGTTTTAAATTTCAAATGCGAGTCGGATTTAAAAAAAAGAAAAGAAAAAAAGACGACTTTCGTTCGGATTGTCGATGTGAAAGACAGGGAGCGCGTAACAACATGAAAATGGCTTTGATCAACACGTTACCATTTGTGCATGCTCATATTCCTGAAATTCAGCTTTACCTCAAAGCTGTCGACTTCAAAACTAACAAACTGGAGTACCACAGGGAAAGCTTCCCGCCATTTTGATTAACACCCGTGCCTACTGCAGTATGCACAGCGCATGACCACGACGCGACTCGGTGAAAAGCCCGGCAATACGTGACCTCCACAAACATTCCTTGCAGGTGGAATGATACAGGACCATAACAGGCGAAGGCAGACAAAAGGTCAATCCCCCTACACCCCCTCCCCTCGGGGACTTGCCTTGCCCCCCCCCCCCCCCCCCCCCCCTTCGTTTACTCTGACAACGCTAATCCGAAAACATTCAGTCCACGGCGGTGGACACAAGTGGAGAATTACCAACGCTCAGGTTAAGCCGCTGACTGAAAATCGATATCCAACGGAAATACTGATCTTTCCCTTCGCGATCTACGACTCAGAAATCAAACGCTTGGGGAGAGACGGGGAAATGGTTGTCGCGACGAGGCGGCCGTACTAGTGAATGTGGCGGGTATTTGGGAGGGGGGGGGGGGGGGGGGGGGGGGGGAGGAGGTACTTTCCCGTGATAGTGCTGGAGATTCTGGAGAGAGCAGCGATTGAATTGGTCTTTCTGTCTGTCCGCGATGGATAGTCACTTTCAAAATCGGTACACACTGGACGGGCAACGAGACAAAAGCGAAAAAAAAAAAAAAAAAATGCACCACAGAACGTGAAGTACGTGCAAAACTTCAGCAGGTTGGTTTTACTGTAATTATTCAAAACATATGTACTTCCAAATGTTAAGTTCTGCGCGATATACGTTTAAATACAAATGACTCCACTGCGGAGAGACAACACGATTCAATCAATACGCACTAAACTGTTGTTAGAGAATAAAATCCTGCAACAATACTGACAATAAAATAATCAAAATTTATCCAAGAACTAGTCCTCTGCTCAGCATCGACACATTTAATTCTGTTCCAGTAAAAAAACAACAAAAAAAACAACGGGACGCTGGCGGGAATTTCACTTATCTCCTTTGTGTACACGTCCAAACTTTGGAAGCGGGTCGCGCAATACGTTGTGAGTGTATCGGAACTGTCAAACTTGTCTACAATAAATTCCCCAGCCCTCTCGAGCGAATCTTATCAGGGGGTACACGTAGTATACAAGTACGGGGCCCATTGTCGCGCTGTGCCAAACCCGCGCGGCTGTGTCAACTTTGCACCGCGACACAGGAAAAGTCCGGATTGACCCTTCTGCTTGTCGGTGCGGATAGTCAAAATATCGGGTGTTACTGTTACCGCTCTGTGTCTATATGGTTAGAATTCTATTCTCGAAGTGGTGGTAGCTGGCGAATGTGTAGTAGGGCAACTAGATGCACGAGCCGAGCGACACGCGCGGCCGTGTCAGCTATGCACTGCGACAATAGAGAAGTCTGGCACGACCCCCCCCCCCCCCCTGTCGGTGCGAATAGCCAAAATTTGTTCTTAACACTGCCAAGAACTTGGTATTACAATTCATTTGGCAAAGGCTCTATGGCCTAGGTCGAATTCCTTGATGCAAAAAGCGTGTTTGGAGAATAATATTATGTTGGGTGGCACAGTTTCTGACTGATAGGTGGAGTTTGGGGTCGGAATCAAAGGGGGGTGATAACTAAAAGTTCCCGTACAGTCATTCAGAAACGTGTATATAGCATTATTTTTGTTTCTCCTTGCCTATTTCAACGCTGTAATCCTCTTTAAAGCTTGCACTGCAAACTGCGAGACTCCGGCCTGACATGGGAGGAGGCCAAGACCTGCGCCAGGGACAGAGTGAGATGGAGGAGAGCTGTTGAGGCGCTATGCTTCTCTCGGAGCCAAAAGGACTAAACTAATGCTCTTCAGGGGTTCGTACGTCCACGCGCACATATTCACCCAGTTGAGCCGACACGTATGTGATGCTTGCCGCTGACACCCAACTCGTCTTATTGGTGTGGCTGAAAACGCGAACTCGGGCACATCCCTACATACAACACCCTGAATAAACTACACGCCGGAAAATGAAAGTGTCGTGAACCTGCCTCCCGAAACTCCCAAAGCTTTTCTTTTCCTCATTCAAAAGGAACTCCTTGTCAGAAATAAACAGTTTCGGTGCCCACGCGGGAGGGTGGGTGGGTGGTTGTTTGGGGGTTTAACGTCTGCCCACACGGGAAGAGCAAGAATCTTGCTCTATAAATCAGCGTGGCAGATAATGTATGTTGTTTTGTAACATGCGGAACGTTGGACATGAACTGACACAGCACGCGAGATTCGTAAGCTAAATACACCTATCCAATTCGTATTCACGAAACGGGTGGAGAAAAATACGAAACGGGTGGAGCAAAGAGAACGCGCGTGTGAAGAGAACGTGTGTGTGTGTGTGCGTGTGTGTGTGTGTGTGTGTGTGTGTGTGTGTGTGTGTGTGTGTGTGTGTGTACACGATTACGAAATTCGTATTTGATAGGCCACTGGCCCTTCCTAAGAAGGTAGATTAGAGAATACATTATTCAAAGGTATTTCATGGTGAGCCGTGTGTGTGTGTGTGTGTGTGTGCGCGCGCGCGCGCAGTGTGTGTAGTGTGTGTGTGTATGTGCAGTGGTGTGTGTGCAGTGTGTGTGCAGTGTGTGTGTGCAGTGTGTGTGCAGTGTGTGTGCAGTGTGTGTGTGTGTGTGTGTGCGCGCGTGCGCCTGTGTCTGTGTGCGTGTGTGTCTGTGTGTGTGTTGAAAAGAGAGGCGCTCACTGAGACAAGCGTAACATATTCACAACCTTTTCGATTTCGGAAAAAGGCCTGCAACTGAGCTACGGGAATGGAGTGCTTGCACACACACAGTGTGAGAACACACACTATGTACAAAAAGATGCTGGATACAACAGTGTACAACCTATGCATATTTACAGCATGGATTTACTTTGCATTTCAAGTGTACCGTGTAAAGACGACCCAGATTCAGAAGAATGAGAATTACGAGCGATGTTCACTAGAGCGGTTCGTCCTATAGTAATCTTGGCTCGACTTGGGGGGGGGGGGGGGCTATTCGACGCCTGCAAACAAGACTAGCAGGTCAGGTGTAAACGTCTAGTCACATCAGATCTTAAGGATGGACCCTCCTGTTTTTTAAAAATATTTTTATGATAATTTATTTACTTTTCTTCTTCTTATTTTATTACTAATATTTATTTTTTTTTCTTTTATTTTTTTTTGGGGGGGGGGGGGGTAAAGTGCGAAACTGTTGCTCCAGACCTTATCCTCATTTTCCCCCCGGGAGTGAAGATATCAGCGAACGCTGCTTACGTTCCAAATTCCAAAACTACTTCTTTCCTCTGACGTAACATGCGTGTCCTTGAAACCAAAAGGCAAACCAAAAGCTTATGCTTATTGTAATGTATGGAATCGCACGCATGCTTTGCTGCTTCACGCCAGTTTCAGCTGTCAATTTATGATTTGACCTGACTTGAGCAGCCGAGGTTCTCAGTTTCCCTTCACGAGCAGGCTTCACCCTTTAAAAAAAAATGCTATGCGCAAAGGTTATCACCGAGTTCATGGGAAAGACAGATGAATAGATGTTGCACAATGACGTCGACCTGGCTGCACCGTCTTTTTTGTTTAAAAAAAAAACCAAAGGTGAAAACCCCCCAAACTTTAAAAAAAAATAAAAAAAATCCACAGCTGCATCTTATGTACCGCGATTGTACTGTCCTCACTCAACCTCTGCTGGTACTGACGATGATGGCGATGACGATGACAATGATTTGGTTGCGGGTTACAACTATGAATCCGACGACTGGGCGGGTATGAGCAATACATCATTGTTATTATTATCATTATTATTAAGTTTGCCGCAAGGGTAATATGACTCAAACGACCGGGTCGGGCATGGGTAATATCGCGAGTTATTGAAAGGGCAGCCAAAACAGTCTCAAGGACGGCTGACGAGGTCGTTCCCCGAGCCACACAGATTTTGCGATCCGACACGTACACAAGAAAGCGATGCCCGCAAGGGGTAGGAACCGTAGCAGGCGCGAGATCAAACGCTGCTCCAAAAGTTCCCTCCGGCGCCATCTTTCTACGTCTGTCACACACGGTCGCGTGCTGGTCACGTGATACGAGCTCGATGGTGATGCCCCCCCCCCCCCCCCATGTACCACAGTGGGCGCTTTCAGGTTCGACTGTGCTGTGCAATTTCCCCTTTAGCTAGAAATCGTTTTCTCAAGACAGTTGCCATGCAATGACACTCCTACAGATCGTGACTGCTCAACCGACAGAAGAGCAAAATCGACGCTAGGGAGGCGCATGAGAAATTGTGAAGCGCATATGGGCTTTTCTCAGCGCAGAGATGCCATCTCGAACCCGTTTGAACCGGGTTGGTGGTAGAGCGAGTTTGACAGTGCCCCCCCCCCTCTCTCGCGCAGTGTTATTCTCCCCCCTCCTTGAAATCGGCATCGTCTTTTCCGCACGTCTTCGTTTTGTTTCCGTGAGGTCCCGCCATTATCGCAACGATCGGCCCCAAGATGCTTGCACCTGTTTGTATGACTCACACGAGACAAACGCCAAACGACAAAACGGCCGACGCCCACCCACACACCCCCACACACAGGCTGGCGACAGATAGGTGTACGTGTGTGCTTATTTATCACGCAATGGCGGCGGATAAGGAGAGGTGGGTCTTCTTGCTTGCGGGCCCACTGTCCAAGGGAACCCGCTTTTTGTTTGAAGTGTGCCACACACAGGGTTACATACAGATCTAGTTCTGTAGTACCAGACCGCTAAGGGCACAGAGTTAGATCTGCGATCTAGGAATTACAGAGAGCATACGCCCGTCTAAAAAAAAAAAATAGTTCCTCGTTTCTGATGTGGTCAGCGGGACGTCGAGCAATGAAACTGGTGAAAGCGAAGACCCCTGCCAGGAAAATTCTCCACTCTTCTATGTGAAAGTCTGCCAACTTTATCAATCGCTGGCTTGACTCACACGCTATTTCGAACCTTACCACCCGCCACCACCCCACCCCACCCCCACCCCTTTACAGCTCCAAACGACCCTGAAGCCGCGCCTGCACTGCACTACACTGCATCACAACAAACTAATCGTGACGACGTAACTAACGTGCGCGACAGGTGACTGACTGGCTTTGTTTTTGGTGTCGCCTGCATCAAAATCTTTGTGAGGTGACACACTGACCTGGCCACACAGAGCCTAGGCAGTAAGTCAGGAGAACGGACGGGGGAGGTTGACACGCACCTAGCTTCGGGCACACTGACAAGTCTCTGCCTGCAGTGGTGAGGGGACTGGTCGTTGAAGCAATCAGACTCTATACAATCATACTTCTAAATACCTTTTCTCTTCCAAACCAGGACCTCAGCATTGCAAAATAGGACCGTAGCACTGCAAACTAGGACCTCGGCATTGCGACACAAGACTGTAGCGCTGCGAAACAGGACATTTGCATTGCAACAAAGGGCCCTGGAGCTGCAAAACAGGACCTTAGCATTGCAAACTAGGACCTTAGCATTGCAACACAAGACCGTAGCGCTGCGAAACAGGACATTTGCATTGCAACAAAGGGCCCTGGAGCTGCAAAACAGGACCTTAGCATTGCAAAATAGGACCTTAGCATTGCAACACAAGACCATAGCGCTGCGAAAGAGGACATTTGCGTTGCAACAAAGGGCCCTGCAGCTGCAAAACAGGACCTTAGCATTGCAAAATAGGACCTTAGCATTGCAACACACGACCGTTGCACAGCGGAAAGGGACATAAGCATTGCAAAAAATGACTTAACGCTGCAAAACAGGACCATAAAATAAGACCTTAGCACATCATATTCACTATGTTCAACTGATTAAAACACTACAGCAGACAAGTTGTGCTGTAGGTAAACGTTCAGAGTGAACAAGCGGTTATAACATGCATTAAATACAAGGAACCAATAAATTAAATTATCAGCCACATAAATGATAAATAAAACCTTTTCCAAAAATGTTAAAACAGGGTGCAGAATAAGAAATATGTAAAATGGCAATACACGTACATCACCTACCCCAAATTGTAGATGTTTTCGTGTGCGTGTGGTCAACGGGTACAGTAAATACGTGTATTAAGTAGGCAAATTCTTGACGTGTAAAAACGCCGGTTAAAACGCTGCTTAGTTCCATCTTGTAGTAGCGACGCATGCAAATCAAAGTATTACAGTGGTTACGAACTGAAAGTGGAAACTTCTCCATCATTAGCTGGGCGGAACATGTTTATAAAGAGTAGTAAGACATCTGTTAAAGAAAAAAACAAAAACAAAAAAACAAATAAGAAACAACAAAAATAAATAAATAAAAAAAGACAAACACAAAAAAACACCTGAAAACCAAATAATACGCTCAATGGAGTATTACTGTCTCCGAAAGGCATGCAACATGTCCGAGCGACTGGCGTGTTAGTGTTTCCATTTCCCGTTACAAAATAACGGCAAAATAATGTATTATGCAATGCCAGCCGACAAAACACAGGCGCCGTAGATAGTAGCTGTGGTGGGTTGTTAGCCAACGCATATGAGTCTTTTTTCTTTTCTTTTTTTTCATCGAGGTTAGTCGAGGGTGGATTTCCAACTCTGATTACGTGGAGAGAGAGAGAAAACGCCGTCAGAGAAAAACAAATACCATTGATCTGCTGCTGCTGCTGCGGCGGGCGGGCCTCTTCTTTCTGAAGTATCTTCTCCTCTGGTTTGGCCACTTCTGGAGCTGTGACTTCGGAGCTGCGCTCTTCTGCCTCCGTGGTACCGTTCTGTGGGGTTGCGTCTTCGGCCTCCTTGTTGTCGCTGACTGGTGCGGCCGCTACGGGGGTTTCCGCTTTGGCTTCCACGGCTGGTTCTTCTCCTGGTGTGGTTTCCTCCGTCTTCTCTTTCTCGCCGTTTTTCACGGCGGGTGGTTCTTCCTCTTTCTTCTCTTCCTCTTTCTTCTCTTCCTCTTTCTCCTCTTCTTCTTTCTTCTGTTCCTTATCTTTACCGGCGTCTTCAGCCCCGGCTTCAACTTTAGCGACGATTTCAACGTCCTGCACGGCGGTGGCTGACACCTCTTCAATTCTGGCCGGTTCTGCATCTCCGTTGGTAGCGACGTTCTCATTCTCTGTGACTTCCACCTCAACCTTAGCCGCATCCTCGTCGCTGGGCTTGGTGATCTCCTCAGCCTTGGCATCCTCAACTTTGACCTCACCGTTCTCGGATGCGGTGACGCCATCAGTCTTTGCGTCATCTTTGGCGACGTCATCGGTCTTTGTGTCGTCTTTGGCGACGTCATCGGTCTTTGTGTCATCTTTGGCGACGTCATCAGCTTTTGCATCATCTTTGGTAACGCAATCCTCAGAGCTGATAACCACGCTGGCGGGGGCGGCTGCAACAGCAACAGCAATATCAACCTGTGCGTCAAGCGAGGTCGCTTCCGTGACGCGCATCTGACGCAACAGATTATCCGGGACTTCTTCTCGTTTTCGCGTCAACTCTTCCTCTTTTAGCCTGCGAAAACTGTTGGAGTGAACCTGCTCTCGTGTTTTGCTTGCTGCGGCGTGGGGCTGGCCTGCAAGTGAGGTACACAAGGGTGCTGTTTTACAGGGTGCAGTGTTTACGGTACGAGTACATTCGGCGTGAGGCAGTGCGAGACACAAAGCCTGCAAGCGTAGTCACTGGTTATTGTATTACTTATTATGACGTAACTATGAGGTGAATACATGACGTGACTGTCTTGAAGTGCGCGTTATCGATCCATATAACTGTCTGCACATAAATGAGTGTTATCTTGTTACGAAAGGCAGTTTTTCGCACGATGCACTGAACGTTACATTTTCTGAGTCACAGCCGAAGCTAAGCCGATCAGTCCCAAAGCTTAAGCAATTAATTTTTAATCGTATGCGAACGTTTTGTCAGTCGCTGCGTACACACAGACAAATAACAACTCAAGCAAGATGACGTCAGATTATTACGTCTGTGCGTTCTATCGTCAATAAAATTAACATCTGCTTACTCTTGCGCCACTGTAACGAACACGTTACCTTACACAGAACAGTACCAACGGTATAATCAAAGACCTTGGAATCACCAAGATCTTTGGTATAATCCCCCCCCCCCTTTTTTTTTCCTTTTTATTTTTTTTTTAATCTGATGGAACACTTCTTGAACATCAAAGAAGATAATTTGAAGGCCCACACAGCCGAAACATCTGGCTCCGAGAACAAAGGACCCTTGTGTGCGCTTACGTCGGATCCTTATTTCACCTTATCACGGAATCCTCCCTTTCAATTTAACGTTGGCCCCTCTCTCATGCCCTATCGCGCAATAAGCCACCGGAGAAGTTATCAGAACATTACAGTGGTATCTCCCGTGACCTCTTCACGTCTTTAATCGGCGCTTCGCAATACCGCAGCACACTTACTGTCCTTGTGAGACACGGACTCATAATATATAATCTCTTTTTGCCTATCACGCTTGTTCGACGTCAAAGCGGCGTTTCACTAGTAGGACAAGGCCGGTTATTGTGAGTTTCTCGGGAAGCAATATGGTTTACCCTAGCGCAGGTCACGGAAACCACAGGATTCTTCGCACAGAAGAGACCAAGGTTATCGGATTATCAACGCAGGTGTTAGGAGAGGGTGTATACTCTAGTCTGCTCTAATGGTTTAAGCGTCCGTTTGCTGCTTTTCTTTCTCCTATATAATGTGAATAAGAAAGAAGTTTCTGGTCTGCGATGGTAATTAAACACATCTGTGGAATTAGCCTGTTAGCGAACAAAACAACTCCTGATTTCACGAATGTCAGACTGATGTCTCGCAAGGATATATGAAAGGACTGAAATGTGAAGTTAGCAAGACATAATTATACTGCTTATGTTGCTATGTAGCTCCGACCTAGTGTATACAGAAAATAAATTAATGCACTGAAACACACAGGTTTTTTCACAAACAAGATTGGTCCACTTCCTGTTCACAAGAACAAAGTATTAACTGCACACAGATACAGTTTAGGAACGCAACATGGAGATAACCACTGTACCCTAGGTATATTTCCCTTAGTTAAAGCTTATCAAAACATACACAATAACACCACTGATTATACGGTAGGTTCCATATAATGTCCGTTATAACCAGTTTTTACAAGCAACGTAAACATATTCCAATTAATAATCTGAAAAAAAAATCACCATAATATTATGTCTCGGGGACAGCTGGCCCAGGCAAAGAAGTCAAAGAAATCACTTCACTGAATGTAAATTACATCTGAAAACACTCTACGCTCAGAGGGTAAACTCTAACTTACTCAGCCGTAAATAACATAAACATTGTGTACTTAACATTTCAAACTTGATTCGACCAATCCCCGTTGGTGTTACTGAGTGACCTTGGCAGGTCTTGCCCATTTATGGGGTTTTACGTGTACCCGGTTTGTTGGAGTGACAACACGTACACGGAACACTTGAATTGCCGAAAATGTGCAATACGACAGCTGTGCACAATACATATTTAGCTCTGTTTACATACACATAACAAGAAAGACATTTCAAATGTAAAAACAACAAAAACATACATCGTGTAGAATTCCCTTCATGAAAAGAATACACTGTGTCTGTCAAACTCAGAAATAAAAACATGATATAACACCACAGAAATGGCGACGACTTAGAAGTAGAAAGAAAAGGTTTCAAGGCTTACAACAAAATTTCCGAAAGAAATGTGTCCAAAGCGTCAGGGGTGGTGATTGGGGGCAGACAGAAATACAGTACGAGTATTTGTATGAGAATATTGTAAGTTCAGAAAGTGTTGAAAGAGTACGTAAAATAAACGAGAAACTGAAACATACTAAAATCAATTTGCTGCATGCAAGCAATCTATGACAGACTCTGAAAACGAAACAGCTGAAATCAACAAAACAAACGAAAATTGCACAGACTCGCTTTGTTACATACACACGAGTCAACAAAAGAGAGAGCATGCACAAATTGCATCTGTTTACAATAACACACACTGCAAACCCAAACCATGCAATTAGCAAAATATACACGCAAACACGTCAGCTGCAAAAAAAACAAAACAAAACAAAACAAAACGACAAAGCAATATTCAAAAGGACACAAAATACAGCTGTTACGACGAGACACATAACACCTGCCCGCCAGTCGATATCCAGATAATGGTCATAACCGAACAGGGACGCCACAGAGAATCTCAAACAAACACCACTGGCAAAGATCTCACTGACACGAGAACCGAAGACCATCGAAACAGCAAATACTCTTGAAAAACAGCAACAGCAGCAACAAACACACACCAAAAATCCACATAAAAAAACCCAAGACTGTCAAAGACGATCGTAAGAATCAGGTAAATCCAACTGCTGGTACACACACACACACGGACCATGAAACCCAACCGTATTAGATGCGCCAGGTTAATTTCTCCGTGTTAACAGACAAACATCTATTCCATTCCGGTTATCGTACGGCTCGGCTCTGGTTAGGGACAACACAGTCAAACCAAACATTTAATCACGACCACAATGACGAAAATGATTAGAACTGAGAGACTCAAACAACTCGGCGACAATAGAGTGGACCCACAAAACCAAAACAGAACCCAAAGAGTCCTCAAAGGAGGGGGAAAAAACAAACAACCAAACAAAAAAACCCCACCGAACTCTATAGCAATCCTAGGCAACATGTAGCAAGTACTTCTCTCAGATGCTGGACCAGGCACTCACCGAACTGAACTAGGCTAACTCGGAATACCAACTGGTTCACCGGCACGCGTAAAGTACAACACACAAGGCAAATTAAAAACTGTTGGAAGATATCATCTTCAAATAAAATGGCAATGGATAAACCGGAAAAGGAAGATAATCCAAAAAAAAAAGAAAAAAAAAAAGAAAGAAAGTAGTTATTGAAAATCTCTGTGCATCTATGAAAAGAAGAAAATGCGTGCACGTCAGTAAGACAGACGCTATTTAGAAAAGATACGAGCATGGCACAAAAAAGTTACGGAAACAATTCTACAAGAAAAGGCTTGATCTTTGAGCTGACTAGCAAGCAAAGTAACAACAAATTGATAGAAAGCCGTGCACAATTTCTTTGTATCAAAATGAGAGAAAAGATCCAAGACGTGATCAATATTGTTTTGATCGACAATGACAGCAGAAACAGCAAAGAACTGCTACTGTCTGAGGCCAGCCTGGCGGCACAAAGCTTTCACGACAAAAGCACATAATCAAAGTTTTATCGAGCTATCAAACAGTGCAGCAACAGCCACAGAGGCAAACAAAACGCCTATACACTAGCAAGGCAAAGGGGGGAAAAATAAGAAATTCAAACGATGAATAGACTGACACAGGCTGAAAGGGAATGTAAGAACCTCTGCTACGGCTGATTACTAGGTAAGAACGATCTCTATCAGAGTTTTATCAAGCTTTCAAAGAATGCAGCAAAGGCCGCAGGAGGGAACACACGCCTAGAAACTAGCAGGGCTAAGAACAAAAAGATGGAAGAAATTCGAACTTCAAGTCGACTGGAACAGAATTTTAGAGCCTCTGCTACAGCTAAGCTGGTGACTAGATGAGAACAACTTCTTCTGGTTACTGACCGAAAAGCGACTGACGAGAAATAGAAATTAAAAACACAAAACCAACAAAAGAGACGCAATAAAAAGCCACACACGAAGACAAAGCGCCGAATTTAAGCCACAGCCCTAGTAAGGCCACTCCAAGAGCAGGAGGCAGAGTTACCGTCTTGCGCGTCGTACTGCGTGTGAGTGACCTCAACTTGCTCATAGGCACTCAGATCAGCTTGCCCCTCCTCCTCCTGTCGATTTGTGGCTACATCATCATCGACAGCGACAGCTTCAACTGCCGCCGCCACATCGTCGGCGTCAACAACGGCCACGGCCTCCTCATCTGTACCTAGAGCGGTATGGGAGGCGGGACAGGCAACATGCTTGGTGAGAGACATGCAAATCTCGTCAAAGCCACATTCATTTATAATACAGCAGTATAGACATAGTAATAAAGCCAGTCGGTAAAGCCACCATCTGGATGATCATCTTGTGGGCACAATCGAACGCCAATGGAAAGTACCCCCCCCCTTCCCCCCACCACCACTACTTGAATGTGTTAGCAACTGTATCTAATCACAAAAACTGTCAGCTGCATCAGAAATTTCAGCTTCTGGCAACATTTCACTTCACTGCAAATTTAGAAAGTGTAAGTCGATTTTCTTTGTTTCTTTCTGTCTTTTGTTTTCTTTCTGTATGCTAGGCCCAAGCTGGGGCCTATAAATGTTTCCCTTTTTTCCCCTCTACAATATAAACTGCTTTGTCCCCTTCACAAGAAGGGAAACGTGACAAGGTCCCTAAAATAAAGTGATGTCAAGAAAGCATCTTAAACGGCTCGACCGCAGCCGTGCCTTTTGCAGCTGCTGTAAATTAACCACGAAAGAAAGAAACTGCATTTTATTTTAACCTTTTCTACACTGACGCTACCATCACACGTTTGGCACCAGCTGCCTGGATCCCGTGGTGACGTTGCACCGTGTGAATCTGATGATTTTTATATTTACGGGAAGTGTTGCTTAGATCTCACATGTTATACTTTACTTTGACATCACCTTCAGCGGGTTGCCAAGGAAACCTGACAGCAGACGTGTTGAAAAGGGAGGTAACATTTAAACGATCTGTTACGACCATAGTCGCAGCTCGGGTTGAATGAGTTAATAACGCTCTTCTTCCCTAGAGACACTTTACAGGACGACCTGCGTCGCGGGTTCTGCTTTCCAGATGGTGGCTTCCGAGAGAAATGGCTGAGTCATTCAACCAAGGGAATCGCACGGCCTTGCGCAAAAACCATAAATAATCATGTTCACACCACAATGTCATGCGCCGAACTTAAAACACCACGTGCGATCATTTCATCAAGCTGTATCATTATGTTCCCACAAAGGACTGCAACAAAAGGGGAAGTGACTTGGAAGTCATGCAAATGTCACTGTCAGCATCTGGAGTATCAGATGTTCTAACACACATGCATTTTCATTAAAAAAAAAAAACAAAACACACAAAAAAACAAAAAAACGAAAACGATTCTGTAAAAATATAACCAAGCAATCATAACGAGAGAGAGAGAGAGATGAGAGACGAGAGAGAGAGAGAGAGAGAAGAGAGAGAGAGGAGCACAGAAGTATTTGTGCAGAATGATGTTTCTGTGAAGTCCGATGATCGCACCTTGAACTACAACTGTAAATAATGTTCACTTTCACGAAGTATAAACCGATCAAAAATAAAAAGAAGTAAAACTATCCCAAACCCTTGGCTGAATATCTGCCATTTTCATTCACGGGCCCAACAGAATACACCAAACAATAACAGTTACAAAATTTCAGAATACGCACAACATACAACATGAACAGCTCTGCATAAACAAGTGTTGTTAAAGACTACAACGGTCCAGAACTACAGTTGCTGGACGGTTCAACCAGAGACCTTTTCAAGTCTTCTGGCTCAACCCACAAATTTGAATATATACACAGTCTTTATGTTTCAACGTGTAAAATATACCACAGCACAGTGCACATGTCAACGTGGATAAAATACGGGGAGAAGAGACAGACAGACAGACAGACAGATCCATGGACAGACAGACGTTAGTTCATAATTTAATTAGTAGCGAAACAAAACACAACAGAGCACTCAGAAAGTTAACAATGCTACCAGAAGTATAAGTTCGCCACTCGACAGACAAGAAGAGGGGAAAAAAAAAAAGTCTCCTTAAAAGGACCTTATAGAGTATAAATGTCCTGACAAATTCAATGTCAAAGGTAGAATTAGTACGACAAGACTGTGACCAGTGCTTTTAAGATTTTCAACAAGGTATGCTTGGGTCGAGGTTTAGAACGAATCTAATCCTAACACTGTAACAAAATGCATGTATACACAAATTCAATTCAGGCTGATTCAGGATACAGCTCTATGATGTCGATAACCGCGGGTTGTCCGTAACAGTCATGGGTGGTTAGTATTTCCAGGTGGTCTGTAAAGCGTCAGGAAGCGAAGATCATGCTTTGTCAGTTTATGACTATTATCGCATGCATTGCTGATTACAAGTGATTCCACTGTCATGAAACTGAGACAGGACACGTGTGGTAATAATGATTTTTGTTGTAAGTAAAGCAGCAGCGAAAGCCATGCATAGGCTCTCTCTCACTCTCTCTCTCTCTCTCTCTCTCTCTCACACACACACACACACACACACACACACACACACACACACTGCGCGAATGCACACAGCCCCTCGATTCCCAGTCGGACATGGCAAGATGAAACGTAACAGGAGTTGTTATACAATGCTCTAAGAGCCATACACATATCAAGCTTAGGGTCGTCATGCTCTTGTTATCAGGTAAGGGGTTGCAGAAAGGCAAGGCTCGATTAACGTTCAAGATTGGAGTTACTGGGACACAACGGAGACGAAACAGAAAACGCGGCCGAAAAAAAGACGCTTTAGTGAGAGCAACTGTCATGAGAGCACGGACGGTCACACCGCACTCAGACAGGTACCTCCCAAGTGTTAGGATCTTCAGCACGGTCGAAATAAAGCAGTTCTCAGTGTTATGCAAAGTAATAAAAGTATTAGCCCAGAAGAAAATCAACTTTGAGCTGGTAAACCTTCAGTTAGCTGAAAAAGTCCGAGAGGACAGAAATCTCGCGGGATAGGAAATCCCTCAAAGGATAGTATTAGGATTTTCAGCACGTTCGAAATAAAGCAGTTCTTTAGTGTCATGCAAAGTAGAGAAAGCATTAGCCCAGAAGAAAATAAACTTTATGCCGGTACCCTTTAGTTACCTAAGAAGTCTGAGAGGACTGAAACCTCGCGGGATAGTATTAGGATCTTCAGCAGGATCGTAGTGAAGCAGTACGTCTACCGGGTGTCATGCAAAGCTCTGAAGGTTTCAGCCCAGAAGAAAAACAACCGTGGGCTAGTATAGTATATCCCTTTGTAAGCAAAAAGTCTCAGAAGACGGAAATCTCACAAGACAGTGTTAAAGGTCGCAATAAAGCAGTACTTCTCCCGGGCGTCATGCAAAGGAGATAACGGAGAATGAAGAAATCTCAAAGGAAAATGTTAGTCCAGAAATAAACAATGCAAGGAACAGAAAGAGCTAGCCAAGAAAGACGACGCAAAAAAGAGTTAGCCCAGAAAGACACAGAGTGTTAGTCCAGAAAGAAAACGCAAGAACAGAAAGTGTTAGTCCAGAAAGACAACGCAAAGAATAGAGAGTGTTAGTCTAGAAAGACAATGCAAAGAACAGATAGTGTTAGTCCTGAAAGACAACGTAAAGAACAGAAAGTGTTAGTCCAGAAAGACAACGCAAAGAACAGTGTTAGTCCAGAAAGACAACGTAACTTTAGGACAAAGTGTTAGTCCAGAAAGACAACGCAAAGAACAGAGTGTTAGTCCAGAAAGACAACGCAAAGAACAGAAAGTGTTAGTCCAGAAAGACAGTGCAAAGAACAGTTAAAAGTGTTAGTCCAGGAAGCCAACGCAAAAACGGAAAGACCTAATCAAGAGAGACAATGCAAAGAACAGAAAGTGTTGGTCCAGCAGGACAATGCAAGGAAGAGAAAGTATTACTATACTATTAGTCCAGAAAGATAGCCAACCCTGCGCCTATGGCCTTTAGTTAACACGAGATCTGAGTCAGATGCCAGAACATCGAGAGATCATTCAGCGTCTAAGCAAGGGGGGATTCATGCAAGCTCCAGTAGTGAAATTTACCGTTCAGATTTTCCTCCGCAACGACAGGGGCTGATTCGACAACCTGCGACACCTCTGCCTCCACTTTATCTGGTTCTGAGAAAAGCGGGAGCAAAAGCATGTATGAAATTTCCAAACTCAAAATAGACATGACGCTAAAATTAAATATGCAAGCAAGACATACATGCAAAAATAGGAAATCAATAAACGAAATTAAGGAGAGTTGGAAAAATGAACTGAAAGCGAAAACGGAACTCAACATAAATGAAACAAAACTCCGACATTTTGAGACAGAGAAAAGGGTTAAATTTAACACCCTTTTAAATTAAACAGTACTTGAGTTCTGCGGTAATCTTTTCGATGTAGGTTCACCGCAGGTGCTTCAAACACTAACTGCTAGTTGAATTACAATCAAAACGACAACGGAAATGAAGACAAATTATTTTCAACAACAGCGACGCGTGTTGGGTTATCTTTTCCACATAAAAAGGCAGAATTCCTGAAAAGTCGCCAAATAACATTCTTGTATCAAGCCAACATTTTCTCGTCATGTGTCACACAATCCTACGAAACCCACAACCGCCCCCAAATACTGCACGGGTATCCAGTTTATGCATGAATGCAAGCAATGCACAAGGGCTGCACCATGCATTATCCTCACACAAAGCGCCTCTAGACGGCCCGCTAATGCACTAACCTCCTTTAACAACAAAAAAGTGAGAAAAAAAAAAGTCTCAGCCGCACTCCTTTGTGAGTGTCGAAGCAAAAAAAAAATCTCTGCCACACTTCTTTCAAAACGTCAACACGACACGACTCACTTTGGAAATAAATATACACATGCACACGAGGCCTACAAATTACAGCTCTTGTCGTCTACAGTAAACCGTTGTGGTGTAAAGTGCATTTAACACTCTCACACAACGGGCCCAGAATAACTGTGTATTCTTGAATGACGTATGGTCGACCTGGGACCGTTTGTGCACTGTTAAGCTTCTCAATCACTTCGCATTTAAATTTCAAGTGTGCATTATAACAATATATATTCTTGAATGACGTATGGCCACCCTGGGGCCTGTTGTGCACTGTTAAGCTTCTCAATCACTTCGCATTTAAATTTCAAGTGTGCATTATAAACAATATATATTCTTGAATGACGTATGGCCACCCTGGGGCCTGTTGTGCACTGTTAAGCTTCTCAATCACTTCGCATTTAAATTTCAAAGTGTGCATTATAATTGTATATATATTTTTGAATGACGTATGGCCGACCTGGGGCCGTTTGTGCACTGTTAAGCTTCTCAGTCACTTCGCATTAAAATTTCAAAGTGTGCATTCAGCCGACGCATTTTGCCGCGTGCTTGGAAAGTTCAATACGTTCTGCATTTTATTAGCTGGACTTTTATTGTAGTCATGCTTTCACCTGGTAAGCGTAATTGTAAGTAACCTCAGGACAAGACGACACCACAGTGACGGATTCAGAAGGAACGACAGCGGCTTAAAAAAAAATCCCCAGGAGAATTTGGCAGGTACACAAAACAAGCAGGTTTTTTTTTGCGCAAGAGCAAATGTCACACGGAGGGAATATGTTTCTTTTTACCGTTAACGATCAGCCCTGCGCAATCATTACACTTTGTGGACACAATGCGCTGCCCGAAGTTTAAGTGTCCATTACAGAAGCTCGCAGTTTGCGTTGATACAACTCCACTGCTCTTTAAGAAACAAAACTGCTGTCGTGACCTTTGGGTAACAGTGTGTGTGTGTGTGTGTGTGTGTGTGTGTGTGTGTGTGTGTGTGTGTGTGTGTGTGTGTGTGTGTGTGTGTGTGTGTGTGTGTGTGTGTGTGTTCACTGAAATCGTTTTCGTGTCCAGCCAGACAACAGGACAAACATTCACCCGCTATGAAGACAGGGAGAGGTGTCTGGACAGCTCAGTTACTGAACGTTGGTTGCTCGATCCCAAGGTTGTAGGTTCGATTCTCGACAGGTCTGTACAAATTCTGACAGACGTTTTTTTTTTTTTTGTGTGTGTGTGTGTGTGTGTGTGTGTGTGTGTGTGTGTGTGTGTGTGTGTGTGTGTGTGTGTGTGTGTGTGTGTTTCCTACAGTGTCCCCTGTCTACGAAATGTGTTTCGTGCTGGGCAAAATATATTAAATTTTCAAAATACCCATCTAAGCTGGATGTGTACCTGAAGGAGTCAGTTATTATGATCAAGTCTTCCTTTTTTCCTCGACCCCATGAAAATCACAAAAAAAAGCATGCCATCTGACAGATCTCTGATAAGTTACACGTGTGCACCGCTGGAAAAGACAGACAGACAACTGCTGAGCAGGCCAAATAAATGCCCCCAAACTGGACTGTCAATGACATGATAATTTCTGTCTGCTTTCAAGCATTCCCATCCTTGAAGTTTATTCAGATTTCAACAGGGCCCGAACAAAAACGCCCACCGGGGTACTTACATGTTTGAAAGGAGAATGTCGCTCAGTTTAGCTAGCGAAATGCTGTTTGCATTTTCACTCATTTCAGCGACACAATGGGGGACGTAAGTACCGTTTGGGTGCAGTCCTTGCCATCGTGGAGAGAGAGAGAGAGAGAGTGAGAGAGAGAGAGAGAGAGAGAGAGTGAGAGAGAGAGAGTGAGAGAGAGAGAGAGAGAGAGAGAGAGTCTCCATGACACGTGCTGTTCGTAGTTTAAAGTCGTACGTTTGGTGTTGTACGTTTTTTTGAGTTCCCTCAGCGTAACCTTCACAGTTTCATAGTCCCTTAATCTCATCCTTCGATTTTATCTCCTCTCGTTTGCCATAAACCGTAACACTCACAGGTCGTCAGGTTCTGTTTACAGCGCCTAAGGGGCCCTCTAACCCTAGTCATAAATTCCTGTCTTGTCCTAATGGACATACACTTGGGTAAATGAATTGCTCAGCTATACAAGGTTCATGTCACACCCATCTTCATAGATATAATTATGCATGGGCGTGCTCGGCTCTGCTGAGGCAGTGGTATTCAGAACATCTGAGGATGAGAGATGTTCACTTTTACATAGTGTGAATGCCTGAATGGATCCCTCCCACTATAAAATTCTGAGCAGCAAGCTTTACTTTACTCTGCGATGTCATTTCGTAATGGCGAATGTCATTTGTCTCACCTTGTACTGGCCCGCATACACATGTTCAAACCAGAGAATACTTATAAATAAACTGCATTTTGTGTTGGGAGGATTGCTTGTTTTTCATTTTGATAACAGCCAAAGGATTAATTTCAAAATTATACAAGGTAACTAACGAATTTCATTTCTGCATTCACATACAAGTCACGGTTTCGTCTGTTTAGGTAACAGACATAGGTAAGTGACCTAGTTTGCTGCAAGCTTCTATATATCACTGCTGCACTATTCATGGAATGTTTTCCTCCCAGTCTGTAACATAACGGCAATTTCAACCAACGCACAAAAAAAGGTGTGTACAAACAAATCCTGCCTGTCACACTGTAAGCACAGACCGCGAATTCCCGGCCGCATTTACAGCATGATTAAGGGCAGGAATGTGGACACTTCAAATTTCCAACACTCTCTCCATTTCTGCGTCTGTCAACTCCACTTTCACTAGTGACTACCCAGAAACAACAACAGTGAGATGAGTATGTGTGTTTAGCTGTACAAGTAGGGCACTAGACATTTAAAATGGATGCCCCTGCCTGCGTTTGCTTGTTCGCCCCGTTGTCTCAATCTGTTTGTTGTGTACAGAGTGAGAACCCCAGGGTACAACAGTGTAAGCCTGACGAATGCTATCTATCCCGGCGCGCCTCAGCTGTTCCTAATGGTTCACTTCACCAACCGTTGGATACAAAAATTCGCCCTCGTGTGTACCGCCTTTTCAGTGTGCAGTGGCTGAACAGGTAAGGCGTCATACTTCAGCGGGTGCGTAACTGCACGACCGTCATGGCGACAACTGTTATTTGAACTCCAAGCTCCAACGTCTCGTTCAAAGTAACAAGTCTTCCGTAAATCTTGACACTGTCGTGTACCGCCTCTTTAGTGTGCAGTGGCTGAGTAGGCAGCGCGTCATAATTCAGCGAGTGCGTAACTGCACGACCGTCATGGCGACAAACTGTTAGCTGAACTCCAAACTCCAACGTCTCGTTCAAAGTAACAAACTGTCTTGAAATTCTTCCGTAAATCTTGACACTGTCAACTTGATTTACGACAACCAATAATAGAGGAAAACCAGCAATTGTCAAAGCAAAATGGGTGGCTACGGGAAGAAATTGTCACACAACAAGTTTTGAATACAATGAAAAGAGAAGATATATGTACATGAAGTATGAGTATGATGGCGGCACACCAAATCCAAATGGTTACAACCTTCACACACAAAGCCATGTGGGTCAGATGATATCAATGTGATATTCATGTGATGTCAAAATGACGGATCAGTAGTACACATCAAATGTACGTATTTAGTATTCCTGTTTCGGTGCAATCTACTACCACCGTGGTGTTAGTATGAAAAAAAAAAGAAATTTTCTTCTCTCTCTCTCTCTCTCTCTCTCTCATATAAAATGTTAAAAAGTACAAAAAGTGTAGTGCCGATATCAAATTCAATAATTGCAAGCCCGGGAAGAAAGATTACAATGACAGACAGACAGACAGAAAAACATCGAATTGCAGTGTAAAATGGCCACGTTAACCATCACCACTATATTACGCTGTGTCTGCATACTTCACTACTATGATTAAAGTATAAATCAATCTATTCTATTAACAGCTAGTTCCCAGGCTACGACCACTGCTGTTACACAATACAGGCATGTTCGTGCTGGACTTAAGCTGTAGAAGAAATAGAATACAATGTCAAAAAATGTTAGTGGGTGATTTTGAACCTAGAGCGGCATGCTTCTGTACACAGCTTATTTGCCAAAGCGTTCGTTTCACCCTTTCCCAAAAGCGAAGCCTCAAAAATTGGGGACAAGGTTTTGCGAAGAAAAGAAACGAACGAAAGATGATTTTTCTTTTTACCCTCATCTGAGAGTGAGACATTGGGTTCTGGGAGTGTGTCTGCGTTTGCAAATCTGTCCTCATCGTCATCTCCCTCAGGTTTGAAGTCAGGCACATTGGCCATCACCACTGATTGTTGCTGGTCTACCTCCACATCTGGATAATTTGCACATGATATGATACAAGTACACGGGACAACCCGGTATACAGGATGAAGGCACTCACTCTATCAATACAAAATCTACAATGGCCTACAGCCATGCAAAATGCAAATGTTACATACCCCAAACTGACTTTATAAATGAGTATGAGGATGTGCAACACTTTGCGACGTCATACACTTGCAAAACACCATGGGTCAAAGGATGCATGATACAGAGTTCACACAATCACCAGAATGGGGATGTGCAAATCTACATAATTTACATATGCAGATACACTTCCCAAAGTAAAACTGAAATATACACAGAGCAACAAAAGACACGAGAAATGTAGTTTCATCTCTTGGATTGACAGTTCAGTTCAAGGTGGTATCTTGGTGGAACCCACAGTACAGGTGCTCCACCGGATCTCTCAGTAATCTCCCCTGTGTCATCTTTGCCACTGTTGCAGTCACTGACAGGATTGCAGTCACTGACAGGATTGCAGTCAGTCTCAGACTGAACTTCTTTTATTATTATTGTTATTATTTTACTCAGTGAAAGGCCACAGGGCAGCAGACAACCAACCTATCAACTTCAACGCACACAGGGACCAGAGTGTCTTTTGGAGAAATTTACACTTCCTTTGTTGCTTTGTGTATGTTTCAAATATATATACACAGCATATCATGAAGTTCATGCCATTTTTTTTTTAGGGCAAAACAGCACTACAGTTCAGGAAAATTACAACTGTTAGAATACACATTCTGTCCCAATTCATACAAATACACTAATCCACAAAATGTCACTTCACAGCACACCTGCCCAAGAGAAAAGACCAGAGGGGGAAAAAAGCTTGAAGCTCAGCTCACCTGACGATCGGGACGGCGTGGAGATGACCACCACGCTGGACATGGAGCTGGAGACGGTCTGACCTCGACCTTTGTAGTACTCGTCTGTGGCCTTATCCACCACCAGCATCTGGGTCTGGTCGCCCCGGGACTTGATCTTGGCGATGACCGTGGAGTGCGTCTGCGACTCAATGTTCTCCCCGTTCACCTCGATGATGCGGTCGTTCTCGCGCAGCCCGCCCGTCTCGGCCGGGGAGTTGGGGTCCACGCTGCCGATGTACTGCCCAGGCTTGTCTTTCTCCGCGTGCAGGTTGAAGCCGTATCCGTCAAAGTCGGGCCACTTGCACAGGTTGCAGAGTCGCGGCCGGTAGATGTCGCTCTCGTCCGGCTGTGGTGCGGTGGCATCCCCGTTGGCGTCATTCTGAAGGGAGGTGGGTGCAAAGTTGGCAGCTTCTGCAACAAGCACAGATAGAGGGGGATGGTTTAGGTACAAGGATGGGGTGGGTGTTTGAGAGTTTAACGTCTTTTTTCCACCACGTATGAGTGATATCAAAGACGGGACAACGAGGGGAAAAAAAAAGCCAAAAAACACCAGCACAAACATTTGGTTTCAGCCGGGACTCATCTCTGGACCCGAACATTGAAAGTCCAACGCTATCCCGGCTTCCCGGTTTAAGTACAAGCGTCGGGGTTACGACAACAGCATCAATCAGGAAGCAAGTGAACTGGGATCTGTAAAATCAACTCTATCGACACGTGGGAAAAGGGCCTACGGGCAATGGATTTGAAAAGCGCATAGGCCCTTAATCCAAATGGCGGCTGACATGCCAGCGATCTAGCAATCAACGCCCCATCACTGTGCAACGGTACGTAATGTCAACACGATAATGCAGCATGCTACCCAACCTCCCGTACATTCATATGTATACAAACAGTTGTGAGGGTCGCAAAGGCACGGCACATCAGTGGAGACCGGAGACGGTGGTGGGTGTATAAAATAAATGTGGTAATTTTCGATGCGGCTGAAGTCATGTCACTAATTAAACGTCTGCAGTTAGTTAAAATTGCAATATTTTGATCACGCAGAAGTTCAATGAGAGTAGCACACCCACCCACCCACCCCCGACACACACACTATGTGTTCACAATTTATTACCAAAAAGCGTACTGTTTACTGGAGACATGAATTAATATTGCATCAGGTATCTTATCTGTGCCGTCTGTCCCACGGTAATCCTCTTTATAAAATCAATCTTATGCTGCAGTCTGCTGCCAGTCACGTGCTGTGACCCGCGCGCATACAAATTACCTACAGCTGACCCGTGGCTGAACAGTCATACAACAGAACAGGACAACCCATCCCCTTCTGTATCCCCGCTTCGTTATAATCCAAAGCCTCCCCTGGCGCGTGGTTTCTTTTACCGCTTGGCTTATGCTCAATAGCTGACTTGATTAAAAAGGTTCGAGCAGGCTTGTATTGTAGTGAATTACTCCAACGTACAAACTATACCACACAAAACACATGCAAACAGCACACTCAATGTTCATGTTGTCCACTAAAAAGGTAGTAGAAAAAAAAAGCAGCACAACTGCAGTTCAACTCTCTGTTTGTGAGAAATGTGTGTTTCTTATCAAGAATAGTGTGAATACTGTAGTAAGAGAGCTTGTGTAATGTGTTGAGATCGTCAGTCACATACGACACTCAACAAATCATAAAAGAGGGCTATAGAGGCTTTCAGCCTTAAAAAAAAACTGAAATATATTATATAAGAAAATTCCAGAAAAGGAAATTGCTGCACGTTGCCCCTTGGGTAATGTACGTAACACTGTCTGTGTCTGAACACCACACAGCGCTTTACACGCACGCTGGACAATGGTGACGACCCATTCATTTCGAAAATGTCCTATAATTTCTGCACCACCAGTGGATATTATTCAGGACAACTGTCCTATACTTTTACGGACAATAATTTGTTCTCTTATTCTTCCCACGGATATGAAGCCTTGCGTGATTTTCTGCATGTCTCCAACAACGTTGATTGCGTCAGTGGGAGTCTCCGACTGCGGTACTTTGAGGGGGGGGGGGGGGGGCGGGCAGACGTCAAGCGGGATGCAAAATCATGCGACCCAGGCGAATTATTCATGGGCACACATCGGACACAAGCGTGTATAGCTCTCCAAGCAGGGATCGGCCAAACGCCGCCACCATATTGATTAAGTGACTGACGGCGCGTGGTACTACCATCACCGTATTAACCCACTGACTCAATTTGTCGTCCATGTAAACAGTATTGTCGTCCATGTACGCAGCATTGTACTGTGGGCGTTCAAACAACGGAACATTCGTTTGTTTTTGTGATGACCTTCTGAATCCGTCCATTCAGTCAATAAAACCTAACTGCACAGAATGTAAATTCCTACAACCACCCTGTGCGTAATTCTAGTACACGTACCATAACTGCAGATAGGGTGTGTTAAATAGACCTAGACAGAAACTGACAGAATGAGAGAATGACATACTTTTCTTTGGTTTGCGTGCGCCGCCGTTCAGGTTATGCAGAAAACAAACCTGCGGTGCCTATACACGGTGTCAAGTTATGCCTGCTCTGACCTAACCCTGACACTGGCCTCTGGTGTAGTAAATCGAGACATCGAACGCTTTCAAACGCGCAGATATTCAGTCACGCATTGCTTCAGCGCTTTTTGTGCATACACCGGTATGTGGTATTTTGTAACGGTGAAGAGTGCGTGAACTTATTCCGGGTCTATGACCGAGCCACAAGTATTGCCGGTCCTAAGGCGGCGCCCACTAGTCTTGTTCTTCCTACAAGCCGCCCGCCGCCCGTCACCGAGCGGCGATTACTCACACCACGGACACAGTAGCCAACACCGGCTACCGGCGGGCACTCGAGTTTTTGAAGAGGGCAAGAAGTTCTGTCAACATGACCATGACCTTGCTACGAGTGCGCGGGCGGGACTGTAGGAAACGACGTCCTGACGGAGTGACCTTGAGACTATGTACACAGGATGATAAAACATATAACCTGGGGATCATCCCTGACGTATGTAGCGTGAACCTGTCACAGACGCCAGACCAGTTAAAAAAAAAGAAAAAGAAAAAAAAAAAAAAGACAAATTATATTATGTAAGTTGAGACATTTGGCACTTCACACTGGAACAGGAGAAGAGTCTAACCTCGTACTAAACTAGCTCTAGGGTAATTTTTTTTTTTTAATCAGGAAGCGGATCCATTCCAGGTAGGTGCCTATGCCGTTATAGAAGGATTTTTGTCTTTCTTTCTTCGCTTCCTTTTTTATTTAATTTTGTTTTGGGGTTTCTTTTGTCCTAGTCTATGGGTTAGGCCCGTAGCCGTGGGTTAAATTAATCTCGAGTTTTACATACGGGCCCTGTAGTCTAGCCAAACTCGCCGGTGTCGCGGTCTTGTGACAGGACTGAACGAGAAATTTCATGGGGAAAAAAACCCCACTGAATTCTAATGTTAATGTCAAATATTAATTTTGTAATATTCCATATTCGCGTGGCGCAAGCCTTCTGTTGCCAGCTTGTGAGATGCACTCACTGCGCAGTGTGTAAGTGGAATGACGTTAGACACTACCAAGAGTCCAGAATGATGACAGAATTATACGAAGACGGGCCATAAACGCAGGACTTAGCGGGTCACTGTGACACTGAAAACTTCACGACTTATCACAAGAAAAGGCACTTGAAACACTCAAATCTCCTGCTTGTATACAACCCTCCGTTTGTCCGCGCTAAGCCCTGTATCAGCACGGCCAATGATGAATGTTGTGAAGGGGACAGTAATTTGTATCAAAACAGGACGTCGCAGACGCCACAACTGGCGGAATTGGGTACAGCCTGTCAGTCACCACGATTTACCGTCCGTCAAGAGAGTCAGCTGTCGCCTTCTCTAGCTCGCGTATTTCTTCACCTCGGCTGTACTGCTATCTACGGGGTCAGTGAGGGTGGACGAGTTTTTCCGATGCTGCTTAAGTTCAAAAGTTCTGACGAAGACAGTGTTCTCGGATAAAGCACAAGATGTGGGCCAAGATGGCGATGTTTCTTTTCAAATCTGGCACAACTTCGGTCCAAATGCTTCTTTTTTTAAAGTTTTTTTTTAAATATAAATTTATTACGGCATCTTTGAAACATGTGTCTTCACCAGACAGCAACAGCCATCAACACGCCCGATTCGTAGTAGCACTGGGAAAAAATAACACTCCGCAATCTTCAAGAACCCCCGGTGTTCATTCACCTGGGCTGCTTTGGAAAGACGGATGACACGACCATGTCAGGTCACCGTGCTGCTAACACACTGAACACACTCGGAATTGTTCTGTGTGGAGTTCAACTGAGTCGTTAATCTGTCAGCGGACCCCAATAACACAACTACTAGGAGGGTTCCCTTAGCAGGATTGCTGCTATTTTTTTTTTATGAGCGCAAGCAATAAAGTTAACGCGCGTAAAAACTGTCTAAAGCACGCTTACGCTCTGTCCTACTTCAGCTGATGCTAACCTGGACTACATTTCCCTCCAGTATGGTCTGAAGCGACAGTATCTACAGGTACTCTCAAACCACTCTCACCCGTTAAAGCAAGATGGTGCAACTGAGACTATCGAGCTTCTGAACAGAAGAAGCTACAGTGCAACTGCGACGCCAGTCAATGTCTGAATCTGGACGTCGTCTAGTCAACACAGTCATCATAAAAGCGTCTGAGCATAGCACGTGTTATTCCACAGAGTCTACAAACCGCTTGTTGAAAAAGATTTTAACGTGGCTTAAGTGCCAAAATTGAATTTCTTCCCCGCAAATTACCTTCTTCTGTGAAGCAGTTGGATTTACACCCCCCCCCCCCCTTTTCTCTAGCTACTCTTTTGTTGGGGTGGGGGTGGTGGGAACCAACACACTGCCCATACCACCGCTTGTCGTGCCTCTTCCATACGCATACGGGGCTGCGCGACATTGAGGCACACAGACGGGGGGGGGGGGGGACCAAACCAAAAGAAAACAAAAACCTCTTCCTGGCAGGCGATATTCCTCAGCGGGAAAGTTCGTGTCAATCGCAGCTTTGTCGCTCTCAGTCCGAAAACGTCGGCTTCCTTGCGTGACGTTCCCACACACGCCCTTCCAATCACGTAACTGTGTAATTACCCGCTGTAATTTCTGGTCACGCAAAAGCTCGGGGTGACACGTAACAGCGCAGAGATGTCGGCTCACAAAATGGCGCTCAGACTCAGGTGCCGATAACATGCATCAGTGGGATCGTTTCCGACAGCGAAATTGAACGTTACCTCTGCGGACCGCCATCTAATCAGACAAGCTGGAGTACCCACGGGCCGTGGTGATTTCATCCGGTAACAAGACACCTGAAACTGCACCTGGGACAGCCGGTTAGCCAATTTTGCAATTCTTCCAGTCTGGCCCGCCTGACTCATGTGTCTGTCCCAAAACACAAGCGTACGACCAGCATATATGGCCCTTCCTGTATGCAATGACGTCACTTTAGGAGGTCGTTATACCACCACGTGAACCAATGCATGGACCGCCTTTCGTAAGCTGAGTATGGTGAAAGGTTGAATGGTTGTTTGAAGGGTTAGCGTCCTTCCCCCCCCCCCTCCCTCCCAGCCGGGGTTCGAACTCAAGACCTGAGCACAGAAAGTGCAGCCCTCTGCCAACTCGGCTACCTTCGCAGATCCTATAAATCATACCGATACAAGCAACTCCGCAAACTAACCGAACCAGAGACATACATAGAGAGATAGGAAGCTGGGTCTTGCAGCGGCTTACATCCTTTGCTACCCTACGAACCAGGTCGCTGGTTAAATTTTCAAATAACACAGCTCTACGCCCTCCATCTGACTCCATACGACCCCTAGGCGTTTTGAAATATGGTCTCCAACAAAGGGAAACAAGTATTTTTGCCCTGAACAAAACACTGACAAAGGAGACTTGTAATGTCAAATGTCGATATTCGAGATTCTGTACTTCCCAGAAAAATTACAATTTCAAGAACTGACTTACTCAGACCTTCTGCTATTTAAACCAAAACCACCCAATAACGCTTTCAAGTAGCTTACATGAAGAGTAAAATCGGTCACTTGGACAGGAAACCGTTATCAAGGAGGAGTTGGAGTCAGAACTCGCATATTTCCGAAAGTACCTTTGTTTCCTATCTCACTCTCTCCCTCTATGTCTCTGATCGAACACACTTCTGTGAGTGAGTTTTTATGGCTTAAAGCCGCGCAAGCCACAAAGACTAATTCGCGGCTGAGAACACACTTCTGTACAAATCATCAGAGACAAAGAAAACGATGACATGCATGAACATTTTTCTGTCTGCACCTTCTTCAATGACTTACTTAGGCCCCTGGCTCCACGTGGAGCATAGGCCATCGACAACCCTTCGCCATCGCACTCTGTTCTGGGCTATTCTTGCCACTCCAGTCCAGTTGGTCCCCTGCTTATATAACTCTGCCTCAGTGTCCCGCCTCCAGCTGTTGCGAGGCCGGCCTCTCTTCCTTTTCCCCTGTGGGTTCCATGTCAGGGCTTGGCGTGTGGTGCTGGATGCTGGCTTCCTGAGGGTGTGTCCAATCCAGCCCCACTTCCTCCGCAGGATCTGCTTGGCCGCTGGTTCCTGCCCTGCTCGCTCCCACAGCTCTTCGTTCCGGATCTTCTCTGGCCATCGGATGTTGAAGATGCGCCTCAGACAGGTGTTGAGAAATGTCTGGATCTTCTGCTGCATCGTCTTCGTTGTCCTCCATGTTTCGCATCCGTAAAGCAGAACTGACTTCACGTTGGAGTTGAAGATGCGAAGTTTGGTTCTTATGCTGACAACTTTGGATGCCCAGATATTCTTCAGCATGACCATTGCTGCTCTTGCCTTGCCGATTCTGGCTGTGACGTCTCGGTCTGTGCCTCCCTGTCCATCAACCACACTCCCCAGGTAGACAAAGGACTCTACCTCCCTGATGGGCTCTCCACCGACTGTGACTTCTTCAATGAGAGTGACCGGAATCACACTAACAGGCATAGACGCTCATTTGAAATTAAGCGCGGAAACCTATTCACAATAAAAGACCAGCAAAGGACATCTACTTTCTCAAAACGAGACACGAACGTGCAAAGGATTTCCAGTCACAAACTATCCACGCAATGCTGGACGACAAAACGCGATACGTTTATCGAGAATTACACTCGTTGGAAAAAAAGAAAAAAAAAAAGTCTTACCTAGACCTGTATCCCCTTCAGAATTCAACTCCTGTGAGTTGTCAGCCTCGAAACCCTCTATCTTCGGCTTCTCAACTTCCTCGACATCTTCTCTAGAACACGCCCACTCCCTGTTGTCCTCTGTTGAAATCTCAGCCTCAGAATCCGCCTCTTCCCTTACGTTGTTCATCTTCGCTTTACCCTCCTTTGACGTGGCCACATCAAAATTGCCCTTAGACTTTGACCGCGAATTTCCCATGATGACTGGAGGCCAAGACGAACCCAAATCAAAGACACTTCAGACCAACTCACAACCCAGACTGCACCACACAGATTTTTCCTGGCCAGACGCAGTACGAGTGAGAGTTGTTGTGTGGTAAGAACAAAACAGTCCACGTGTCAACAAAGACTGATGCCTGTATACACCTGTAGCGGGGGAGTTTTGCCGATCACGTGACACCACGCCTCTCCCCTTCTCGGCAGGAATGCACAGAACACAATACATAAAACTCTCCTGTCGCCACCACCGTCCTTTTTTTTTTTTTCTTTTTCTTTTTTTTTACGTTTCTTTCCCTCCTTGCACCTGACGGCTGAAGACATAACCTTACTAATCCGATGCAAAGCTGGCCAGACGCTGTCTCCTCTCCACCAACCGCCTCCGTAGGCCGGTAACAAGAGGCTCAGACAATAGCACGTGCGTATCGGGTTGACGCATTTTTCTACACGAGGTATGGCCATTCCGAGAGAGAGAGTGGCGTAGGTGTTTTTAACGTCCTTTTCCACCACAAACGGGTGACATGGACGGGGAAAAACTCCAAAACAAATATTTGGCTCCAGTCGGGATTCGAGCACGAGCCGAACACTGTAAGTCCAAAAATCTATCACTGGGATATCCCGGCTCAGAGAGAGAGAGAGAGAGCTGTGAGAGAAGCCACAAAGCTTTGACCTGTCGAACCATAAAACTGCAGAGTTGCGGCTTTTTTTTTTTTTTTTTTTTTTTTAATGTGGACACAATTGTTCAATACAACAAATGGTGACACCCACACGCCTTCCATTGTAGAAGCCTCCAAATCCAATCCAAACACTCAATCTGAACAAAGACGGCGGCAAAACCCCATACATGGATCCCATTAACCGGTGTCCTTGAAATCCTGAAGCAGCATGCTATTAATATCACTCGACTTCGGCCGAGGCACCGTGTAGACAACAACAACGCCCTAAGGTGTACCTTGTACCCACCAAAGCTGCTGTCCTTTCTGTAATACCGCATCCCTTACGCAGCAACAAGCCGCTGTTTGAAATCCGTAGTCCTACAGGAGAAAGACTACAAGGTTACGAGCTTCCTTGTTTGCCTAAGAGCATCGTCAGCCCCTCGGGCAAATGAAAACACAGGGAACGGGTAACAGGGAAATTTCCCCCTGGATGGTATACGCCCGGCTATGTCAGCGTTCCTGGACACGTTCACTGGTCAAACATTGCGCCCGACGCAACGCAAAGTCCCTCATTTTGTTCAAGTGTCTGAAAACCTTCCTGCTGGGTTTTTCTTTTCTTTTCTTTTTTTTCTTCTTCACTTTTTTTAACCGCCAGGCCGTCGCACTAAGAAACATTACATTTTTTTTTTATCAAGTAATGAATGGTTGATAGCTTTTCTGTGCGCACTAACTGCCAATGAACATTGTGAAGATCAATGTCTGCGACTAAACGGCCGTTCCTGACTCGTCCACTACCATAAGAGAGCTTTTGAGAACCACACTACGTCTGTGGCAATGCTGTTTCCAGACGCAAATAGCAAATGGTTACTGTTCTTTCAACACTTTCTGAACACAACAGTTTGAACATTTATTGACCGTACACGTACTTGCGTGTAGGAAACAGTTACTAATGAGTAACGTGCTTCTTTGCCGTTTCTAGGCAACGTCAGCCCGACCGGTATGCTTGACGGTTTTCCAACAATTTCTAATACTCTGACGTCCACTGAATACCAGTTAGTTGGTTAGTTATTTAAGGCTGAACGCCGTGCAAGCAGCAAAGACTAATTCGCGGCTAACAAAAATCCCTTCCTGTCAGGTGCTTTAAAACTAAACGCCCCAAACACGCTAACGGACACCTGACTTACAAAACAATTTAAGACTGTCTACGCAGCAATATCCGTATCTCACAGCCTCAGGTCCTTAGAATACTTCCTTCCTAGATGGTCGATACCCCACCCGGAAACACGCAAGAGAAACGCTTCAAGCTGTTTAAAGCCAGTGTATTGACCAGACTCTCCTCGGCGTGTTTTCGCCGCTAGGTATGCTCCGGGAATACACCTGGATTGACTGAGAGACGGGGGTGGCGGTGTGTGTATTAAAGGTCTACCTTCCGACATAGCTCGCTTTACAAAAAGTTCCGTTTGGTGGCGCCTGACATAAGTTAATACAACTGAGAAACCTTCGCAGTTATAGCCTCTCACTGACTGGCACTAAGCAGACAAATCGAAACGCGACCCGAAAAGCGCGGCGTCTGCAACTGCGCACTCGGACAGCTTTGGGTCGTTGGAGAGCTCGTTCGCATGTGAGTGTATTGCATTCAGCTCTATCATTAAGACTGACTATTAAAACAGGAGTTGTCATCCGTGATGCCTATAGTAAATTTATAATTGGCCCCTTTAACGTTAATCCAGGCAGACGAGAAAAAGATTGGTGCCATTCCTCGATCACTGGCAGAAGCAGTCACTGCTCCACTACTACTACTACTGCTGCTACTGCTACTAGTGTCCACTTATTAATATCGGAGCTATTTATTTATAATCTGTCCCCCGGAGGCTGCGTTGTGTTGAGGAAGGAAATTTTGGGCTGAGTGTGCAACTTCTATCTGGTAACCTGGTCTTTCGTTCCAGTCTAATAACCGACGCAGGAAACTGCTTCTAGTCTTAGCACGACCGATCAGTCGCAGGCCAACATGTCTAGAATGTCTAGATAAAAGAATTTCAGCCGACTGGATAGACGCCAGAAGAATGTCTAGATAAATCAATTTCAACTGACCGAGTAAACGGAAATTATGCTCACTTTATGTTGTTTACGTAGCCTATCGACTTCCAAGTGTGTGTGTGTGTGTGTGTGTGTGTGTGTGTGTGTGTGTGTGTGTGTGTGTTTTAAAGGCAATCTAAATGTACAACAGCGCATGAGTCTAAAAGAATGCATTATTCCTTGAATGCTAGAGCTAAAACGCGAACAACCGTCTTAATGTCCAAATTGATTAATTTGTCAACTAAAGCACATTGCTTAGAAAGTGAACCAAACCAAACCAACCAAACAAACAAATAAACAAACAAACAGACAGACAAACAAAATGCGGTTTTCAATGCGCCTTTCAAACAATTCAACATTGAATGGTCTTATCGACACAGGAACCCTGACCTGAAATCATACAGTGCTGACTAAGTCAGGCCATCGTAACCTACAAAAACCCTTATCTGGAACTTCTGAGACCAGAAACCCGACCAAAGACGAGTGTGGGTTCCGAAAATTCCAAGCTATGTCGCCTTGTTGGGTGATGAGCCCGCCGACAAACGGCCTCGACTGAAAATGTCATGAAGTCCGCGTTGCACCGTGAACGGGTCAATACGATATCGTGCCAAGAATGGCTGAACGGAGCCCGGGTCTGTTTTGGTTCCAAACAATGACGGTGATCAGCCGAGCACAAGTAAGAAACAGCTGACGTCAGCACCTGTCAATCAATCGCCAGCATTATCTCTGTCTCCAGCGACCAGAGAGACTTCTGACTGTTCGCGACAAACGTATCTTTCGGTGACGAGGGCTGCAAGCAAGAAACTGCATTTCAATTGACAAGAAAGACACGGTTGGCAAATTCGACTGGAGTTGTGTGGGGGATGTTTCTCAAGGAACTGCGGAACCAGCTGCATTGTGAAATTCCCTGACTTCGACTATATCATGGAATTAAACAAAGAGACTTCTGGCTGTTGACGGCGATCGAGACAAACGCCTCTCTTGGTGACAAAGACTGCATGGCATGAAAAACAACACAAACGGTATTTCTATTGGCATGCAAGAAACGGTTGCTAAATTCGGCAGGAGTTATGAGGGGAATGTTTCTCAAAGAACCGTGAATTCAGCTGCCATGTGAAAAAAAATCCCTGACTTCGACTATGTTATGGAGTGCCTTAGAAAGTGTTATGAACCTGACAGTTTGTCTGCTACTCGGCTACATTTTTTTTTTCTACCCTGTCTTGACCAAACCGACCGGAAACCAATCTGTGCACAAGTTTTAGAAAATGGATGAAGCGGATTTAAAACAAATAAACAAATGACTGAATGAGCAAACAGAAGTGGATCCCCAAAAGTAGACCCGCCCCCCCCCCCCTTCTTCCCAGTTTACGCACTTGTGCCTCTCCCTCTAACCAAAGCAACACGACAGATGAACGATACCAGGATGAAAAGTCAGTTCCCAGCAAAACACTGTCCCCGCAATCGAACCCTCCCTTGGCCAATCCACCCAGCTGATGCGCTGAAATATTGATAGTGATACGTCAGGTAGCTGTGGGTGCTGCCCTAGAGGATGATAGATGGTAATCTGGCGAAGTCATGCGGTGTGGTGGTGTGACTGAGCGCCCGGGCCAGGGCCGGTGCAGGCTGCTTCAGGGGACAGGCTGGCCATGATTAACAATTCTGGACACTGAACTTCCGCTACACAGGCCCAAGCGAGTTTGGGGAAACCCAAATACACAAATACCCCCCCCCCCCCACACACACACACACACCCCACCCCCCTCCACCGCTGAATTCAGAGATGCGTTCAGTAGAATCTATGCTACATGTACGTAATGTTGGTATGATTCGCCGACATCGGTTGTAGATTCTACGGCTCGCGCATGTGTGTTGTCGACTTTTAAGTGAAGTTACCGTGACGGTCCTAGAAGCGTTGGCGGAGGAATGAGTGGACCGGCTCTTCTGCTATTCTACACACATTCGTTTTAGTAAGTTATATATATATATATATATATATATATATATATATATATATATATATGACAAGGCTGCAAACTGAAGGTAAAATGTGTCTGACATAAATGATGATGATGGATTTCCTCTGAAACGTCAACTGTTTGACATGCTCCCATTCTCTCCCATGCCCATACCACCACTTCTCCCCCCCCCCCCCTCCTCCATACCCGCGCACACGTCCCTTGCTTCTTCTTCCCTTCCCATCAGCTATCTTGCATGAATTTTGGCCTACCAACCGCAAGTGTACCGAAGACAAAGCTCAGCCAATAACTGCGTAATCGCTGAAACTGATCACCCAATACGTCACAGACGGGACCATCTAACGTGTTCATCTGACCATGAAAGACACCCCCTCAACGAAGCGTGAACTGTCGATAAAAATGAATACAAAATGAATCCGGCCTGAAAGTGAAACAGGCCTTGAACTGCCAGAGGGACATCGTTCATCAGTCGGGCTTCAAAGACAGCTTTCAGTTTCACATTTACAGTAGACCAGACGACGCCAAATAAATTCTCAACCAAGCTCCCAGTCTACGCATTTTTTTTTTTTTTTTGTTTAGCATTTGACTATGTAAACATGTGTAAGCCTAAAGTGCTACTAGTATTTTCTACTCTCCCCCTGATAACCGATTTTCCTATCACCACTTTTCCGAAAGAACACCTTGGACCATGGGTTCAAGTTTAACAACAAAGTGTTCACACAACCATGTACTTTTTGTCTAAATTCAATCTTCTATTTTTACCCTTAAAAAAAAAAAAAAAACTTTTCATTCAATGAGATGTGCGTATCTCTGTTATGTATGTCTCTGTTCTGAACAATTCATTCTGTGTACACTCCTGGGAGGAGTGGTTACCATTCAAGTCTGCCAAATTCAACACTGACATGAACTGAGTATCATTCAAATGAATCACAGAACACACACCCGAATATTACACAATAATATGTAAATATTCCCAAACTTCGTAAGTCTCATAAGCACCCATAGCAGTGATATGGTCAGAATGATTACTCTGGCTTCAGAAAACGCAGTTTACACTGGACAAAATCTGACTCACCCATTTTCAATTCAAGCGGTGCTTCGTTCGACACAGAGAAGGAGATAAAGACTAGCAAGAAATTTTCCAGTCAACTCCGAAGCAGAAACAGGATGATTCTGATAATCCAACTTCCAAGACACAGGCTGACCGCAAAATTAAACAGACTGCTGCATAAACTCCACGCATCAAACTGAACACACAACTTGTCCGCTGATTTGTACTCACGAAAATGAATCGAATGTTTTCGCTAACGCACGTGATTCAACAACAGTTTGGCTCACTGTGGTGATGAGCTCAGTTCAACACAACCTTTCAGCTTCAGCATCCGTGCTGCAATGTGAACCGACTGGGATGAAGATCAGAGGAAAGAGAGCTTGGGGGGGATTGTGATGGCGAGACAGCGAAAGAGGGGGAGGATTGACTCATCCAATAGATGTTCGGCAAACTTTTGACACCCTTGTCCCGTCAACGCACCTCACGCACACACATCACACACACACACACACACACACACACACAAGCGCGCGCACGCACTCTTGTCCAACAGAGCGACCTGCTATTTGCCCAACAAGGCGACCTGTTTTTCGCGGCCAGACTCCATTCATTAGGCATACCTTTGAAGTTCTGTTTGTGAATTTGTTTGCAAACGTCGCACGTTTTGTCGGCTGTAGTGTTAAAACTTGTTTGACTGTGGTGCGAAAAGGGAGCCGGAGGGAAAGGGAGGGGCTAGCAAGGAGGAGTCAGCGAGGGCGGAAGGAAGGTGGGGGCGAAATTCACGAACGCTCACTCAACACCCACCAAACGATTACTCCATCACATCATCCAAAAGTAAATTCAAGACACACCTCTGCAAGTAAATAATAATAATGACTGGGATTGGGAAAAAGTGCCTACATTTTTTTTTCTCATCATCATCAAAATTCCTTTCCTCAAAATGCCTTAGCTGAACCCAACATGCACACACATGTGAATCACGCGCATTCACTCCCACACCCAGGGAAATTATGAACATACACTACATACGGGTACAACAATCCCAACTGGTGCAAAAGCTCATCAAGTCAGCTCAATTATTCAAGTCTGGACTCCAAAACTGTACTTATTTGTGGGCTGTATGTTTCCAAACCAGAGGGGGGAGGAAGCTACAGTACCTGGACAGAGCCCCAAGCAACTGGTCTGAATGAATGGTGCCATATAATGCACTGTACATGTACCTCAGTGCTCTAACGTTAAGCGGAACTCCACTCCCCCCACCCCCTCCCCCCTTTGCACTGGTGGTAAGTTAACTGTTACCACTACTTCAACGACCACACCCATTACACGCTATGGCAAAAATAACACGACATGCACAAACATGGTGACTCCAATCAAAATGATAGTGACCTTGGAAGGATGAGTGACATTCGTGGAAGACGACCCTTAACTGATTAATAAGACACTAAAGTGGCCAATGGAAAAGGCGGATGGGCGGATTTGCTTATGAAGACGCAGCCATTTGGCAGCACCCTGCCTCACAGATAAGTGCAACCACAGAGAAGCAAGCATCGCGGCTAGATTTAATATTTAAGTACATGAAACATTTTAAAGAATAAAACGGAGGCACACAGTTACTTCCATAATGTCAAGCAATCAAAGCAGCCTCAGTGACTAACACAGTGTTCTGACATCTCACTGAAATTCAGCATGTGTACATGTACGTGTGTGTGTGTGTGTGTGGGGGGGGGGGGGGTTGAGAGAGAGAGGAATTTAGGACAGCGCAAGTACATGTATATATAACGTACTCTGAATGTGATCCAAATGCCTAGTTGATCAATGCAGACCTGTGATATATTTAGTGCATGCCAAAACGATGACCTATTTTCACACCGGCCTTACAGGTAACGCTGCCATTTTTGGACTATGATCTATAACTGGATACGTCATACGTCAGAATACATTCTCGACAGCATGTTTTAAACTTGCGATTATAATACGATTTTTATGCTGTGTAAGGAACAGGTCCTACACACTGAAGGACACTCAAATGACACGCGTATATTGTGTGACAGGGGACACATCGCCTTATCTCGGGAATTCCCACCCAAGCATGACTGCATGAGTCAAGGGACAGACAGACACACCATGGACGAAAGAATCCCGGGCATTGTAGGTGGGGGTGTCAGGTTTAAGGAGCGTCTACACTTTCATTCTCAGAGGCTTGGTCGCCGATCATTAGTTCACTATAGGGGTGTGTGTGTGTGTGTGTGTGTGTGCGCGCGTGTGTGTGTGTGCGTGTGCGCGCGCGTGTGCCAGAGAAAGACACAGGGAAGGGGGGCGGCCGGGTGTATCCTGTGACTGAGTCGTCGAAAGGGCTATTAACCAGTCCATGTTGATTCCCTGAAGACTGACCTACAGTTGCAGGCTACATCTTTTGCATAATTTCCAAACTACACAAAAACACTCTGCAAAGATCTCAGCTCCATAAAGTATAAACTTTCAAATTAGCACAAGATACGCTGTGATTGTGACATTTCTGCTGATGTAAGCACAAATATATCCTATATAAAAAGAAGGAAAATCTCATCTTTACTGTGACAGCTAAACCAGTCCGTCTACATGTATCACTGACACCAAATAAAGAAAAAATCGGGTCACCTGATACCTTCTTTCAAGCCACATGTGCCCTCGTGTAGTAAACAGGCACTAAGCACCATGGACTTGACAGGCGCTTAGGGCGTTTCTCCGGATAAGAGCAGACTCCATTTCAGTCCCTGATACGGTGTACATATCATTGTACTGTACCTGACATACCCCTCCCCACACCTAGAGTAAGGCGTAAAATCTTGAAGACCCCTTGTCACAGTAACTCAGACGTGAAGCACGGCGATACATGTACCAGCGGCGGTCCACTTGACCCGGACCACTTTGTACAAAAGGACACCACTATGTACTGGTGACAGAAAATTGCACTGGAGATAGATCTGACTGACTGGGCTGTTCACCAGGCGAGACAACCCGGCAAGTTGTGGCATGACTGCTAACACCAGTAACACTAGCAGTGTCGAGAACTGTGTTGAGAACTGTGACCCAAGTCGGAGATAAGTGCAGTGAACTTGAACATATGACAGACTGTCTTGTGAATGTGTATATAAGTTCAAGGATGTGTAGTTCTCAAATGATGTATTAGCGTTATATTAAATTTGGAGGGCGAGGGCGAGGGATGAGAAGGTAATGACAAAAGGGCATGGAAAGTAAAATGGGGGTTACAATTCAGCAGTTTACAAAAGTACATGTATTCCTGTGCACAATGAAAGAAATTTAAGGCAGCATGTACAGAGGATCTTTCTTGGTATTCATACATGTATGCAGTTATTTTGAAAGATGCGATCCTGTGAAATCAAGACAACAAAAATTTCCATCTCCAGACTTGTAATGTGTCTTCTCATTGCACGCCCAAGAAACTTCATTCAAGCCTACTGGTGCAGACAGTTCATATCCCCATACCTACAAATCATAAGAGTGTCTTAGTCTACAAACCCCAGCCTGCAAAGCAAACATTTGCCACCCAGACTTTATTGCATGCAAATATATATATATATTGTATACATGTACACACCCACATGTAGATCTATGGCAAGATAAAATACAGCACACAAGTGATATGACTGAGCTAGTGGGGCCTATGGCTGTGTGCTACAACAGTGGTCTCTATGTGTCAGGGGCGAGATAATGGCCTATATCTCCTAGTCTACTGTGACATTTCAGACAGGACATCTGTGACAGCCTTTCATAACGGCAATCAAGGCATCATCACTGTAAGTGTAAAAATCCATGTTTGTGTACATTCTATGGTCTACAGAGTAACACACTCTCAGGTAAACATTGGTCTTCAGGTCGCGTCAATTGAGTACCCTACAGATAATTGTGCCATTTATGCCTATACTGTGTGTTCTGTTGATTTTCTGGTGAGAATATGTATGAGATGTTCCGCTTACCCTGCCAGACACAATTATTGTAAAAACTTCCTCTGTTTAAGCACATCCTGTTCACAGCTGTTACTAGCTCCAAGCCCTGCTTTGCAGTTCAGCAACACTGTCATCATTTAATAGCCAGTGTGTGTCATGGATGATTGTGCCCCCCCCCCACCCCCGCTGTTGGCGGGTTTTGGTATTACATCCTTTTTGCCATCATCTACAGGTGACAATAAAGACAGGGCTACGAACAAAAAATACCCAGCACAAACACAAATTCTCTGCTCCCAACCGGGATTCAAACTCAAGACCTACTGACCTTTTAACGCTTTACTAGCTTTAGTGATCCTTGGCTCCCCAGCTGCCTACCCCACCCGTGACTTCAACCATGAAATGTTGGTGTTATCCTTGGCTCCCCAGCTGCCTACCCCACCCATGACTTCAAGTTCAACCATGAAATGTTAGTGTTATGCACTACACATGTAGGCAAACCTTTGACAGACAGCATCAACATCTGCAACTGTTTCTTAATAAACTGTCACTGACACAGAGTCAGCTAATACTAAAGACTCTGCCAAGTTTTGTATTTAACAGGAGGAAAAGCCACACCACTGTTCATGTTTACATTATTTCCACAATACTATGCACGCATATCTGCGGTACACACTGTATCCCACTCCCAATGTGTGTCTATGTCAAGGGCGTTTTGCGATGTCATCTACAGCACGATCAAACTTCTCTCTGTACTTGTGGACATACATATTAAATTGTGTACACAACACATTCTTACTTAGGTATGACTGTACACTACTCATAGTCATACGCTGCAGGGCTATTGCCCTACGATGACCCCCACTTCAACGCCAATGTTCAAACTTGCGAATGATACAAAACGCAGCCCCGCCCACCCAAGATATGATCTACGGTCCCCGATCTCACTGTATGTGGTGCACCTTCGTACCCAGAGCGACTACAGCTAGCTTACTAGGGACGGGCGCGGCGTCGCAAGCTTACTAAGCCGTGACACGATTGAGGGGGGCGGATTTCTTTTGTAGCCTACAGAAGCGAGAATGCGATGGCACTTGCGCTGGTAGTAGACCATACGACTGCGTACCGCCTTGCGACCCACTGTCAACAGTAGGCCTGGCACACATTTCCATAGACCTTTTTCTTAGCCTGGACAAGGAAGTGGAGGGTGTGCGGGAAGTCAGATGTGAGGAAAAGGTTAAAGATATGATAAAGCCATTTCAACTGATGGGATGATAAAACAAATAAGAGCAGTTTAATGGTGTTTAATTACATTTGTTACTTACCTGCCTGGCCGCCGCGTACGGCTGTGAGAAACAGAACTTCTGGTAGATCCCCCTTCACGACTTTCTTTTCGTCCTTGTACAGTTGGTCCGTCTCGGCATCCACGACCAAAAGGCGGGTCTCCTCGCCACCCGCCTTGATTCTTCCAACCACCTGCTGATGGTTTTCCACCCCGATGTTAACTCCATTGACTTCTACGATGCGGTCGCCTTGTTTGAGTCCAGCGGCCTCCGCGGGGGAACCTTCGTCAACTTTGCCAATGTACTGACCAGCTTTGCCTTTCTCCGCGTGCAAATTGAACCCATAGCCGTTGAAATCCGACCATCGGACGATATGACAGAGCCTGGGAACAAGTTTCGGGGT